>JAJOZX010000236.1:120000-245000 GCA_023014485.1 Bathynomus jamesi
TCCAATCATGTTTGTCTCATTGTTGACGTTATATAGTTTATGGATTCTTACTCTCTTGAACATCTTTATTTTGAGATCAAGTTTTGATATCCACTGCACAGATCGTCGTGAGATACCTGTAAGCCTAACATTGTTGTCATCGTTGCATGTAAGATTTTTTTTTGTCTACAGCTCACCTAGGTTTGACAGCGACAATTTTGCATGTACTTTAGAAAATATTTAATGCCTCGAATTTATCTGAAAATATTTCATAAAGATGTTATACCAATTTCAATTCAATTAAATGATCTCCAGCTGCACACACACACACACACACACACACACACACACACATATATACAGGGCGTCCCAAAAAAATGTATACACACTTTAAATACTTATAAAGGCAGTGTTTATTAAAATACATTTCATTTTCAAAATGTAATAGAATCTACAGACATTATTTAATTGTTTTGTCAACGCCTGTTTTCAAACTGACGTCCGTTCTGGTCCAGGCACTGCTGATAACGCGAAGCAATGGAATCGCAAACATCACGAAACATTTCGTTTGGTATTTGTGTGCATTCTCGTTCAATGGCTGCTCTCAATTCAGCGACTGTTGCAGGTTTTATAGCGTAGACTTTGTCTTTTAAGTATCCCCATAAAAAAAGTCTAGTGGTGTGAGGTCTGGTGAACGCGGAGGGTATTCTACGAAACCCCTTCGTCCAATCCACATCCACATCGTGCCAAGTACCACTCGCAATACTCCACTCTTCGGTCCGGATCATCATCATCATCTTCATTAATAGCATGGACTAATCTTGGAATGTAACTTTTCCATTGACAGCGCTTCAAAATGCGTTGGACAGACGATTCTGAAATTCCTACCTCACGACTCGCTTGCCGCACAGATTTTCTTGGACTTTGGTGATACGTTTCCAGTACTCTTTCTTGCTTTGTGGGGCTTGTCGATGTCCGTGGTCTTCCGGAACGCTTCTTGTGGACATTCTGAACAGTTCCATCGGCTTCAAACTTATCTCTAATTCGAGTGATGGTAAGTCGCGTTGGTGGATCTGTTTGAAACTCCCTCCTAAACTGTCTTTGCACTTCAACTGCGTTTTCACACTTCCAGTAGCATTTTAGAATGAATTTCCTTTGTTCAAAGCTTAGTCTGACTGCCATTATTAATTCTAATGGGTTTAACTTGGAAAGAAAGACACATCAATTGAGCTATCAGCTGTTAAAGTGTGTATACATTTTTTTGGGACGCCCTGTGTATATATATATATATATATATATATATAAATAATGTACATTAAAATACAGTCTCGGACACACAAACTATGTATATAATAAGATACGGAAAGGGGAGCGTGGAGGAAAATACAAGCGTAGAAGAACGCGAAATGTACAGTAGTTGGTTGTTAAAACGAGAAAGTTTCGGAAAATAAACAGTAAAATTACAACGGTCGAAAGAAAAATAAAAACATTAAACAGTAAAATTACAGCAGTCGAAAGAAATATTAAAAAATTAAACTAAAATTACAACAGTCGAAAGAAAAATTAAAAAATTAAACAGTAAAATTACAGCAGTCGAAAGAAAAATAAAAAATTAAACTAAAATTACAGCAGTCGAAAGAAAAAGAAAAAAATAAACAGTAAAATTACAGCAGTCGAAAGAAAAATAAAAAATTAAACAAATTATAGCAGTCGAAAGAAAAATTAAAAAATTAAACAGTAAAATTACAGCAGTCGAAAGAAAAATAAAAAATTAAACTAAAATTACAGCAGTCTTCTTCTTCTTCCGCAGCTTATTATCCCATCTTTACATGGGGTCGCTGTTTTTGGTTCGTCTTCTCCACTCTCCTCTGTCGTATACCACGTCCTCCTCCAAGTCCTTCTCCCTGATGTCCGCCACCACACAGTCCCTCCATCTCGTCTTCGGTCTTCCTCTTCTTCTCCGTCCCGGCAACTCCATCTCCAGCACTCTGCGCCCCACATACTCCTCCTCTCTTCTCCTGACGTGTCCATACCACCTCAGCCTGGCCTCCTGCACCTTCTTAGATGCTTCCGCCACCTTCACTGTTCCTCTTATATGCTCATTTCTGACCCTATCCCTCCTCGTCACTCCACACATCCATCTCAACATCTTCATTTCAGCCACATCGATTTTTCTTTCATTGCTCTTCTTCATTGGCACAGTCTCCATTCCATACAACATTGCCGGCCTCACCACTGTTTTGAATACCTTCCCTTCAGTTTCACTGGGACCCTCTTATCACAGAGCACCCCTCATACGTCTCTCCAGTTCTTCCACCCCGACTGTATTCTACAGTTTATCTCTCTCTCTGCTCCCCCCTCTGCATCCACTGTTGACCCCAAGTATTTAAAACACTCCACCGTCTTAACACGCTCTCCACTCAATGTCACTTCCCCTCCTCGGTCCTGCTGCACATCACATCTCATATATTCGGTCATCTTTCGGCTAATTCTCATCCCCTTACTTTCCAACGCCTCTCTCCAATTTTCCAACTGCTGCTCCACCTCCTCTTTCGTCTCCCCACTCAACACAACATCGTCTGCATACATCATGCACCACGGCGCCTCCCCTCTAATCCTGTCCGTCAACACATCGAATACCACATTGAAAAGGAAGGGGCTCAAAGCTGATTCTTGGTGCAGACCAACTTCCACCCCAAAGCTCTCTGACACACCCACGCTACTCCTCACCTTAGTTGTTACTCCCCTGTACATCCCCTTGATCAGTTTAACATACTTCTCCGGTACCATCTTTTCCCTTAAGCATCTCCAAACTTCCTGCCGTGGTGTCCTATCATATGCCTTCTCCAAGTCAATAAAAACCATTTGCAACGCCTTCTGCCCCTCTCTGTACCTCTCTGCCAACTGTTTCAATGCAAAAACTGCATCTGTCGTTCTCCTTCCCGGCATAAATCAAAAAATTACAGCAGTCGAAAGAAAAATTAAAAAATTAAACAGTAAAATTAGAGCAGTCTAAAGAAAAATAAAAAAATTAAACAGTAAAATTAGAGCAGTCGAAAGAAAAATTAAAAAATTAAACTAAAATTAGAGCAGTCTAAAGAAAAATTAAAAAATTAAACAGTAAAATTACAGCAGTCGAAAGAAAAATTAAAAAATTAAACTAAAATTACAGCAGTCGAAAGAAAAATTAAAAAATTAAACAGTAAAATTACAGCAGTCTAAAGAAAAATTAAAAATTAAACAGTAAAATTGCAGCAGCGAAAGAAAAAAAAATAAATAAACAGTAAAATTGCAGCAGTCTAAAGAAAAATAAAAAATTAAACAGTAAAATTACAGCAGTCTAAAGAAAAATTAAAAAAATTAAACAGTAAAATTACAACAGTCGAAAGAAAAATTTAAAAAATTAAACAGTAAAAATCGAACTTGAGCAAGAAAACAAAGGTATTGTCTAGAATTAATAATAAAAAAAAATAATACCATTTGTAATAAGAGTAATATTAAAAGTGATGATAACGATAATACTTATACTAATATTAATAATACTAATACTAATATCAGTGGTGAAAAAATATCAATGATAACTCGCAGTAATAAGGATGGGAAACTAAATTACATTTTAAAGAGGTTTACTGGAGAAGATATTGAAATCGTAATTAGAGAATGAAGAAAAAAGGTAAAGGTACTAAAACTTTTCCTAACTTTTATTCTGGGTTTGGTTTTTGGTTTTTGTGTGTGTGTGGGGGGGGGAGGGGGAGGTTGTTCCACCTTGAGGGGTAGTCTTCTTTAAATGTTATCCCGTTTTCAGTTTATTTTCGTGTTGAGTCTACAAATATATCAAAAATATTGTTCTTAAATGCGAACGGTTTGGTTGTGATTTTTAACCCAGTTTGTGTAGAGCAAGCCTGAGGTAGTACGAGTATGAATGTGATTGATATAGGTAAATTTGTGCTGCCTTTGGGAGAAAACACAAACTTGCGGTGCATCTTGCTCCTGAAGAATCATGCACCAGGACTTATAATAACTGGTGGTGTTTGCGATATAAACTAACGAAAATTGCAATAAATTCAATACGAATATGGATGTTCTTTGGACTGGACTAACATGGAGCATTGTTGCTTTCAGTAATGATGAACCACGTACTAAAGCTTCGTCAGTACTTTGACCCCCATTTGCTTGGCAATGCCGCTGCGAGTTGCTCGTACTTTGAAATGGGCGTATGGGCTGAATGGTGTTCTATGTGAAAACTGTTCATATTCCCATTTAAGCTATCCTGTATATATATATATATATATATATATATATATATATATATTATTCATGTATTCATACAACTTTTTGTTTGTCTCATTTCTGACAAGTTCGCGTATAGCCCAAATGTATTTACGCGATAAGGAAACTTTTTATGCGAGTCCACGTTTTATAATTAATTTTCTTAGAGTTTTTGCAGCGCCAAAAAAAAAAAAAAAAAAAAAAAAACCTGTTACTGACCGACATTGATCTTAGCCAACACTCTCCCTCAAGCGTTACACTGTGTATTCAATCTCTTTTCTTTTACGAAATACTGGTAAAAAAAAAATAATAAAAATAAGGAGAATTTAAAACTAGAGCGTCTCCGAAACCGAAAGACCCGGTTTAAAGGTTTAAAAATCCGTTGGATAAAGAATAATTTTTAACATATAAAATATATAAAGACCAATTTATCCTTAATCCGTTATTTTCTTGGCGCAATTTTTCTCTCGACGTGATTACCTGAAAAAATGAAAAGACAAAATCTTGCGTCATCTTTCGAAGGGAATGGAGGAGGGAGGAGGAGGAGATCGCCTTCTTCCCTTTTTCTTTAATTGAAGTTCTCCTTTGTCATTTACCTTGTAATTTATGCCAAACTATTTATTTTATATTTAATATATAATATATATATATATATATATATATATTTATATATATATATGATGAATAAAACCACAAAAGGAAAAGAAACACAAAGGGGTGCTCAAGCGCTTTCGTCTAATGACATCCTCAGGAACACTGGTTTTATTCGTGGTTTTATTCATCATAAATATTTTTCACGTGTCACTTTCGTGAAATAATTTTTCATATATATATATATATGTGTGTGTGTGTGTGTGTGTGTGTTGTGTAATGTCTATTTATGGATAGTTTTGTGTGTACCCATAACAAAGACTCACTATTTGAAATAATAATAATAATAATAATAATAATAATAATAATAATATTAATGAAATCGCATACAATTTTGCGGCTTATAAGAAAAAATGTCGAATTTCATGCTATGAGAATTCGACCAGTCGATTCGCAGTCGATTTTATGCTAATTGGACCTTATGCAAATTCGCATATTTAATTTTTGCGTGCGTGGTTAACATAGAGTGTAACCTAACCGGGCATAATCTAACGTAAACCTTACCTAAACCCAATTTAAATTTAAGGTGGAACCACTCGACTTTATGCAGTTGGGCTTTTGTTCCTCTGCAGCAATTTTATTCTTTACTCTTTTTCTTTCCTTTCTATCAAAAAAAAAAAATAAAATAAAAGAAAAAAATAAAAGGTTTTAAAAAAAAAATCGGTAAAAAAAATGAGACGGAATTTTAGTGTCTATTTTTTAAGGGGGACGAAATAAAAACTAATAATTTTATATAAAAATCCGTTCAAACTGTTAAAAAGTTTTTAAATTTTGACAAAAACTTTTAAATATTTTTGAGTTTGTTTAAATTTAATTACTTAAAACATAACAAGTTCATTCATCGCATAGTTCAGTTCTCAAAAAATGGATTTTGACCAGAACTTTTGGAATAAATTTTCATATTTTTTAGAAAAGTACTTTTTACGACTTTAAAAGGGTTAACATTAATTTATTAATTTTCTTTTTATTAACATTTTTAATGTTAACTATAATATAGTGAGCAGTATATCTATTATTAATTTGCAAAGTTAAAGTTTCCCTTCGAAATTTCATCTTTGAATTGGGAAGAAAATACAGTAAGTCTTAATTTTTAAACAATTTCGTGCGTTTGGCAGCTGAGTGGGAGTGTTGTCGTACAGGTGGTTAGGTGTGTGAGGCTGAGGGGAATTTTCTTTTTGAAGGAAATTTGAAATCAGTTTTCCCTCGCTATTGGTAAAACGTGGCAGTGTTGAAGGTGCTCGTCTATGTCGAGTCATTTCTCGAGACACCCTCCTTAATCTGAAAATATTCAACTAAATATTCATAGAGAGAAATCCCTCATACAAAACCACCATGAGTTAAATTGTACTTTAAAGAAAAAATTAAAAACTTTTTTCATTGTTAAAATTTCAAAAAATATAATAATAAAACAGTTTTAATTTACTTGAAATTTGGGCTTTAGTGGAAACAATCTCTCCTCCTTTCTCGAGATCGTTATACTTGTAATAAAAGGCAGGTAGACAATAACTTTAAGCTGTTTTCTTCCTATTTTGCCAATAAAGCAAGTGTTTGGAGACGTTTAAAACCACTGAAAGCAATGAACACAAGCAACATTCTAAACATGAACGGCCACGCTACAACCGATGAACAAATGCTCTTTGTCAATAACACAAACTCGAACAGCGGTAGCACCCCAAATAACAACATTAATTCTTCCAAAAGGGGTCCCTCGTCAACAAACCAGAAATCAGGTAACCAAATTTTTTGCTTTTCTCCTTTTCAAGCGATCGTAAAACGCCTATTTTAACTTGTTTGGACAAAATTAAAGTGGCCATAAGACAATGCACGCCAGGAACAGAATTTAATTGAAACCTACATTTTATAATATTTTAACTGACTTATTTATTTACAGCGAATAACCTTATTTTTAACGTAAAGAAAGCTTCAGGAATGATGTTTTTAACAAACCAGTTTGTATGGAATTAATTTATATTATTTTACTTGGAGTACAGGGTGTCTATAAATTATCTTTACAAATTCAATTGAA
The DNA here is from genome assembly GCA_023014485.1 of Bathynomus jamesi. Taxonomy (NCBI): domain Eukaryota; kingdom Metazoa; phylum Arthropoda; class Malacostraca; order Isopoda; family Cirolanidae; genus Bathynomus; species Bathynomus jamesi. The sequence continues at coordinate 126,926 of JAJOZX010000236.1, forward strand.
TTTGAATTGAATATATATATATATATATATATATATATATATATATTGTATTCATTCGTTTACTATATGAAAGCGAAATTTGTAATCAAATATTATTTCACAAATATACAGATTTTACGTATTAACTCTGCTATAAGAAGAGTCGCTTTGTGCTCTTTGTATTGAATATATCGAATGATCTGCTTTAAACCAATGAAAAATTTGTTTATCGCTCTCTCTCTCTCTCTCTCTCTCTCTCTCTCTCTCTCTCTCTCTACTTGTCTTTATATCTCTCTGTTTGTCTGTTTTTTCTTTGTTTTGTCTATCCACGTATCCAGCAACATTTTACTTCCGCTCTCGCGTAAACTAAATATTCGTTTTATTTTAAAAATACGAAAGAAAAGTCGAATATGGAAATCCACTTCCGGACTTCCGGTCCGTAAAAACTATAGATATATTTATTCTAAAAGCGAATTAATAAAATTCCAAAACGCTCCACTAGTTAATTTAACCCAAGTTTATGTTAAATAAGGTTCGATTGATTAAAAGTACGTAGTTAAAATTATTACGTCATTTGGTTAACTCTGAAAATAAGAACCAAAAAATTCTTGGTTTTTAAAACTACCGAAATAAGAGAGTAATCTTAACCGCTTTATCGGATGAAGCTGAGTTTACTTCAGTTTGACCTAAAATAACAAAAAACAAAGTCTAGTTGTTAGACCGTAAGTCAAGAACTGTTTTTTCTTTTACAGAAATTTCAGAAATTTGAGTTGGAATTACGAAGAAATCGTACTAAAATTTCGAATATTTACAATAAATAAATAAATAAATAAAAATAAATAAAAATCAAATAAAAATTAATGTATAAGTTTGCGTATAGTAATTTACGTTCATTTTCCAGAGAACAACGAAATATTAATTGTTTCCGTAACCAATTAGCCAGTCTTTATAGGGATGTGTTTCCCTATTTTATTCATAGCTTTTTCATTTGTTGGCTTCATCCGAATGTTTTTTAGCCGTTTCATAATTTGAATTTTTATTTAGTCGCTATTTTATTCATAACTTTTTCATTTGTTGGCTTCATCCGAATGTTTTTTAGCCGTTTTATAATTTGAATTTTTATTTAGTCGCTATTTTATTCATAGTTTTTTCATTTGCTGGCTTCATCCGAAGGTTTTTTAGCCGTTTTATAATTTGAATTTTTATTTAGTCGCTATTTTATTCATAGCTTTTTCATTTGTTGGCTTCATCCGAAGGTTTTTTAGCCGTTTTATAATTTGAATTTTTATTTAGTCGCTATTTTATTTATCTCATTTGGCCCTTTTTTTTTATTCGTACGTTTTGGTATTTTGTCTTATTTACTTATCTATTTATTTCTTATTGTATAACCGTCTTATTCATCCGTTTATTTTTTACAATTGTCGTATTTATCCGATTTCTCCGGTTAATTTTTAGCCTGTCTTATTTGCCTGTTTAAATTTTGTCATTTTATTAATTTATTTCTTAGCCGTCTTATTTATCGGTTTATTTTTTAGCCGTCTTCTTTATCGGCTTATTTTTTCGTTGTTTTATTCATCTATTTATTTATTTATTTGCCATCTTATTTATCCGTTTATATATGCTAATTTAAGTATCTTAATACAAATCTAATCCCGTTCAACGCAGTTTTCTTTTGAAATGCGAATAACGGTAAATTTGGCGATTTTGGGTTTCTTTGAGGCTTCATTTTGGCAAACACGTAAGGTTTCTTCCGAATTCAGCCGTAAATTTAACTTTCCAAATTGCTTTGAAACAAATTGTTGTGAGTAGTGAAGCATGACCCTTTTTTGCTGATCAGGTCAGGTCAGGTCAGGTCACCGGGCCTGCATGAAATAGAAGAATGAAACCATTAATGGATAATTGGAGCAGCTTCATGCGAACGTACATCGTATTTTTATTCATTTTTTTTATTCACTTCAAAAATGTTTTCTCTTTGTCAATAAAAGAGAAAAATATTCAAAATTGAGTTCCGCACTTATCAAACATTTCATATATTCATTCTTATTCTTCATATAATATATATATATATATATATATATATATATATATATATATATATACACACACACAGTATATATATATATATATATATATATATATATATATATATATATATATATATATATATATATATACAGTATATATATATATATATATATATATATATAGATATATATATATGATATTCCAGCTATGGAACCCCGAGTTTTACAAGATATATCTGAACGAAATACTGTCACTGGTGTTTGAGTGCTCACAAAAGGGTTGACACGTCGGTGTTTAAGTTAATATCAGGTCCTGTTAACTTCTAACTGTCGTAGCTCACTGGAAATGTTTGCGACTTTTCAAATGAATGGTGTGTATATATGTATATATATATATATATTAGTGGTGGACCGGATGTCAGTTTTTCAACATCTGTGGATGCGGATGCGGATCTTAAATTTCAATATCCGCGGATGCGGATGCGGATATTTAGTTAATCTATCAATATAATATAGAATTATGAATATATGACATAATTTTTCAAATTTCGTGATATTACTATTATGTCAGGCAATGCATAAGAATTAAAATTAATATTAATGTTTTCATTATGATAAAAATAATAACTTTCTCAAGAGTTTCAGCCACAGAAAATTCAATGAAACAAGTTTCATTCAATTTTCTGTTACCAGGTATTTATATTTTGAGGTTTATATATTTGTTTGTTCATTAATAATTAATACTTTATGTGAAATGTGCATGACTGGGCCTTGTAAGCTACTTTATAAGCTAATTTAATTGTAAATTGCATAATTTATTAGAGTTAATATCCGCATAACATCCGCAGTCAGAAGTGTGGATGCGGATGTTAAAATTGATGCGGATATCTGCAGATGCGGATGCGGACATCCGGTCCACCACTAATATATATATATATATATAGCTACTGTATATACTGTAGGTATTCCAAAATCGCCAAATTCCTCCTACATTTTCGTCGGTGATCATTGAAGTTACATTTAGCTCCTACATGTGATGTCTTTTATTTATTTTAAATTTTGAATCACTTACGCTTGCGTTAAGGTAGGGAGAGGTTACATTAAAAAGTTTAGAATGCGCTCTTTCTATCGTGTATAATGATTATTTTTTCCAAATTTCACTCACGTTATGATTTTAATAAAAAAACTCGAAATCAAATTACTACTACTTCGTGCTACCTTAGGATTTTACACACCCATTTTTTTGTTTATTTTATTTTAGGTTAGGTGTTAGGTTAGGTTAATCTAACCTAACTTAACCTAACCTAATCTAATCTAGTCTAACCTACTTCACCGATGGCTGGGTGGTTCAGCCACTCCATTGCAGTATAATATATGATTAAGTAGTTTTACTCTTCACAATACGTGAACGTCATCCGCTCCCGAAGATTGCTAGCATTGCGCGGGCGGAGAGACACTGACTGAGGTGTGTTGACGGGAGGCGAGGCGCGGATGTACGTAAATACCGCGTCAAGTCACGGTAAAGAGCACAATAGTCACAATTAGTAAATCACGGCTAACTCGACTCACGGTTGAGTGAGTCATGTATAACCGCGTAATATATATATATATATATATAAAGGCTTGTTAGTAGGTTGATTGTCTAGGAATGACCGCCTAGCAATGAAGCTGCGAGCTGCTTGTACCGTGGGCGAAGTGGTGCTTTGGAAACAACAGTGAAATGTTTACTTTTACCGACAAATTAATCGATATAGTTTATATTCAAGAATTTATATATATATATATTATATATATATATATATATATATATATATATATATATATATATATATATATATATATATATACATACATACAGGGTGTCCGAGAATTATCTGTACAATATTTGGCTGTTATTAAAAGTCAACCATGAAGTGTAGAAATTCCAGTGTTTGTCCCATTTTACAGAGAATCTCATTAAGTTTTTCTGATACCAAGTTTTGACAAGTTTTTTAGAAATTCCAGTGTGTCCGACATTATCTGTACAATTTCATCTTTAATAAAATTCTTGATAACACACGTAAAATTCTTAAACAGATTATTTAGAATCTGTATTTTCAAAGTTTCTTTTATTAAAGTAACGTTGTTACAACATTCGATATGTGCACCATTAGTGATTCGCAAAACATCCAATCGATACTCCAAATGTTGCCATGTACGCTGCAGCATATCCACATCAATTCGCTCAATAGCAGCTGTGATTCTTGCTTTTAAATCATCAATGTCTGTCACCCACGTACATTTCTAAAAAACTTGTCAAAACGTGGTATCAGAAGAAACTTAATGAGATTCTCTGTAAAATGGGACAACACTGGAATTTCTACACTTCATGGTTGACTTTTAATAACAGCCAAAAATTGTACAGATAATTTTCGGACACCCTGTATATTTGTGATGAAGTTCACAATTAATCACTTAAAATTAACAAATATTACACACCCAGGGAAAAATAAAAAGTGATTGCAAGGCCTGACGAAGTGTTTTAAATGAAATTGAAAGATTTTTATTAATTATTCTCTTTGGATGTGTAACATTATATATATATATATATATATATATTATATATATATACACACACACACACACACACAGAGTATATATATATGTGTGTGTGTGTGTGCACAACACACACACACACACACGGAGTATATATAATATATATATATATATAGAGAGAGAGAGAGAGAGAGAGAGAGAGAGGAGAGAGAGAGAGAGAGAGAGCTTCGCAAACTCACTCTATTTTCAATATTTTTCGCTCATTAGATTAAAATAAATATAAAAAAATAGCTTTGACTATAATTTTAAAATTGCATCTGGCCAATTTTTTAAATTCTTTTTTTCACACATTTTTCTAAATATTTTAAATATTGTTGAGATAAAAACGTTTCGTTAATTTATTTATTTCCATATTATGAGTAAGAAAATTGAATGTTAAAAGTAAAAAATCACTTTGTTTCAGGCAATTCAAAATTCGAACGCCTGACACCGAATTTAGCGGAAAGTAATTGTGTGAGATCGCTTTTTATTGTCTGTATTTTTAACACACTCTCTCTCTCACACACACACACACACACACACACACACACACACACACACACATGTAGACGACTATTTCCAATAAATGGTTACAAGTGCGATAAAATGTCAAAATAATTGGAAGTTCAATTTTTAAGTTGAATTTTTAATTATTGGAACTTTTTATTGTAATTGTAACCTTGTAATTGTAGCTTTTGTCTTTCTTCTTATAGTGCTTGTGCGTTTCCATAGGAACGAGTCTGTTTCATATGTATATACAGGGTGTTCCATAAGTTCGGTCTCGTAGGAAAATTTGTTTTAAATTAAATTTACGAAAGTAATGCATTAGAACGAAAACAAAATGTCCAATTTGATCTCTTGTTTTGAGACCATTTTTTGTGTTGCAGGTAGAATAACGCGCAGTGGCTAATATAGAAGGGAGTTACGCTCGTGAGGAAAAGGCTTCCTTACTTTTGTAAATTCAATTTAAAATAAATTTTTCTGAGTCCGGACTTATGGGACACACACACACACACACACACACACACACATATTACACACACACAGAATGACAAAGAAATAGGTCCAAAATGAAGGCAACCTAATTGATTCTGTTAAAAGTGATCCATCACGAAAGCATGGCGCGCAATATTGTAAGTTGAGGTCCATGCATTCGGTCGAAGGAACGAAGATGCAAACAGACAAGCAGGCACTGGAGCAACACGGGGGATATTGCAGAATCACGGAGCCTGTGATTGATTATCGGGTTGAATAGAGAACGTTTTACTAAGTCTTCCAACTCTTTTTATTTCAAGTGTTTTGTGCAGCAGGAAAAAAAATTCAAGATTTTAGGGCTGAAATTTACTGTTTTATCATTTAAGTTAATGTTAAAATTTAATGTTAATGTTAATTTTACCGTTTTATCATTTAAGTTAATGTTAAAAATTAATGTCAATGTTAATTTTACCGTTTTATCATTTAAGTTAATGTTAAAATTTAATGTTAATGTTAATTTTACCGTTTTATCATTTAAGTTAATGTTAAAAATTAATGTCAATGTAATTTTACCGTTTTATCATTTAAGTTAATGTTAAAAGTTAATGTTAATGTTAATTTTACCGTTTTATCATTTAAGTTAATGTTAAAAATTAATGTCAATGTTAATTTTACCGTTTATCATTTAGGTTAATGTTAAAAGTTAATGTTAATGTTAATTTTACCGTTTTACCATTTAAGTTAATGTTAATATTAATGTTAATTTTACCAGTTTATCATTTAAGTTAGTTAAAAAAAGACAATTTACGTTTAAACCTCTTAAATTACTGCCTTGATTTATTTTTATTTGCCTTTAAACTTGGTTCTCTTGGTATTTGGTATTATACAGAGGGTTCACAAAAGTAAATAGACACCTTTCGGGTTGTTTTTTTATTTGATGATAAAAGTCAATAAATTATAACAGGTTTAACGAATTAATATATTTAGAATCGTGTTACTTTCCCCTTTCCGTTATGTAAAGTTGACACACGTTCTGACATTTCATTGGTGAGCTTTGCCCTTTGTTTTCGAGGACAAGCATCGTGGTGTCTATTTACTTTTGGCAACCCTCTGTAATTATGAATACATGCGATTTCTTGCTGTACGTATTCGAATTGTATATATATATATATATATATATACAGGGTGATTCAAAAGTAAGGTTACATAGAGAAATACTGTATTATGTAATGATACAGGGGAATAGTCACATCACATGTTCGATATGGCCACCGTTAACGGCAATGCACTTGCGCAGCCAGCTAGGAATATCACATCAATGCGCTCCTCCTTCGCTAACATCTCATAACTCATTTACCTGCAAAGAAACAGAAAAGCCCATGTAACCTGACTTTTGAATCACCCTGTATATTCAAATACGTTGATAACGCGGGGTTACGTTCCGAGAGACTCCCGCGATACTGTCGTCCGGGTTATCTTATCTAATCTTACCTTAAATCTTGAGAAAATAGGGTTCCAGAGAGCCCCAAAATGTACTTAAAATGTACATTTTATCATGATTTCATGATAAATTTCATGATAAATTTCATAATTAGTCACATAATAGGCACTCGCTATTCACGTGACACTACAAGTCACTCAATCACAATCTCAAGCGCTTAGCTCGCGCCTGCCCGCGCTTTATTTTTATGCGGGAAGGAGGGGCCAAGGGCGAATGCCCGCCAAAACGACTTCACCATAGAGGAAGAAGAGAGCCAAAATCAAGGTCCGGGGTTTTGGAGATGCCTGGACGCTCTGCGTGTGAAAGATTGGAGGTCATAGACAGGGGGAAAGATGGATTGAGGAAGATTGTTCCAGAGTTGACCGGTTGAGTAGATGAAAGATTGAAAATACCTATTAACCCTTGCATTAGAGAGTTCGACAGAAAAAGAATGAGAATATGTCAAAAGTCTGCTGCTGCGTGCTCCCGTTAAAGGAGGAGACACGCAGTTAGAGAGTTCAGAAGAGCAGCGTCGGTTATAATAACGGTAGTAAAGAGAAAGTGAGACAACATTGCAACGAAGAGAAAGAGATTGAAGACAGTCAGTAAGAGGCGGGAAGTGATGAGACGAAAAGTCTTTCATTCTACCCGGTCAAGTAGAGCTGTGTGGGTTGAGCCACCCCACACATAGGAAACGTATTCCATACAGGGGCGGACAAGAACCCTGTACAGAGACAACAAGTGAGTGAGGGTGAAGAAACTGCGGAGCCGTGCCCCACACCTAACCTCTTAGAAGCTGTTTTAGAAAGAGAGTATATGTGATTTTTGCAGGAAAGATCATGAGAAAAGGAAACGCCAAAAATGTTGAGAGAAGAGGAAGGATTGAGTTGTGTATTGTTGAAGATGAGGGAATAGTCGTGTGGAAGGTTGTGACGAATAGGCAGATGAAGGAACCGAGTTTTTGAGGCGTTGAAAACTATCAGATAAAAAAAATCCCCGATATTATATATATATATATATATATATATAATATATTTGTCATCAACTATCCCACAAGGTACAGTATTACCTCCCTTGCTGTTCTGTTTAGAATAATAATTGCAAGCACAGATGCAGATATTAAAGGCGATGTCGCATCATGCTTCGCGGACGACATACAAGGAAATATCAAAATAAAGTGAATAGAAATATTTCAGAATGACATTTAAACAGGATTCAGGTGGGCGGAAGACAACAATATGAAGTTTAATGAAGAAAAAATTTAACTCATAAGATAATGTAACAACAAAGATTTTCAAATAGAGGGTACAAAACACTGCAAAAAGAACAAATAACACCAAACCCGCAAGTCAGGGATCGTGGAGTAATGATGTTATAGGATACAGAATTCAGGGAACAATTCAACAGTAAGCTCATGACAGCTAGAAAAATAACGGGAATTATCTGCAGGAGCTTTCACACTAGGAAAGCAAACATCACGCTAAAAGTATGGAAGAGTTTAATTTAAAAAATAAGACATTATAAATTTGAAGCTAAACAAAGGATTTTTTACATTTAAGATAGAAGAAACAAAAGATGAAGCCTACCGGTCACGATTACAATCCTTGAAATTCTAAAGGTAGGCCACAAAGTTCGTTCCATGACAATTTTAAATTATAGTAAAGAACAGAATAAGAGGAAACAAAGAAAAATGTTTGTTTAGATAAATTGCAAAAAAGAAAAAGAAATTTTTCTTTTGATCAAATATAATTACGGATAAAAAATGTGAAGCTCATCATTGTCACGACATGACTCAAGGTGGTGCCATGTTTTCTTAGCCATTTTCTCAATTTGTTATTCAGTTATTTTTTAAAAAGCTGTTGCGTCTGCTGTTTAGAGTTGTTCAACTGTCTGATAACGCTGTTTTGACACGCGTTCTTTGGTAAATCCCCATAAACTGTTATTCCATGTTGTCAAATCGGGACTCAGTGGGTGGCCAAATCCTATCAAAACTACGAGCAATCCACCTTCCTTGAAATTCTGCATCCAGAAACTGACGAACACGAATGGCATGATGGACAGGCGCACCATCCTGCTGCAAAACAGTTGTGTCTTTTATTCCAAGTCTTATCAAGTGATATTCACAGTTCCATCAAAAATAAGGAACAATAACGTTTTCCCCAGATATTGCTGCACAGATCATCGAATGAGATGGGTCCTGTTCAACTTCTTCAAAGAAGTGAAGGTTGTTTTTTGACCAGAAATAAACATTTCTTGGGCGCGTACTGAGATAAATCGCACATTTGTCAGTGAAAAATATTTCATCCTCTCACGAAATGATAGAAAAGAATTCAGCAACGCCGAACAGGCGTCCTGCGTCGTAATAAATCCGTATCAGATAACTCATTGAGGAAAGTCCGCTTTAAAGGATGAAAACCAAAATCTTTCTTCATCAGTTTCCTTATTGTTGAAGATCGTTTTCGTGATTTCTTTGGCGAACGATTAACGGATTCTCGGATATCATCAACATGGCCTAAGTTGATGGACGACCACAACGTTTGGAAGCAATAACACATCCTACTGAAAATGCCTTTTCCTTCCGTGATTAGAGGATGTGATGTGATAGAACGTCCATTCCAATTTCCAAGACGATCGTGAAATCGCTGTTGAATGTCTTTCACCGATTTTCCATTCCGGGCTTGTTCGTGCATCTAAACTGCAGTAATAAGTTGCTGGTTCAATTGAATAAGGTCTCGTATCTACCATATTTCGTCCGTATTTCAAACCAACAAGGTTAGGTTTTGTATATTATGTTATTTACTATTATCCAGAATTTTTATAGAAGGGACTTTATGCTCACCCTATATGCTTTGGAAAGAAGACGTGAACGATACACAGTAATATACATATGGAAAATACTCGAGGGATATATCCCAAACTTTAGAAAGGAAATAAAAACATATTGGAATTAGACAACAGACAGAGTCTAGTGTCGCAGCTGCGATAGGACAAGGGCCCATGAAAACGAAGGTGGGAAATGCCCTCGGAATACGAGGCCCTAAACTTTTTAACGTGCTGCCAAAAGAACTGAGGTACCTCTGTCACACCAACCTGAGTACTTTCAAAAACCAACTCGCAGGTTCTTGGATAAAGTCACTGACCAGGCACGATGAAAGAGTAGAAAGCAATCCTCTCCTTCATCAAATCCCCAAATAAGGTGGGATGCTTCAGAGAGGCCGAACGCAATATATATACATATATATGAACAGACTAAGAAGCAAAATATACAGATTAGATTTGTAGATGCGGTATTCCTTGTATGTAAAAAACTATATTTTAAATGGCGTCTGATAAGAAGAAATCAGTTAAAAAAAAATCATTTATAAAACTCGTATGTTCCTTATAGATATTTATGAGTAAGAATCATATATATAGCGTTTCACGGCAAGACTCTTTGAACAAACTATACATACATAACAGAGAGATAAAGCGTGAACAGAGTGACTGTATCGCCGACGTGGAGAACAAATATTGAGGGGAAGTCTCGCATATGGAATGGAATATTGAAGAGGATGACTTAATTATGGAGTGCATTAGTCGGCTTTGTATAGAACACCGTCATAATGATTGTCATAATTATCATCATTTCCTGACGATATATTTTACTAAAGTTCATTCTTCCCGATCAAAAGGTCGGAATTGATAAAGAAAGGAAGGATTTCAAAGGCAGTTAAAATATTAACGAAAGTGTCGCAGTTCTTGGGAAACAGAGCAAAATATCTAGGATAAAAGTGGGTATCTTAAGACCTCTTATGTGTACTTGAGAGATATATAGAAAAAGCTTGAACAAGAATAAAGTCTTACGATGATATGGATAATTATGATCCATTTTATTACTTATATTTATTTTGTGTGTGTGTGTGTGTGTGTGTGTGTGTGTGTGTGTGTGTGTGTGTGAGACTCAGTAGCGTCCGCAGGAGGGGGGCACTTGGACACGGGCCTATCCCGTCGTCCATAATATGTATATAAATATTACTATTATATGTACTCGTATGAAACTTCTTCCTATAAGCAAATATATAAATGAAATGCACAGAAATATGATAAAATTCACTTATCATTATCGACAATTTTTTATTTATTTTTACCGAAATTACGAGTTGATAAGAAAAATCAGAAATTCTTTGATAAAATATAAGAATCTACCAAAATTATAAAACAACACGAAAAATCTATCGAAAATATACGATAATAACACCATTTAGTGATATTTACAGTTGAATGTACGAGGGTGGGCTAAAAAAGTAATGCCTCCACTTGAATAATTCTGGATTGTGTAGAGGTAGCCAGATAAAACCGGTTTTGCGTTGTAACTTGATATCCCCACCCAATTCCAGATTGTGTAGAGGTAACCAGATAAAACCGGTTTTGTGTTATAGCCTAATATAGCCTACACTCATTCCACACGTTGGTGCACTATCGACTACAATGGAAAGGAGTAAAGACGTTCGCTTCAAGCAACGTGCCGTAATTGAATTTTTGACCGAGGAAAGTGTTGCTCCCATAGACATTCATTGGCGAATGCAAGCTGTGTACGGCAAACAGTGTGTTGATGTGAGTACGGTTCGACGTTGGGCGAGGCAGTGTAAAGAAGGAGAAGCAGGTCAAGAAGATTTGTGAGAAAAACCGCGAAGTGGAAGGCCTGTAACGGCAACCGACGAATCTCATCGGAACTACGTTGAAGAACTGATTCGTGGAAATCGTCGCATTAAACAAAAGGAAATTGCTGCAATGCTCGATATCTCCAAAGAGCGAATGGGGCACATTATCAGTATTCTCGGTTACCGAAAGGTCTGCGCCAGATGGGTGCCTCGCATGCTCACTGCCGAGATGAAAACTGAGAGAGTACGCATTTGCCAAGAAAATCTGCAGCTCTTCGAAAATGAAGATGAATTTCTGCACAGCACTGTGACAGGAGACGAGAGGTGAGTCCACCATTATGACCCTGAAAATAAACGGCAATCCACAGAACATCGGCACAAAAATTCACCGCAACCAAAAAAAATCGAAGTTTAAAAATCAGCTGGAAAAGTGAAGATGACTGTTTTTTGGAATATCAATGGTGGTGTTCTCGAAAACTTTATGGAAAGAGGGACAGCAATCAACTCCGCACGTTATATTGAAACTCTGAAGAAGTTGTAAAACGGATCAGGAGGGCTCGCACCCACAAAAACTTATTGTTCACCATGACAACGCACGGCCTCACATCAGTGTTCAAACGAGAGAAGCAATTGAGGATCTGCAATTCACCGTCTTTACACATCTACCATATAGCCCCGATTTAGCACCATGCGATTTTCACCTCTTTCCTAAACTTAAAGAACATCTCCGTAGAAATCGCTACGAGTCTGACTAAGACGTTAAGACCGCTGTGAAATTTTGGTTTCGTAGTCAAAGCTCCAAGTTTTACCGGGATGGATTTCAAAAACTCATTTATCATTGGCGTAAATGTATCGAGGTAGAGGGTGATTTCATAGAAAAGTAAATGTATCGTTTTGAAGAATAAACTCTAAGGTACAGATCTGCTTTTGTTTCGATAAAATCCTTCAACCCGTTTAAAATTTATTTCAGTGGAAGCATTACTTTTCAGCCCAGCCTCGTATATATGTTACAGTCAAAGTGTGAAACCAGCCATTTCGCGTAATGGATGAAACTTAGTCATTTCGCGAAATGGCTGTTTCACTTGGTCATTTCGCGAAATGACTAAAGACTTCAGCCATTACGCGAAGTGACTAAAATCTTCAACCATTACGCGAAATGGTTGAAATTCCACCTTGGTCATTTCGTGAAACGGCTAAAATGACTTTTATCATGAATTCATAGAAATAACAAACATCACAATAAAATTGGAACCCTTTATTTAACTAACTAAATCTGCTAAAACATACATACACACATCCACAGGTCTGTTCAAATAAGTGAGAAACACTCTTCAAATACACATTTGAACACATTTGAACACATTTGAATTTTCAATATAGAGGTTTTCAAATACTAACCGGGCCTTCAATGTTATTCCGATGTCCGCCATTGAAGGCCCGGTTAGGTCAACTGTATGCCCTTGACAATTGGTCAGGTTAAGTCGTGCTATTTTCGTTAAAACTAACGAAAATAACACAACTTAACCTAACCAATTGTCAAGGGTATACAGTTGACCTAACCGGACAAATGATCTTGTACGAAATGACCAAGGTGGAATTTCAGCCATTTCGCGCAATGGCTGAAGATTTTAGTCATTTCGCGAAATGACGAAGTGAAACAGCCATTTCGCGAAATGACTAAATGTTTCAGCCATTACGCGAAATGGCTGGTTACACACTTTGACTATAACATATACAGTCTTGTTTGAATCTAAAATTTAGTCATTTTTGCAAGTAATAAAATAATCGACAGCAAATTATTTACCCACAAAATTTTTATTTCTTTCTCGAAATATTTTACACTGGTGAAACGACTTTATATTTACATGCAATAGCTGACATTTTTTTTATATCCAATTGCTATCTATGTGTTAGTGTGCTTTCATTGCTTTTGTTTAACTTATAACAGTATACTGTAAATCAGTGGTGCACAAACTTTTTTGATGTGAGGGCCAAGCGAAGAAAATAACTAAATGTATTAGCCTACTTACTTTCCATCTAAGTCATAAATTGGGTCACTTTTATATTCTAACTTTTTCATTGAATTGAAAAGACCCGTGGGGCCACTGAAAAGACCCGTGGGGGACACATTTGGCCCGCTGGCCAGGGTTAGTGCATCACTGCTGTAAATACTCGAGATTACTTATACAGTAAGGTGTTATCTTAAATATCCTCTATAAATTACCAATATATATATATATATATATATATATATATCCAGATAACGTACTGGAAGTGGCCCCCTGTCAGAAAATCCTGTGGGCGCTACTGGTGTGTGTGTGTGTGTGTGTGTGTGTGCTCTTGACTATTTTTCGAAAACGTGATAATCTTTAGGATACATACATAGTTCATCGCGACACGTACGTGCGTGTATCGACATTGGCGGTGTCGTCATAGTTTCGGTTTATCAGTGTTATTCAGAATCATTAAATATCCTGAAGAAAGAGCTGTAATGACGGTTAGGTTAGGTTAGGTTAAATTAATTAAATTATATGTCACCATCCACCACCAAAAATGTGAAAATGTCGCGACTTTATACGGTAGCTAGTAGCTACAATTATGTGTGTGTGTGTGTTGTGCGTGCGTGCGTGCGCGTGCGCGTTTTATTTAAATAATAAATAAAAATTGTTAATATTTTAAACGCAAAGAAGGAAAGCATTTTTTTTAACACTTTTCTAGTTTTAATTTTGAAAAAGAGACCATAAATATTTAATGTTTATGAAAGCGCTACAAAATTCTATACTTCCTATTTTATATCATTTTTTTTTATATTTAAGATATATTTATAAACACTCATTTAGATCCTAAAATCCAAATGTAAATATGTAAATATTTAAATTTATTTGTATTTATATACACTGTGTGGCGTGTGTATATATATATATATATATATATATATATATATATACATATACACACCTTTGGTTAGCTTCCACCCGAATTGTTCATTTTGAGCCCAGCGTCTTAACCACTAGGCCACCTAGGGTACCCATTTATCTACTAACCACTTTCTTTATTGTGTGGAAGGATGAACAGCTGGGTTTTGCTGCTCCCTGGCTGGCGTCACCGGGTCTGGAACCCGGGGCCGATGGACTTGTAGTCAGCGACGCTATTAGCGGTCGAACCCACACTTCTTGAGTAGAATGTGAGGGCGCTAGTGACTATATACCGTATATATATATATATATATATATATATATATATATATATATATGATCAACTTCAGTGCTTTATATGTAACAAATAAAATGTTCATTTTTCTAAAACTTTTGAAATCCACTTTTAGATAAGAAGAGCTAAAAATTATTACACAAGAGTAAGATAATATTTCGAAAGTGAAAAAGATGCAATTGTTTATTACTGGTTGGAGGTGGAAGTAAAAGTGAAACGTGGAAGTGGAAAAGATACAACTGTTTATTGCTGGTTGGACGATTTGAATCTTCTTAAAATACTGGTATTTATAGTACAGAAAATGGTTATAAGGTAAATTAAGTTCGGTTTATGGATGAATGTGTGTGTGTGTGTGTGTGTGTGGTGGTGACTGTATGGATGAGATTTTGAAATTAGTTTTCTATAAAATAATTTGTTGGATGAGAATAGTTGTGGATATTGAGAGAGATGTGAAATTTTTTCCGAGGGGATGGAATTTGTTTCATTGAACATTCACGAGGAGTCTTTTCGCCAAATAAAATTTTTCATTCAAATTTTCTCTCCGTCAGGCGATAAAATACACACCCACACAAGGAAGCAAATTTTATTAAGTTTCTTGGCTTCATACAATTTCGTTTGTATCCCCCCATTCAGGAACGAATAGTCAAATAACTATTTTTTTATCAAAACAATTTTACTTCAATAGTATTACCAACAAGGGACTAATCCTTTGTTGGTAATACTATTACTGTTTCACTAATAATTTAAACCAATAATTACTCTTTGTTTACGGCTTTAAAACCAATCAGTTCAATGGTGTTATTCCAAAACGTCGTAAGGAGCACAATACAATTTTAGAGAAGGAAAGACTGGATAATATTTCAAGTTAACGACCGTTTGAAACAATTAATAGTAAATACTTATAAAAAAAATAGACACCATGATGACTATCCTCAAGAACGGATGACAAAGCTTATCAATTGAATGTCAAAACGTGTGTCAGCTTTACATAATGGAAAGGTGAAAGCAACACGATTCTAAATATATTGATTCAATAAGTCTGTTATTATTTAGTGACTTTATTATCACATTAAAAACTATGGAAAAAGTGAAGGTGTCTATTTACTTTTGTCAACCCTGGCAACGATATGAAGGAAAAGGAAGTAGAGTCTAATTTTTCGTACGGTTATGTGCCATCGCGAATTAAAACGAGAAGTTAAAAAATACTAAATTTTGGGGGAGATGTGGCTTACGGAGGTTTGCAATACCACCATAAAACTGATAAAGTATAAGTATGCCTATCCGAAAGTACGAATTAATGGTAAAAGTACTTTTGAAACCAATTTGAATTAAACTCAAAATAAAGTTGTTAATTTTTGCCTGAGTATTAATCTTTGAGTCCAAAATAAGGTAATTCAAGTGTATGAAGTGTAATGAAGTTTAAATCTTGCGTAGATCTTTAATTTTTGTTAACAAATATTGTTAAGTATTGCTCAGAAGAACATCTTCACAAATTTCGTAAATCAACAAAGAAAAATTTTCAGGTTATGCGACGTTGAATCTGTATAGTACAGGGCTATTAAAATGATTCACCTGATTTTAAATGAGAATATTTTTTAATGTTACAAATACAGAGTGATTTGTGATACATCAACCAAAAGAAAAACTTTCCAAATTTTGTCTCTCACCTCATAAATGCTCTATGTGACTTCCCCTAGTTACACGAGCAACGTCGACACGATAGTCGAATTCCTCCCATACTCGCTCCAGCATGTCCTTTGTCACTGACTCTACGGCAGTAACAATGCGAGTTCGGAGCTCGAACTGCCGATACCACCGACGGATGCTCTGAGCACCCGGTGGATCTGTTCTGTAACGTCGACGAAACTCACGCTGCACTGTGACTACCGATTTACAGCTCGAAAACTGCAACACACAAAACGCCTTCTGCTGTGCGGACGCCATTTTCACACTGACTGTTTGTTGCTAGGCTAGGCCACGGCGTGACTTTGGAGCCCTCTCGCGGTGATCTTGTAAAACTCAGAGATTTCCTCTTTCATGTGGTGTATGCCCAGTTGATGCACGGTTGATAGGTACGGAAGTATTCTCAGTTGAAATCGGATGAATCGTTTTCAATAGCCCTGTATTTGGATGGGGACCGTCCTCCGCGTTCAGATCATGTTGCGACCCGTAGTTCGGATCCCGCGCAAAGCCGTAGGTCTCCCCACCCCCTACGTCACATGATTGTTGCCGTTACGGAGGAAGTTAAACAACCACAAACGTTATTAATATTTGAATAGTAAAGGCGAAAGAATTTAATGGAGCAATGGTCAAACAGCGTAAATAGTAGTATCTCAGCAAAAAATGGGACGTTTAGTAAACTTCAGAAGCATTTATTGGCGTTTAATAAAAGTTTTTTGGAGTTTAATAAACGTTTATAACGTTTACTAAACATTCCATTGATTGGTGGGTGACCTTGCTTGAACAAAACATCATGAGGATTCTGGATGACGTCGTTGGTAGGAGTTCTGACTGAAACCATATGCGAAGCAGGTTAGAGTCCCATTAGCTTCTAGTACTAGTTTCCAACGTTACTGCCTTTTCTCATTCTATCTTATCATTCATTATTCTCAAATATTAAAATTTAATATATGTATATACAGGGTGGGAGAAAAGTTTTTAAGGATTTTATACAAACCAATAATTTGTTAATAACAAATAAATTCCAATGATATCACTGCAGTGCATGCGATACTTTTTAAAGCAACTATACAAGGCCAGGAATGACCCTAGGCTAGAACAGGAAGGTCCTAGGTCCTAGCTCCAGTCAATTCCATGTCAGGAAGGATGGAATACAGCAATGAAGAAAAAGTGTATCTTGTATCGTGGGCTATTTCTTATAATAATTGTGAAGGAAGTTTGCGTTTATTTCAAGAAAAATATAATAACCCACCACCAAATGCAACCACTCTTCGATACTGGAAGCTCGAACTTTTGGAAACAGGGAGCCTGATAAAAGATCGTTCAGGAAGCGGAAGGCCAGTAACGGCGACAGGAGACAACAACAAAAAAATATCCTGGCCAGTTTTTAAGCCGATCCAACAACTTCTGGCTTTGGGCTTATTTGTGTGACAAACTCAACACACTCCTGGTTTCATCTAACCAAATGTGAATGCCCTTGGTCGCAGAATAGATGAAGAACTGAAAAGGATGCCGCTGATATAATCAGAAGAACAATGAAGAATTTCACAGAAAGAATCCACAAATGTATCCTAGCGGATGTATAGACTTTTTGTTTGATTTGTTTCATCATTTGAACACTTATCTGCATAATGTTGCTAACTACATAGTTGTATGTATAAAATCATTAAAGACTTTTCTCTCACCCTGTATATTATAAGGTGTGACTGTTTCCTAATAATAATTAGTTTTATAGATGCCTTGTTTAAAACGTTTTGTAGGTCTCGTTTTTAAAAAGGACTTCAATTATATTTCATAGGAAATAAAACCAAAGCCTACTTATACCTTGTCACTCCACGATATTATTATACACACGTAAATAATTTCATACAAAAAGGTATTTGAACAGATATTTTTAAGCCAGTCAAAGCCTAACATTTACTAAGCTCACGAGACACTTAAATTTTAAGTGCAACTTCACAAATTTTGACTCAGCGCCACTGGCTTTGAATGCGAAGATCAATGATTGTTGTATTTCGTAAACTTATTGAGTAGTTGACTTTTCTGAACTTCACAGAAGGAAGCAAATTTTATCCATAGTTTCTATCCTTAGACTTTCCTAATATCTTTGTCGTAATCAAATGGAGATTCTTAATTTTTGTTAATAGATTTTAATTTTAGGAACAAATCAAAATTTGGATAGTTTCTCTTATTCATAAAATTACAAAGACCGTAATATGAGGAAGCCTATTGGATTAAAATTTACTTAACATACAGTATATTTCTCCATTTATTTTTCACTCCTTAGGTTTACCTATTCCGAATCAAATATTCATCTTTTGGCCAAAAGCTATTAGTTTTGTAATTTGTATATCCAGTAAATAGGCCTATTATAGTTCCAGAACCACCACTGTATTTGCCTAATTAGAATAATTTTACTAAATCCTTATGAGAGTAGCAAACATCAAATCTTAGTGACGTAAGGTAAAAATTCATTGAAATCTCATAAGAAATATGTAATTCGTTGCAAGATGGATTATAAGCTTCTTAAAATATGGAAAATTAAAATAAATCATTCAGAAATTCCCCTATTAATTAGAAATGCAATAATTCTTTTTATATTTTTAATAAAATATTATTAACAGTATATTCTTAATTGAGATATAGAGTTTTGCTCCATATATATACATATATATATATATATATACATTTTAACTGCAAACAACACAGTATAATTAATGTAAAGAACGACGCTTGTGTAGAAGGGCGTTTCTCATAAGATGAGGAGGGAGAACGAACAAATGAAAAATGAGGTACCTCCCGGGAATCGAACCCGGGATCATCCGATTGCCGGTCAGATATGCTATCCACTACACCAAGGACCTCGATCAATCAGAAGTCGTAATTCTCCTACATACGAGCAGAAACCAGTGCCATGAGGGGGCACCTTCGCATGCCGTACATATATACATTTTAACTGCAAACAACACACAGCATATTTAATGTAAAGAACGACGCTTGTGTAGAAGAGCGTTCCGCACAAGATGAGGAGGGAGAACGAACAAATGAAAAATGCTCCTATGTAGGAGAATTACGACTTCTGATTGATCGAGGTCCTTGGTGTAGTGGATAGCATATCTGACCGGCAATCGGATGATCCCGGTTTCGATTCCCGGGAGGTACCTCATTTTTTATTTGTTCGTTCTCCCTTCTCATCTTGTGCGGAACGCTCTTCTACACAAGCGTCATTCTTTACATTATATATATATATATATATATATATATATATATATATTATACCCCATTTGTGAAACTGCCTAGTTCATGAACTGGGCAACATCATGTAGAAGATTTAAAGTTTCTTACAAGAATATATGTCGGAGAAAGGGGATGGAAGGTGAATCATAAGCCCATGACACATGAGTCCACACACCACAACACACTCGTCCTACACCACAACATACTTATCTTAACCTAACCTAACCTAAACTAACCTAACCACCAAACGGTTAGAGAGGAATATCACATTTTAAAAAAGTTTTCACTTGTTTCTCTCGGTGGGATAGATAAAGTTGCCAAAAGCAGTGGCAAATATCTGGCAACCAAGGAAACTGTTGCTAATCTAATTCATGCAGTCCATGTAGGTTAGGTTTGGTTAGGTTATCTTGATATCTTAAAGCCGAAGATGTTCCTCAGGAACAACTAAATATTCGTAAAATTGTTCGCGCACAAAGTATCTGTGGAGGTCAAGGGTTTAGAAGGTGCTACTGAAGAAATAGCTGCCTAACAAAGTGGTGCTCCTGTCTGAAAGGCGACTTTCGTTGCAGCATTGCGCGTATTGTATCATGTTTCGCAGATGACACAAAGATATGCAAGGAAATATTGAACTAAGGTGATAGAAAGATTACAGAACGACACTGAAACATTATTCCAGTGGGCAGAAGACAACAATATGAAGTTCAACAAAGAAAAATTCCAACTTCTAAGATGTGGTAATAACAAGGACCTACGGAATAAAGGGTACAAAACTCTGCAAGCCAAACAGATAACACCAAATCCATGAGTCAGGGATCTTGGAGTAATAATGTCGTCGGATGCAGAATTCAGAGAGCACTATAACATCATAATTACAACTGTTAGAAAAATAATGGGAATCATCTGGAGGAGCTTCCGCAGCAGAAAAGCAAACATCATGCTCAAACTATGGAAGAGTCTCGTCCTACCAATAATTAAGTATTGCTCAGTACCAGTGATGTAGTCGAGACCACCAAGTCCGAGACTGAGACCGAGACCGAGACCTGATCCTGTGAGACCAAGATCGAGACCGAGATCAAAGGTTCGAGATCGAGATCTACCTTCCGAGATCGAGACCCTTAAAATTCGAGACCGAGACCGAGATCGAGACCAAGCTCATGCCCTTTCAATTTGTTTTACACTACTATGGAAATTAGACTATGTTAAGTATATTAATAAACTAATAACTACTTTCTCAGATGTAGTGTGTTGAATGCAAAAAGTGTAGCCTATAAATTAACAAATGAATATATATATACGTACTTTTTATTTATTTACTTCTTTTTATATATATATATAACTCTCTATTTAGTGTTTCCATTGTCAATAAAATTAATTTGACTGGGGCGGGGGGAGGGGGCAAATTTTTTTGTAGCGCTAACCTAAAAAAATTCCAGACCCACACCCCCCCACAAGCCAAACGTGGCAACTCAAAACAGGGTGACTGATTAGTGAATACCTAGAGTCCCTTACTTTTACAAACTTTTTATAAACATTCTGAATTGTGTCTGTTCAACCAAGCCACCATCATGAGTATGCCAATAACATGTATTTTTCATTACGGTCTCGAAATGTCTCGGGGAGAAAAACCGAGACCGCGTCTGTCGAGACCGAGATCGAGACCGAGATCTAAATAGCGGAGACTGAGATCAAGATCGAGATCTGCAAATTGGGTCTCGAGATCGGTCTCGAGACCGAGACCGATCTCGAGACCTACATCACTGCTCAGTACTCACAAGCCCATACAGAAAACAAAACATTGCGAACATTGAAGCTATACAAAGAACTTTTACGTCTAAGATAAAGGCAACGGAAGGTGAAGACTACTGGTTTCGACTACACTCCCTGAAACTCTACTCTCTCGAAAGAAGGCGCGAGCGGTACACAATAATATACATATGAAAAATACTTGAGGACTCTGTACCTAACCTTAGAAATGAAATAGAAACAAACTGGAATGAGAGAAGAGGCAGATTTTGTATTGTCCCAGCTGCGGTGGGACAAGGGGCCATGAAAACGAGGATGGAAAATACCCTCAGATTACGAGGACCAAAGCTTTTTAATGTCCTACCAAAAGAAGTGAGGAATCTCCAGCACACCGACCTGAATAACTTCAAGAACCAGCTGGACAGATTCCTGTGCAAAGTCTCTGAGCAACCATGCATGGCTGGCTACGAGGGCAAGAGGAGATCAGACAGCAATTCCCTCCTTCAACAAATCCCACAAATGAGTCGGGATGCTGCAGAGGGTCGACACGCAGGTCGATCCTGAACCGTCGTTCGAACTCACATAAAGTAACATAGCAGTGCATGTCATAGTTATAAATCATGTGAAAACGTTGATTAAGAGTTCTCCATATGCCATTCATACTGAAATTTTAATGTTTCAGTACAATTCTTTGAATTTTTAATTTGCAACACCTAATTACTTTAGCTGTTTTCTTCAAAATGCGCAAAATAAAAGTGATCTTTACGTCTGTGAATTTCAGTTAATTTTTCCTTCATGACAAGGTTTAGCCTGCCCAATTCATGCACTGGGCAGCTAAATTACCCAATTCATGAACTGGGCAATTTCACAAATGGAGCATAACAAATATATAAGGGTATATATTCGTAGGGCCACTTAGGATTTCGACTAGATTTGTGTTTTATGAAGCGGACTGGATATGATTTTTGTCTAAGTTAAAGATATCTGTTATCTCCTATATTGTATAAGTTCTGTTTTATTAACCTATAAAAAACACTAAACCGAACGAAAAGTTCGATATTTGTTCACGTTCTTAAGCCTATCTGAAATATGAATTGCTAAAATTTATATAAAAATTTTATTTAGTAGTATGTGGAGCAAAGTCACTACATTTCAGGTACAGACTTCATAGATGTGGTTTCACTCCGGGAATCCTTGCTCCTGTCCCGCTCGCCTCCACGTAATTTTTCTAGTTAGTTTCTCAGCTCCAAAAATTTCCCGCTCCAGCCCCAAAGCAGAGCTCCTGCCAACCTTACCTAGGAGTCACATCCACACAGCTCTAAAACAACTAAGAAAATAAAATAAAATAATGGAACGAAGACTATATGGCGGAAGGTGGTTGCTTACTTGGTAATTCGTGAAAAATTATGCAATACACAATATAATGAACAACTTTTGACCGTAATGGGAAGGGTTAAAAATTTTGTTATGAATATAAATTCCTGATCGTTCTTTCACATTCAAATGAATGGGGAGATAAAACAACAACAAAAAAACGGGTTAACATTCATATTATCGTCAGATTTGTTAGCGAGATAATGGATGTCTGAATCTTCCGAATTAGGCAGGTAACGAACGACTCGTAAAATGAGAGAAACACCTTTAGATTTAGCAATCTTCTGCTTGAATTGAAGGCCAATTGGGTCCACGAATCGAACATTACAGTCTGCAAAAGAGACTATAATCTTGGTCTCCACTATTTTATTTTAGTTTGTTGGTTGTTTTACGGTTGTGAATGTGAGTAAGTTGTTTATTTAATGCGTGTAACTCATATTCATTATTGGAATTATTATTTGTGTCTACTTTTATTCTCCATTAGGTACTTGCTGATATATATATATATATATATATATATATATATACACACACACACACACGTATATATGGTGGTGGTGTAGTGGTTAGCGTCGCTGACTATGAATCCATCGGCCCCGGGATCGAGACCCGGTGACGCAGGCGGCGTGCAGCAAAACCCAGCTGTTCATCCTTCCACACAATAAAAAAAATTGGTTGGTAGATAAATGGGTGGTTAAGACGCTGGGCTGCTGATCGAAAGGTCATGAGAGCGATGCCGGGCAACAACTTCGTAATTTCTAACCACCCGTGGTGAGTCATGGCTCGGATTCCACGTTGAGCTGTAGGTCCAAGGTGGAGCAACAGGCTTCACTTTCGTCTGAATGAACAATTCAGTCGGAAGCAAAAATCAGGGTAACCAAAGTGTATATTTGTGTGTGTGTGTGTGTGTGTGAAGGTAGAAATATTTTTAGGGTAAATTATATCATTCAAAAGCGAGAAAACTGAAGAGAAAGCTGAAATATCCAATCTAAAATAGAAATTGAAAATGGGTCGGTGAAAAATAGTGTATATATATATATATATATATATATATATATATATATATATATATATATGATGAATTTCACAATTAGACACGTGAAATGTATGAATGATGCAAACCCACAAGGAAAAAGAAAAACGATTCCAAGGTCTTTCGTGTATTCAGAGCTACACCTCGTCAGGGAATGACGAGGGAGTTCCCTGACGAGGTGTAGCTTTGATTTCTTTTTCCTTGTGGGTTTGCATTATATATATATATATATATATATATATGTTATACTAAAAAATAGATAGTAAAATTCCTTAAAGAATCTCAAAGTGAATTTTAATTCTAGAATTTACGTGTGAAAAATAGTTTTATTTTATTTTTTATCTTATTTACTCGCTGCTCTGCCCTGCAGGTTCAAAGTATCAATTTTCTTTCTTACCTACAAGTTTTAACGAAAACGCTTGCACACACACACACACACACACACCACACACACACACACACACACTATATATATATATATACACACGAGTATATTACGCACAAATAATCTTAGCACACCTACCCAAAAAATGCAGACATTGGGTAAAAATACAGGTTTATATACATGTACAATGTACATAGTCACAATTTACTCTCTTGTAGGGTACTATCCAGCTGGCATTAACTATTTAGAGAGAGAAATAATGGGTAAATGACCTCTCTCTCTCTCTCTCTCTCTCTCTCTCTCTCTATATATATATATATATATATACACACATATATATATATATATATTATATAATATATAGAGAGAGAGAGAGAGAGAGAGAGAGAGAGAGAGAGAGAGAGAGAGAGAGAGAGAGAGAGAGAGAGAAAGTGTTTTCCTTTAATTAAATTCCACCTTTTCTGAGCGAAGGAGGCACATAGTGAGTGAGTAGGTGGAAAATGAAGGGTGAATACAAATAAGTATATAGAATACATTATGAAAAAAGATGAAGGAAAATGAATCGTGAGGTGAACTCGAATGAATAAACCATTAGTGGAAGCGACGATGAATAACTCATTAGTGGAGACAATTCATATAAATAGTCAATTCACTCAGTCAAAGTTAATTGTGACTTTTACGAAATCATTTCACTATTTTCAGGCAAATTTAGAGGTAAATAAAAATGACTGTAGAGACAAATTGAGGTAAATGAGTCATTATTAGAGGCTAAAGGAGGTAAATGAATCATTATTGAAGAGGTAAATTTGTCATGGCTGTGAAGATGAGGAAATAAAACATCAGTGGAAAATGAAGTGAAGTAATTGAAAAATGACTGTAGACAAATTGAGGTAAATTAATCATGGCTTTAGATGTCAAATGAGACAAACAGTTAACGTAGGGTCGGATATCATTTCAAGATACTAACTGAGGTAAATGAATCACGACTTGAGGTAAACTGAATGAAATCATCGGAAAGCGAGAAAAAAATGCATTAAATCACGAAGAAAGGCAAACTCAGTTTAATAAATAAAAGATAAACCGTAAATATTAGAGCTACAAAACTGTCAAGTCGAGTTAACCGACATAATTTCAATATAAGTTTTAGACACACACACACATAGACACACACACACACACACACACACACACACACACACACACACACAGAAATAAAATGTAGCGAAATTTAGCATAATACCAATTTCGCTTAAGTGCAAAAATTAGAATAATATATTATAAAATTCTGACAATTTGCATTTGACAATCATTAACAACCCCACTGAAAAAAAGATCCAAAATCTGAGCTAAAAGAACCTTAATTATAAAAATATGAAATGCAGAAAATTTCACTGTTAAAATAATTTGAAAATAGCTTTCGCGTGCGGAGTCTTTCCCCAAAATTTACTGAAATTAGAATTGCAAATGAAATATTTAATTTTTTTTAACTTAAAAATCGTTTACAACGACGACGTAAAAAATTTTTTAGTCGGTTCACAGAAATAGTTCATGATAATTTTTTTTCCTTTTTTAGGCAGGAAGGAGGAGCCAAGGGCGAATGCCCGCAAAAGCGACCCCCAATAAGAGGAGAAGAAGAGTGCCAAAATCGAGGTCCAAAGTTTTGTGCCCAGATTGCGGAATAACTGCTTTTTGAGGGTTGGAAGGTGAACAGGCGTTGAATTGTGAACACTGGGGTACTTTTTTATGCATATTCGCTTACTTCGCGTGTACTGATGAGATATTAAAGGGAGCGTTGCTACCTACAGTACCTCAGTGCCGTCATGCATAATTGCTTTTGTCTAGGCAAAGTTTCATAGTGCATTGTTAATTGTTTACGATGTCATATAGATGCTTCATTAATTGGGCTAATGGAAAAAAAAATGTATATATATATATATATATATATATATATATATATATATATATATACGAGGGCCGCTCAATATATTTTGCCCCACCATTTTTTTTTCTTTCCAAGTTTCCTTTAAGTTCCAGAAATTTTGTACATAAGTAGTTACTGTATATACACCTTTTTTACAAGTTTTTATTTTTCCACATAGTCTCCATCCTTTTCTACGGCTTTCTTCCACCTCGAAACAAGGGCCTTTATTCCTTGCTGGTAAAAGTCCGCTGGGGTCCGCTGGAGCCACCTTTTAACCCCTTCAACAACCTTATCGTCACTCTGGAACTTTCTTCCGCGAATAGCATCCTTCATTGGCCCAAACAAATGGAATTCTGAAGATGCCAGATCGGGGCTGTATGGAGGGTGGGGTAACACAGTCAAGGGCATTTTTGTGATGGCCTCTCTTGTTTGCAAACTGTTGTGTGGTCTTGCGCTATCGTGCAAAAGAAGGACGTCTTCCAGTTTTCTCTCAGGTCGAACTCGCTTTATCCGTCTCTGGAGTCTCTGTAGGGTAGCAATATATGCCTCCGAGTTGATTGTTTGTCCTTTCTTCATAATGTCCACCCGACTCACCCCTTTCATGTCCCAGAAGATGGTGGCCATAACCTTTCCTGCAGAGGGAGCCATTTTGAACTTTTTCTTGCGTGGGGAGTCTGCGTGATGCCACTCCATGGATTGGCGTTTTGCTTCAGGTTCAAAGTGGTGTACCCAAGTTTCATCTCCAGTCACAATTCGTGAAAGGAAGTCATCCCCTTCTGTCTCGTATCGAACCAACGACTCAGAAGCAATTTCTTTTCTTTGGGCTTTGTGAGCTTCAGTCAGTTGAGGAGGAACAAACTATGAACACACTTTTGAGTATCCCAGTTGCTGAATTATCGTATTCACACTTCCTTCACTAATTCCTAGCTCCAGTGATAGCTCCTTGTATGTGACGCTCCGATTTGATCGAATGATGCTGTTAGCACGTTGTACAGTGTGAGATGTGACAGCCGATGCCGGGCAACCGCTGCGTGGCTCATCATCGAGGCTGGCTCTCCCTCTCTCCGATGATCTCACACGTTTAGACCAGCGTCCAACTGTGCTTCGATCAACAACAGCATCTCCGTAAACGTTTTGTAGACGTTTGTGAATATTTCCAACTGTTTCCTTCTCTGCGGTTAAGAACTCGATAACAGCTCTCTATTTAAGACGCACATCACTATCAGACGCCATTTTCGAAAGTGCGTTAACCATCGGTTTTATACAAGGGCGTTTAAAAGCGGTTTTATACAAGGAAGGGAGGTTCAAACTGGAAAATTCCGGTTGTGTGAAGCGCAGAAAGTTCAAACTTACGGCCCAAAAGACATTTCAGCCCCATGGCCTATTAATTATTTAGCTAAGAAAAAAGGGTGGGGCCAAATATATTGAGTGTCCCTAGTATATATATATATATATATATATATATATACACACACACAGAGTGGACCATAAGTCCCAATCCGTTATAATTAAAACGAAAATGCAAAAAAGTCAAAGTAAAATGTTTATAATAAGTTTAGAAATATTTATTGATAATTCAAAGTACAAAATATAACCATGTTGACGCTAGATCGATTTTCGCTTTAATTATAACCGATTGGGACTTATGGAACACCCTGTATATATATATATAATATATATATATATATATGAAAATTATTTCACGAAAGTAACACGTGCAAAATATTTATGATGAAAAAAACCACGAAGGAAAGGAAACACAGAATGGTGCTCAAGCGCTTTCGTCTAATGAGTGTTCCTGAGGATGTCATTAGACGAAAGCTCTTGAGCACCATTCTGTGTTTCCTTTCCTTCTAGTAGTTCTTTTCATCATTATATATATATATATATATACAGTATATATAAAATTAATAAAGTAAATAAATGTAGACGATTATAAAAGTTCGTAATATTTCCGAAAGTTACAAAAATCGGTAACAAAAGTTATTTTCTGTAGGCCTACACGATTTTCTTCGAAATTATTGTCATTATTAAAGCTATAAAAAAGCTCAAATATTCAGCGAAAATTTATTTTGTACTTTCTCTTTGAACTTTCAATGCATTTTCCTCATATTTACGTATAATCTCTCTACTGATCTTCTGCGTATGATAAGCAGCATAATCTTGCATATATTGTAGCAATGGATCATTTTTCATTTTCCTTAAAAAAGTTTTAAAGTATGAAATAGATTATGGTTGATCTTCCCCAAGGTCTTCGGCTCTGACTCATTTTTGGTCAAAAATATCTCGAATTATGTCAATCATTGCCGATTTCAGTCAATTATAACTGATGATGCTTTGATCTAAGGTTAAAACCAATCTGCGCACACCTGTAATTTTTAGGTATATACAGGGCGTCCCAAAAAAATGTATACACACTTTAACAGCTGATAGCTCAATTGATGTTTCTTTCTTTCCAAGTTAAACCCATTAGAATTAATAATGGCAGTCAGACTAAGCTTTGAACAAAGGAAATTCATTTTAAAATGCTACTGGAAGTGTGAAAACGCAGTTGAAGTGCAAAGACAGTTTAGGAGGGAGTTTCAAACAGATCCACCAACGCGACTTACCATCACTCGAATTAGAGATAAGTTTGAAGCCGATGGAACTGTTCAGAATGTCCACAAGAAGCGTTCCGGAAGACCACGGACATCGACAAGCCCCACAAAGCAAGAAAGAGTACTGGAAACGTATCACCAAAGTCCAAGAAAATCTGTGCGGCAAGCGAGTCGTGAGGTAGGAATTTCAGAATCGTCTGTCCAACGCATTTTGAAGCGCTGTCAATGGAAAAGTTACATTCCAAGATTAGTCCATGCTATTAATGAAGATGATGATGATCCGGACCGAAGAGTGGAGTATTGCGAGTGGTACTTGGCACGATGTGGATGTGGATTGGACGAAGGGGTTTCGTAGAATACCCTCCGCGTTCACCAGACCTCACACCACTAGACTTTTTTTTTATGGGGATACTTAAAAGACAAAGTCTACGCTATAAAACCTGCAACAGTCGCTGAATTGAGAGCAGCCATTGAACAAGAATGCACACAAATACCAAACGAAATGTTTCGTGATGTTTGCGATTCCATTGCTTCGCGTTATCAGCAGTGCCTGGACCAGAACGGACGTCAGTTTGAAAACAGGCGTTGACAAAACAATTAAATAATGTCTGTAGATTCTATTACATTTTGAAAGTGAAATGTATTTAAATGAAATGTATTTTAATAAACACTGCCTTTATAAGTATTTAAAGTGTGTATACATTTTTTTGGGACGCCCTGTACAGATAGAACCGAGCAAAATTAGTTCTAAAAATTATTACATTATATTGTAACTTGTGGCAGCTGTGCCTCTTATGAGTAACTTAATATTTATTACAATCTCTTTACCACAAACATAATATTTACTTCACACGAAGGAAAACCAATTCAACGAAGCAAAATATGAACTACAGAACTAGTAATACCAACCCTTCGAGCGAGATATGAATAGAGACAGACCTGTCCCAAAGGGAAATTTTGAAATAACATATTTGATTCTAATTTTAAAGGAAATAGAATATGCTAATTATTTTCAGCCTTTATACATATTTTAGCACAAAATGAACATACCAAAATACACAGACTATATGTTTAAATGTAATCAATCACACACACACACACACACACACACACACACACACACACACACACACTATATATATATTATATATATATATATATGTGACGATGGAATTATAATACCTAAACTGAAATATATGGGAATAACAGGAAAGGTAGGGAAATGGATATATAATTTCCTTAGTGAGCGGCGGTAAGTCATTACAGTACAAGGAGTATCTTCATCAGAATCAGAGGTCCTCAGCTCAGTACCACAGGGAATAGTATTAGCTCCACTACTCTTCATAATCATGCTAACTGACATAGATGAGGACGTTACCAGAGACAACACAGTAACATCCTTTGCCGATGACACAAAGATCAGTAGAAAAATAAGAAACCCAGAAGATATAGGATCTCTAGAAACCGACATGAACAGAATCTACAAGTGGACGGAAGACAACAATATGAAGTTTAACACTGAGAAATTTCAGTGTTACGGTACGGAAAAAGAGAGGACCTAAAATCCATGGAATATTATACCCCAAATGGATAGGAAATTCAGAGAAATTCTAAAGCAAAAGATTTAGGGGTTGTTATGACTGATGATGCGAAATTTGAAACACAAAATAAGATAGCAGTAAACAGAGCAAAGAGAATAACTGGACAGATACTGAGAACCTTTAAAGGAAGGGATAGGAATATAATGATTCCTCTACTGAAAACACTGGTCATACCCAAACTGGAATACTGCTCGGTCCTAACATCCCCATATAAAAAAGAAGACATTAGACAGCTTGAAGGGATTCAGAGAAGCTTCACAGCTAAGATCAATGGGTGCAAAGAACTAAATTACTGGGAAAGGTTACGTGAATTAAGCCTATATTCACTGGAAAGGAGAAGAGACACACACACCATTATTTACACTTAGAAAATAATGGAGAAACTAGTCCCTAATCTTACTCTGAACCCTGTAACTCCCCAAACAACAGTGGAAAGTAGAAAAGGAAGACTGTGTCTTGTTCCCAAATTAAAGGCTAGACAGGGAACATCCTTAACCCTGAAAGAAAATAGTTTTGTTGTGAGAGGACCAAAACTGTTTAATCAGCTGCCCAAAAACCTAAGGAACACGAGTGGTGTTGCGGTCGACATCTTCAAAAGAAGATTAGACGCCTGACTCAGAACAATCCCCGATGAGCCGGGCGTACCTGGCTATGTGAGGTGGAGAGTACAAGAAACCAACTCACTACTTCACCAGGCCAACTCGAGAGGAGGGGCGACAAGCTTGACCTTCGTGAAATGAGGACTCATCGCGCGGAACATCTGAAAGGTATATATTATATATATATATATATATATATACACACACACAGGGTGTTTCAGGTCGACCCTAAAAGTATGGAAAAGAAACGCTTCATATTTGTTACGGAATTACTATGACAAACTTCAAATACCAAATACAAACTACAAATTGGCGGAATTTGTAGTTTGCATTTGAAATTTGTCATAGTAATTCCGTAACTAATATGGAGTGTTTCTTTTTCATATTTCTAGTGTTGACCTGAAACACCCTGTGTGTGTGTATATATATATATGTGTGTGTGTGTGTAGCGGCTCCTATGGACAGCGCTAACGCGAAATACCCTTAGCAAACTTTTTTCAGGTTCATTGGTTTTTGATTGACTTGTTTGACCGCAACATTTAAGGTCATGTGACGAAGGGGACATACAGCTTTCCATGGGATCCGAGCCATGGGTCGCTACATAATCTGGACGTGGAGTACGGTCTCCCATCCAATTACTCTCCAGAACCAATGCCGCTTAACTTTGCTGATCGACGAGAAGCGGTGTTACGACACGGACCACGACGTGGCCCTGTTTGAGTTTGGGAAAAGAAGGATGATTGAAATATGTGAATCAAGGATCAGAGACAATAAAGACTTCCCTCAACCTTCTATACATAGAAATATTATCTTCTATTGTTTGAAATAACTCAAAAAAGAAGTTTTTAAGACAAGTTCTATCTAAAGAAGTTACGTATCATTAAAAGAAGTTATTATATCATCTGACAAGAAGCTTTCATACTCAAAAGAAAGAAAAACTTCCTCTAGAATGCGCCATCAAAAAGAAGTTACCAGTTCTAAATTTAGAAGCTTTTATTTTGAGTGACTGCTATCCGTGGCACAGTAGAGGCCCTATGCGGGTGTTCACGCAAAAATAAAAGAAGATGAGAGGAGAAAGCAAATTTGGAAGATCGTCCTGGAACTGAGGAGAAAAGGAAAACCCGAAGAAGACGATGCAACTATCGTTAATGCAGTTGAAGAAAATCCTTTCACGAGTGCAACGTAGATTGCATCAAATCTGAATCTTAATATTGCATAAAAAGAACGGTGAGGCGTCGTCTTCAGGAACTGAAGATAAACCGAGATAAAAATGTGGAGATCTGGAACAAGATTATTTTCAAGGATGAGAAAACATTCTTGTCTAAAAACCATGGTCGTATTCACGTCGGAGTAGGAACAACACTTGAAAAAAAAAATAGAGAACATACTGTATAGTTGAAGAAGCTATAAGTGACCACGTCACGTCGAAATTCTATGGATGGATGTATGGGTATGGTGTCCGAAAAATGACACGATTGAGGGTATATACACAGGGTGTTGGAAAAAGAAGCGCAACCCGAAACAGAAAGAAAAGGGTTAAGTTACGATGATATATGCATTGTTCAATGGGTTGCGTTTCTTTTTGAACACCCTGTATTAACATTAACCACTACTTAAAAATAATATGTGAAGTTATATTGATGACAGGTAGGGCAATTTTGTTTTCAGATCAGATTGTGTTCATGCATGGCTGAGTCCCTATACTCAACATCTAGAAAACTTTGGCAATGGCTTACTCAGGTCCTTGACCGGCCCTCAAAGAGTACTTATCTCTGAACCCCATAGAAAACCTAACCTAAATGGGAAATGCGACCAAAGCCTACTACAGAGTCTTATCATGTCATTCGTGAAGTGCCATACAAAATGAAATCTACAACTTACCCATACTATTTACTAAGTACCAAAAATTCGCCGTTATGAATCTAAAGTCTAAACTCTAAACCAAAACAAACTTTGGACCTTTTCCAGTTTGTGTACCGTTTTTCATATAATTTATTTTTGCTTCTTTTCAGCTAAAAAATGAGTGATAATATCAATCTCTTTAGTTAGGCTTATAAGGCTAACTAACGAAAATATCACGACCTAACCTAACCAATCGTTAGGTTAACTGTACGCCCTTGACGATTGGTTAGGTCAGGTCATGATATTTTCGTTAGTTAGCCTTATAAAGCAAAAATAAATATGAAAAACGATACACAAACTGGAAAAGGTCCCAAACTTTATGTGACCTTTTCAAAGGGATTTTTCAAGCATTTTTATCACTCGTAAGGTCGCTATGAAAGAAAAACTTGTAATTAAATAAGAAATTTTACGAGTATAGTTTTAATCCGTATATTTATTCAAACTTAAAATAAGAAAAAAAAGTGCCTCCGGCCGGAGATATTCTAGTGTTATTAATAATCGTAATTTATTAATAAAACTAGAATCTCTCCGGCCGGAAGTACATTTTATTTTTTTTTTAGTTGTCATTACTTTTGTACATAGTTTCATTAAAATAATTTATCGTTAAATCAGAGTACAAAATCCCACTCCATGCGTCCTTCTATTTACAGAGGGGTGCCAAAAGTAAATAGACACCATAATGATTGTCCTCAAGTACAAATGGCAAAGCTTATTAATGGAATGTCAGAACGTGTGTCAGCTTTACATAATGGAAAGAACAAAGCAATAAGATTGTAAATATATTCATTCAATATATCTGTTATTATTTATTGACTTTTATTATCGTATCAAAACTATGAAAAAAAAATTTAAAAAATCGAAGGTGTCTACTTTTGTCAACCTTCTGTATATACAGGGTGTTCATAACGTCACGGAATTAAATATGCATGTACACTTCACCATATTAACTTGCGTGGCTTTATGAACACCCAGTATTTATTTATTTTTCTGTATTTAACCTAAGCTAAAGTAACCCAAATAAACGTAACCTAACCCATCTTTCTTGAGTCTGCTCCGAGGAAAATTCGATCAGGAGAGAATATTAAATTCTGAACTTTTACTGTACAGTTAATACCTTGAACATCGTTGTTTTGAACATCGTCGTTTTGCGCTTTCATCGTTGCTATGCTTGCGACTAAGATTTATAACATCGTCTTGATTTTGCTATTTCGTCGTCTTACGCCTGGCAGCATCACCCTTCCTCACCCTTCCCCCTTTTCATGTTTAATAGAAGGTTTAAATTGAACAGTCGACAAATGTTTTGCTTAAAAATAATTTCCAATTTCATATTTTCGTTCGTATTATGAATTTTCATGTTTAATAAAAGGTTTGAATTGAACAGTTTATTATTGATGTTTTTTCCTGTGATTGAGCTGTTAAAACGAGTGTATTTGTACTATATTTGTAATGCAAAAAATCCTGATTTTGACACAAAAAAAGATCTGAGAACGGAACCTCTTATTTCCCATAGGCTACATTCCTTGAATATCGTTCTTTTGAATATCGTCGCCTTTTCCAGGAACGCATTAGCGACGATGTTCGAGGTATAGCTGTATATAATTATTATCGGCACCTTTCTCCATTATTAATAATTAATAATAAAATTAATTATTTATAAAGTTAAAAAAGAAAAGCCCGAGTGAGATACTATTTAAGATATTATACGAGTACAATATCTGTTTTCTAATGATTGTTTATGACGTAATAATGGACCGCATTAATTTTGTTTTATCTTTATTGATGACTTTTTCTTTGTAAGTTTATTATAATAAACTTTGGTAAATAATTATTTACCAAATTTCGAAGTTACGAAAGAAATATGCTTCAGAATTAATAAGAAAAAAAAGTTGTTGCGGGTAAAAATTTACCCTAAAAAGAGTAAAAAATAAAATTAGTTCAGATAAATTTTTGTGTACGAGTATTTTATTTTCTAAATATGATCAAATACTACAGGGTGAACCACGATAAAGAGTCCCCCCACCGCAACCCATTCCTTTTTAAAGAACCTGAATAAGACCTCTTTATCTTGGTCCATCTTGTGTATTTGTGTTACCTTACCTTTATATAAAGGATTGGAACACGCTATAATATATAGTGTCATACTTTTTATAAAAATGCTTCCCCTTAAATTTACCAATAAAAGGGGAAAAGTGATCCTGAAAAATGTGGCAAAGGAATAAATAAAGAGGGCTTTAAATGTATAACATGCCTGCCATAGTTATTCCTTCGTTGGTATACTTTTATGGGGCTAACGCCATTCTCTCCTGTAATGTTTAATCGACAAGCTACTGTTTTTTTAAGTTAAGTTATGTTTCTGTAGGAAAAATGGGTATAGATCCTACTTATACTGCCTCTTCCTACCCTTAATAAATCGTGAACTCAAAAACAATAGGAATAACTGAATTGCAATCTCAAAAAAACAGGGAATAGTTTATTTTTACATAGCCTGTGTGTTAGATTAAATTGGGACGGGTTAAGTTAAGTCTTGTTAGAGTAAGTTAATTTAGGTTAAGAGGGTGTCTACTAATATGTGTTGTCGGTCATCTGGGCGCGACTCCAACAAAAGTAATTTAAAAAAAATGCTAAATTAAGCCGTACACCCGAATCTGTTCGACAGACTTCGACCTTTACAAAGTAATTCACAGAGACCTTTTAACTCACTAGTAAATGTGGATCAAGTAAAGATAAGCACCCCCAACCTTTTTTAGTTAGCTTTATAAGGCTAACTAACGAAAATATCACGACCTAACCTAACCAATCGTCAAGGGTGTACAGTAGACCTAACGATTGGTTAGATTAAGTCGTGATATTTTCGTTAGTTAGCCTTATAAAGCTAACTAAAAAAGGTTGGGGGTGCTTATCTTTACTCGATCCGTAAAGGTTATATGGTTATTCATTCAAAAATTTTAACCCAAACTATTTTATGGTTACTTCACTAGGTAGAAAACTAAGCGTGCTGCGCAAACCTCATCGTTCGCATTCTGCTTCTGGGTATTAAACTGATCCTTTTTATCGTTTCTGACGATAAATGAGTCATAAAATTTAAAGTATTTAAGAACGAGTGAGTAACTTCGTAATATTTAATATTAAAAGAATAATTTTACGAACTTTCAACTTTTGTTTTTAGAACGATTTCTTTTGCGCTTTTTATGAACGTATAGGTTTTCTTTTATGCAAGATGGGGGCGAAGGGGAAGGGCCTCAAAAATTCTGAAAAGAATGTGTAGTGTGTAAAATGTACGTATGTGTAGTGAAGAATAGAGAGAGAAGCGTGTGTTTGAGAGCATGCTGGACTATTCAGAAGGTGGATGGGACACGGATAAAGATCAACTAAGGAGGACAGTGACAGGAGAAACGGGAGTTCCAGCACTCCCTGTCTTCTACTTCCCCAAGGAGTACTTCCCTGGTCGATTATTGTCTACACTCTTCTCTTATATATATATATATATATATATATATATATATATATATATATATTAATATAGCGTATAAGAATCACGGATATAAGAATAATCCCTCTCTGAGACTATTTTTATTATTTATTTATGTACTGAGTATAAAAAATAATTCGGATATAAGAATAATTTTACAACAAATAACATGATTCTTATAGGAGAGAGAGAGAGAGAGAGAGAGAGAGAGAGAGAGAGAGACGTTGTAGAATAGTGGATTTATACACTATCAAATTCGACACTTATCTTACAGTTTATACAATATCACTGTTCATGAACACGTGACTCAGAATATCATCAACACATTACCCTCCCGTCAAGTATAATGGATGGATGAACATTTTACATGGACAGTTGGTTAGGAAGATGTACGTCTGTGCAATATTCTCGAACTTCTTATGATTCAACCCCTCCCCTACTCCATCCGTAGACTTCTTTCGCGACACCACTGAGGATTTTCTCTCTTCTTTCGTGGCACCTCTGAGGTTTTGGGTCCCCTACTGTTCCACATCCAGTTGCCCCTTAACACCGCGTACCTTCAGCCTGAGTTTATATAATTTCCTCTCTCTCTCCTCTCTCTCTCTCTCTCTCTCTCTCTCACACACGCACACACACACGCACATTATATGTACATATAGCATCCTATGTAGTGATATGTACAATTCGCATGCTATAAAAATAATGTGCGACATTTTTGCTTGTCGAATTTCCAATCAGTTTAATTACATCTGTTCTTCAAAGTAATCTAAACAGTGACATCGGGAGATAAAAATTTTGTTTTAATGAATATATATATATATATATATATATCTACGTCATTGAATTAATTTAATTACTTTATATTCATTACGTTTAAAAGAACATGAGTTTTTAATTTTAAATATTATTTTATCTATTTTATTTCCATTATTATTATTATTATTATTATTATTATTATTATTATTATCATCATTATTATTATTTAATATAACTGTTCTAAATTTCTATATTATATTTAATTTTCATAACACATATCCACAGATATACACATATACGCTATATATATATATATATATATATATATATATATATATATATATATATATATATATATATATATATATATATATATATATATACAGGGTGTCCGAGAATTATCTGTACAATTTTTGGCTGTTATTAAAAGTCAACCATGAAGTGTAGAAATTCCAGTGTTGTCCCATTTTACAGAGAAACTCATTAAGTTTTTTCTGATAACAAGTTTTGACAAGTTTTTTCTTTTTTGTACGCGGGTGACAGACATTGATGATTTAAAAGCAAGAATCACAGCTGCTATTGAGCGAATTGATGTGGATATGCTGCAGCGTACATGGCAACATTTGGATTATCGATTGGATGTTTTGCGAATCACTGATGGTGCACATATCGAATGTTTGTAACAACGTTACTTTAATAAAAGAAACTTTTGAAAATACAGATTCTAAATAATCTTGTTTAAGAATTTTACGTGTGTTATCAAGAATTTTATTAAAAGATGAAATTGTACAGATAATTTTCGGACACACTGGAATTTCTAAAAACTTGTCAAAACTTGGTATCAGAAAAAACTTAATGAGATTCTCTGTAAAATGGGACAACACTGGAATTTCTACACTTCATGGTTGACTTTTAATAACAGCCAAAACTTGTACAGATAATTCTCGGACACCCTATATATATATATATATATATATATATATATATATATATATATATATATATATATATATATATATATATATATATAAATCTCTTATCTATTGGAAATAATCAATGCTATTCCCGTTTAAAATATATCTACCTTATGAAAATAGAAAATATAAAAAATATTAATTGAAAATATTTGAAACTGGATGCACTCTGGAAGTCCTTTGGTGGTTTGAAATGGCTTTGAATGAAGGGATTGTAAAGAGACAGAGTGGATTTCGACTTCTTTATTGATTATGGTTGCATATATATATATATGATACGTGTATTAATTGGAATCAAGTTTAAGTTTGAAGAAAGGTTATCCTGTTTTACTCAAGATACCGCATACACCCATTCAGGGTACCAGAAACTCGCCAAGTGTACATAGGATAAACGTACTGACAAGGTTTCCGTACTTGGTTCTATCACCCGTTTGGTCACGTTCATAATCATTTTGTTTGCTTATAAAAGAAGGAGGGGCCAAGGGCGAATGCCCGCAAAAGCGCCCACCCTCTCACGGA
This sequence comes from Bathynomus jamesi, assembly GCA_023014485.1. Classification (NCBI taxonomy): domain Eukaryota; kingdom Metazoa; phylum Arthropoda; class Malacostraca; order Isopoda; family Cirolanidae; genus Bathynomus; species Bathynomus jamesi. The sequence goes on from JAJOZX010000236.1 coordinate 165,598, forward strand.
AGAAGAAGAGAGCCAAAATCAAGGTCCGGGGTTTTCGAGATGCCCATACACTCGGCGTTTGAAAGACTGAAAATCATAGACAGCGGGAAAAATGGATTGAGGAAGGTTATTCCAGTGTTCATCGGTTCAGTAGATGAAAGATTGAAAATACCGACTAACCCTTGCGTTAGAGAGTTGGACAGAAAAAGAATGCGAAAGTGCAGAAAGTCTGGTGCTGCGTATTCTATTTAAAGGAAGATGCTGCAGTTAGAGAGTTCAGAAGAGCAGTATCCGTTATAATAGCGAAAGTAAATAGAGAGTGAGGCAACATTCAGTAAGAGGCGGGGAAATGATAAGACGAAAAGCCTTTGATTCCACCCGGTCAAGTACGCTGTGAGTCGAGCTATCGCACACGTGAGAAGCATATTCCATACAGGGACGGACAACACCCCTGTACAGAGACAGCAACTGAGTCGGGGCGAAGAAACTGCGGAGGCGGTGCAGCACACCTATCCTCTTAGAAGCTGTTTTAGAAAGAGAACATATGTGATCTTTCCAGGAAAGATCACGAGAAAAGGAAACACCAAGAATGTTAAGAGAAGGAGACCGATTGAGTTGTGCATTGTTGAAGGTAAGGGGGTAGTCGTGTGGAAGATTGTGACGAGTAAACAGATGAAGGAACAGTTTTTGAGGCATTGAAAGCCACGTAGTTTTCTCTGCCCCAATCAGAGATGGCAGGTGTACCATAGAGGTCAGGTGTACCATAGCCGTCGTACGCGAATCATGGAGTGAATGTTGAGAGGGACGCTTTGGGTGCGAAGTGGAGAGTGGAATCATCGACATAGGAATGGATAGGACAGGAAGTGCGACTTAATAGATCATTGATAAATAAAATGAAAAGAGTGGGTGTCAGGACAGAACCCTGAGGAACACCACTATTAATAGCTTTAGAAGAACTGTGGCCATCTACAGCCGCAGCTATAGTTCAACCAGAAAGGAAATTAAAGATGAAGGCACAGATAGAAGGATAGAAACCGAAGGAGGGCAGTTTGGAAATTAAAGATTTGTGCCAGACTCTGTCAAAAGCGCAATAGCAAAAGTTTCACCGAAATCCCGGAAGAGGATGACCAAGAGTAAGAGAGATATGCAAAAAGTTCGCTAGTAGAGCGTCCCTTGCGCAATCCATACTGATGATCTGAAAGAAGATTGCGAGAAGAGGGGTATTGAAGAATCTTTCTATTAAGAATAGATTCAAAAACTTTGGAAAGGCAAGGAATCAAAGCAATTGGACGATAGTTGGAGGGTTGTGAGCGGTCACCCTTGTTTGGGACAGGGTGAATGAAAGCAAACTTCCAACAGGAAGGAAAAGTACCAGATGAAAGACAAAGACGAAAGAGCTTGCCTGGGTAGGCTGTCAGCACAGAAGTACAGTTCTTAAGAACAACAGGAGGAACATCATCAGGACCGTACGCCTTCCTAAAGATCAACTCATGTAGGGCAGAAAGAACATCTTTGGAGTTTAGCCGTAGGGCAGAAAGAACATCTTTGGAGTTTAGCCAAGGTGTTTTTGCATCAGTAGTAGTAATAGAATATGGAATGTACGCATCCGTGCCCAAGAGAATCACCTCCGTGATGCGCTTAGCATACTCGGAAGGGCTCCGGCCACAGAAGCAGTAATTATTTCATGGGATATCACTGAAGTATTGCCTAAGGGCCTCCCAATCATCGTCGCCAAAGTGCCTCCTTTTAGAAGGATTCAAAGGCCGATTTGGAACGATAGGCCAGGAAACAGATATAAGATTGTGGTCGGAGGAGCCAAACGGAGGAAACAGCATTTACATGCTTGTGTCGTTAGTTTGCATTGCAGACACTCCTCGCTCTATACCACCGGGTACATGGTTCATCAGGAGCAAGATGCACCATAATTTTCTGTGTCTTCCCCAAAGCAAAGCGACATAAATGTCGCAATCATAAGTACAGTCATATATGTACATACACGAGTATATGTCACGTGATTTAATAGGTCCATTTTTCTTTGACGATCGTACCGCAATAGGAGCGAACTGTCTTCAAATGCTACAGACATTGGCCTACTCTAACTCAGGGCTATTGGAGTTGACATGAGGAGTGTACTCTTTCAGCTATGCCGTTGCTGTTCGCAACTTTGAAATCGCAACCTTTCCTGATCCCTGGATAGGCTGTTTTTCTTTTGTGTTTTATGATGGGGTTGTTTAACCTCTTCCGCAACATTTAAGGTCATATGACGGAGGGAACCTGCTGCTTTACTTGTAATTCGAACCACGAGTCGCTACATCATCCGGACGCAGAGGATGGACTCCCATTCAGTTATTCTCCAAACCCAGTGTCGCTTAACTTCGCTGATCGACGTGAAGCGGTGTTACGACACTCGCCACGATGTAGCCCGGCCGTAGTGGGTAAACCGATAGTATATCTGCCTCAATCACCCGACTTAACCGCTTTGGATTTTTATCTATGGGAGATATGTTAAAACATTTGTCTATTGTGATAGAGTCAGGGCTTTGACAGAACTCCGTCAAAGAATCAGAGGTCAGTGGATCCATTCGAGAAAAGCATCTTGCTAATACTCTAATGGAATTCGAACACGTCGAATACACACTGTAGCGACGATTGATGCTCATCATATGGAGCTTGGACAGTTTGGGAATGAAAATAAGCATATATATATATATATAGGATAGAACTCAGAATGGTCCCCTGAAGTTTTTTATGATACACACAGACCGTGCATGGAACAAGGAACTCTTCTGAGAAAATTAAATCCACTACAGTCCGAATAAGTAATGGTAAATGACAAACACTATAGTTTTTTTTTCTTTTTTGCCTCACTCGCAAAGAGGCCCCAAAAATATAGCTTCCCTCACCAGCTATCTGCCAAGCAGATAGGATCCAGCTTTGGGACAGGATCTGACCATTCTGAGTTCTATCCTATCATGAAACGGACATATTATATGCCTTGAAAAGTGGACGTTCAATTTTTCCAGTTGAGGTTTAAGTTTTGGTTTTTGGCTAAAAATATAATAGTTACCCTTTTTTTCTTTGATGTATTCAATTCGACGTGAATGAAACGAGTCTTTTGCTTATATTGAGGTTCATCCTATCTGCTTTGCAGAGAGCTGGTGAGGGAAGCTATATTTTTGGGGCCTCTTTGTGAGTGACCCGTTGCCCACGTCGGGCTAACCTCATAAAAAAGAAAAAACTATAGTGTTGTTATGTACCATTACTATAGTGGATTTAATTTTCCCAGAAGAGTTCCTTGTTCCATGTATGGTCTGTGTTATCATATATATATATATATATATATATATATATATGCATATAACTGCAATGACCGCGCAGTATATAAATGAATAGAAACGACATAAGTGTTAAGGAACGTTTCGCCTCATTTTTCATTATTCGTTATCTCTCCTCCTCGTGTGCAGAAACGTTCCTTAACACTTATGTCGTTTCTATTCATATATATATATATATATATATATATATGGGATGAATTTCACACTTAAACACGTGAAATGAACGAATAATGCAAACCCACAAGGAAAAAGAAAATATTATTCCAAGGCCTTTCGTGTATTCAACAATACACCTTGTCTGGGAATGACGAGGTCATTCCCTGACGAGGTGTATTGTTGAATACACGAAAGACTTTGGAATAATTTTTTCTTTTGCTTGGGGTTTTGCATCATATATTTATATATAATCAGAGACGTATATAAAGATCAAGTTGGGTAATCACAAAATGATCCCCATTATGCAGCTGATCCATATAACCGACATTTATCTAAATCATCAAAAAATATTTTAAGTGTATAAACAATTTGGATAAATACATATATTTCAACAATCATTTTAATTTTTTATTTTTTATTAAAAAATTATATAATTTTAGATTTTTTAACATTAGACATTATTAAATTTTCAGCATTCTGTTCATATTTATAATAAATTTCAAAATAATTATATTAATTTTAGCGTTGCTACATTCACATTGTCTTCGCAGGACTGCAAGACCTTCTCTCCGACTTCCTTAATAATGAATAATAAGAGGATACCCTCTTTTTTTTAGTTAGAAACCACTAACTTTCTAAAATTAAAAGATTAATCCAGATTAAAAAATGATAAGAATGGAATTCTGAGATTAAAAAAAAGATAAATGTAAAACGTCCTTATTTGATAATAAAAAATGTAAATATGGAAAGTCGAGTAAAGATTCGTGGAAACAAAAATAGAGATCCCTTCGTAATTGTCGAATAATTAACTTCAGTTAGTAAAAAATGATCCATATATCCGGATTTTACTGATCTATATAACCGGCCAAAAAGTGAATAAGATAGTATTTGGATCTGGGAAATGAAAAAGTGATTCTTATATACAGAAAACAAAGCTTTCGCCCAATCTTCTATAGGAAGAAATATTATCTTCTTATTGTCTCAAATCACTCAAAAAAGAAGTTTTGGAGGCCATTTCTTCTAAAAAAAAAAAATTATCCATCATTAAAAGGAGTTATTACATCATCTGATAAAAACCTTTGACAACCAAAAGAAGGAAAAACTTCTAGAATATACCATCAAAAAGAAGTTATAAGTTCTAAAATCAGAAGAGTTTATTTTAACGAGCTTTAAAAAATTAACTTTCAAAATATGAAATGAGTTTTAAAGATCATTTTCATTTCTTATATTCCATTTTTTTTCATTTCTCTTCCTCCGTAATTGTCTTCCGAATGCTGTTGCAGTTCTTTCTTTTTCTTTCGAACGCTGAAAAGTTAGTCATTCGCTATAACTCAAAATCAAATTATGAATTGTAAAACTTCGCTGTTGTTACCAAGAAAGATTTTTTTTCTTTCTATTTACGTTATTTTACGAGATTTTTTTCTTCTCTTTTTTTTGCTTGCTTTTACAATGAGTGTAACTGTAACTGTGCCTTCCTCCAAGCATTTTTTGGCTTAAATTTTCGAGAAGTTCTTTGAAACGAATTGCGTCTGTAACTCAATATATTTATTTCATATCGAATGCATAAAGCTTTTGAATATAGCTGCGCAGTATATATATATATATATATATATATATATATATATATATATATGATACTCAATCCATCCACACGTTTTAATGTTAATATACGTTATCTACGCTTTGTTGTACGGCCATTTGATAATATATATATATATATATATATATATATATATATATATATATATATATACTGATAGATAAATTATGGGCTTTGGAAAAAATCGTGGAACATCATCAACATCAGAGTTGAATGCGTGGGTCAATGGGAAGACTTTCAGAAGTCTTCGTAATTTTTTATCTCTTATATTTCCAAATGATGTACTATATATCTATACATCATCTGCACAGTAACATGTTTTTGTTTTTCAATGGAGGAAAATTGCCTAAAATGTTTACGAGGAAAAAAAGAGTTAAGAAGAATTTTTCCTTAATAAAGATAGAAAATAAAAGGAGAATATATATATATATATATATATATATATATATATGGAAACATGAAGTAACTCTTTCGGGAGCACGGGCGAGAGCCCCCTTACTTTCAGGATTTTCTCGATATGAACCCGTCAGAAATAAACGGTCTATCCCCATTCAATGGGGTCCATAAACATCGTTACACTAACTAGATGCAGGAAATACAAAGAAAGCCTTAAACAAGTATGGTGAAAGATAGAAATTTTGGGGACCGCATTATAAAGCATATATTTAAAATAATCTAAGAATATGACAGGGAGAATATATTGAAGAATAAATATATAAATATAAACAATAAATATAAACAATCATTAGCATGTTGGCTAAAAATCTTTATCCACTTAACCCCGTTAACTTCGCGAGTACCCAGTTAGAGTCGAGTCAAAAACACGGGGCTACGCAAAGAGATATCTCAGTTTAAAGTTTAAACCCGTGTATGTACGGGGCTACGCAGAAGTGGTCAGAAGCGGGAGCTCGTGATATTACGGGTTGCGCAGCAAACGTGTTAAGATGGAATATAACTTAATATACTTACATCTTTTAAAAAAAAAAATATATATATATATATATATATAAAACACCTTGGTTAACCTTGGTTTTGTTTCCGTCCGAATTGTTTATTCTGATGAAGGTCAAGCTTGTCGCTCCACCTTAGACCTACAGTTTAACGTGGAATCCGAACCAGCAACCTAGCGTCTTAACCACTAGGCTACCCAGGGTACCCATTTATCGGAGCTATTGAAGAATATGGACCCTAGCCTTCTTTAGTTAGCTTTATAAGGCTAACTAACGAAAATATCATGACCTAACCTAACCAATCGTCAAGGCCTAACTAAAGAAGGCTGGAGTCCCTATTCTTCAATAGCTTCCATTTATCTACCAAACAATTTCTTTACTGTGTGGAAGGATGAATAGCTGGGTTTTGCTGCACGCCCTCTGCCGGCACCGGGTCTCGACCCCGGGGCCGATGGATTTGTAGTCAGCGACGCTAACCACTACACCACCAAAGCGCTATATATATATATATATATATATATATATATATATATAATATATATAATACTTAAAACCAAAGTAAATAGGCAAACTAAAATGAAGAAAATAGAATAGATTATGTAATAATCTACTGTCATCAAAATAATAAAATCATTTGAACCAAATCTCGCATCAAATCGAATGAGAACAAAAATTGAAAGGCCCTTGGCCCCTCCTTCCTGCATAAAAGAAATAAATAACTGCTACAGGATGCATGGAAACCTTCCAAATGCCGATTCCACCCCGAGGAACATCTCGAAAGAGATAATTTTTGTCTCCAAGGATGAAGTCTCTTTAATCAAATTGCGAGACAGATAACAGACACGTTTTGCTTAAAAGCGGCGAATTTCTGTACAGAAAACACAGACTTCACATTATTTCATATATGAATAGGTTATTCTGGAAAACTTCAGAGAGTAACTCTCTCCTTCATCAAGCTAGTCAACCGCGCAAGGAGAGAGTCTCTGAAAATGATTAGAAATTCTTTAATTAAATGTCTCGAAAAGGCGATACTTCACATGTATGAGAGAGAGAGAGAGAGAGAGAGAGAGAGAGAGAGAGAGAGAGAGAGAGAGAGAGAGAGAGAGAGAGAGAGAGTATAAAAATAGAAATTGCAGACTTTCCATTATACAGACTAACTTCGCTTTTACAAACGCCATTTCCGGATATAAAATGAATCGTCCATTTAATCTTTGTTGATATTATAATACTCCGTAATAAAATTTTAAATTTTGAGTTTATGAAAATATTTTTACACAGCTTTGATTTGGCCCTCTCTTGAGTGCCAACGGAGAGAAAGGATGTGCCTGGCATTTGTTCCAACTTTGAACTTAGTCACTCTCATTTTTTCGTTTCACCGTTTTCTTTATGTGTTCAGAGGGAAACTAAACTATTCCGTTTAATTATCATAAACCCATTTTTATTGCAGAATCAGAAATAGCAGAGTGAGAGAGAGAGAGAGAGAGAGAGAATGGAGAAACAGACAGTTATCTTTTACAGCCTTAATTGCAAAGTATATATATATATATATATAAAGGCCAAAAGACCATTGAGGCAACACGTAGTGGGTGATGATTGGCATCTCGCTCGAGTGCAGTCTATCAATCTATCATCATTTTATAATTAGGAATTGATTTCATATTCAGAGTTTCTTTATTGTAATAATAATAATAATAATAATAGTAATATTTTCATGATGCATTTCCCTTTAATTTAAATGTGATGACTTTAATAATTAAAATACTATTAACTAAATAATTAATTTCCGTTAAAAATTTCTCCATTAAAGTTGAATTATTCAGAGTTAATAAATTTGCTCGCAATTTTCAAGAGTTTAGACTTAAGCGACATTATTATGCATTTGTTTTACAAGCAAACTCAAAGCAAACCACTATTTTAACTTTGAAGAAAATATAGTTCGGAATAAACTTATATAGTGTATATATATATATATATATATATAGTGATGTAGCGGATGTCATTTTTTCACATCCGCGGATGCGGATGAGGATGTTTGATTTCAACATCCGCGGATGCGGATGCGGATGCGGATGTCTACATTTTCGTTATTTTTTAGGATATATTCGAGATTTGTTGTGTTTAACGTATATAATAAGTTATTATATAGAGAGAGCTGTAGCTATAATGTAGTATAATTGATTAATTGTACAATAATTGCTGTACTTTTCCCTGAACATATAAAATAATAGCAAGCATCTAACTAATATAGAAATCAATTAGTGAATTCGTCTGCAAATAAATTCGTTATATTTTGTTGAGTTTCAGCCACAATTAGAAACCATAATTGTGTTACCCGACCTCTTTCCCCAACCTCCACCCTTATAGAAAGAGATCTTTAATTAGCTTGATAACTATTTATATTAAGTTTAAAGTTTTATTAGGCATATTTATAAATGAGTAATTAAAATAAAGTAAACTAAGATGTTCATCGTTTAATATTCAAACTTAATTATAGGAAGGTTATGCTTAAGGAACATTAATTTTTCTGCCTTTTCTGCTGCCAGTGCAGCCAGTCTGTTTCTCTTTTCATCATATATTAATCCAGCACTGCTAAATAATCTCTCGCTTGGTACGCTTGTTGGAGGACGTGCTAAATGTTTCCTTGCAAGTTTACTCAAGTATGGATAGATATTCTGCGTATTTTTCCACCAACTAATAGGATTGTCACATGCAGCCAGGCGTTTTTCTTGGTGATAGATCTCGATCATTTTTACTACATCTTTTGACATCGCGTAGGTCTCGTCATCGCTGCTTGACTCAAGAAACTGAGAGACAGATTCTGTGATAGATTTGCTTGTTGAAGGTGTTGGTTCTGTCACTGAAACTTTTATTCTTTTGGTGGGTGGCGAAGCGACAGATTCAAGAGATTGAAGCTCTTCAACTGCTTTGCCAAGTGATGATTTAACTCGTTCTAATGTACTAGGTGAAAATAACTTAGCTTTGTAACGTGGATCTAAGTAGGTTGCAAGGGAGTAACTTCATACAAGAACAGCCTCTCGTCTTGTCGCTTACATCACTTTTGCGCACAATGAACTAGTTCTATTATTATAGTAGAATTTGATAATTTCCGCTTATTAATGACGTTTTATCTCAACGGTCCACATCCGCACGACATCCGCAGTCCAAAGTGCGGATGCAGATGCGGATGCGGATGCGAGAAAATGTGCGGATGTTCCGCGGATGCGGATGCGGATGTGACCTACATCACTAATATATATATATATATATATGGGAATGAACTCAGAATAGTTCCCTGAGGTTTTTTTATGATACACACCGTGCATGGAACGAGGAACTCTTCTGGGATAATTAAATCCACTATAGTCCGAATAAGTAATGGTAAATGACAAATACTTAGTTTTTCTTTTTCATGATGCTAGCCCGACGTGGGCAACGGGTCACTCGCAAAGAGGTCCCAAAAATATAGCTTTCCTCACCAGCTATCTGCAAAGCAGATAGGATCCAGCTTTGGGACAGGATCTAGGGTTTAAAGCAGCCTAGCCCAGCTACATTTAGAACCTCAATATAAGCAAAGGACTCGCTGTCTTCACGTCAGATTGAATACAGCAAAGAAAAAGGGGTAACTATTATATTTTTAGCCAAAAATCAAAACTTAAACCTCAACTGGCAGAATTAAGCGTCCACTTTTCAAGGCACATAACATGTCCGTTTCATGATGTATTCAATCTGACGTGAAGGCAGCGAGTATTTTGCTTATAATGAGGTTCTAAATGTAGCTGGGCTAGGCTGCTTTAAACCCAAGATCCTATCCCAAAGCTGGATCCTATCTGCTTTGCGGATAGCTGGTGAGGGAAGCTATATTTTTGGAACCTCTTTGCGAGTGACCTGTTGCCTACATCGGGCTAGCATCATGAAACAGAAAAAACTATAGTATTTGTCAGTTACCATTACTTATTCGGACTATAGTGGATTTAATTTTCCTAGAAGAGTTCCTTGTTCAATGCACGGTCTGTGTGTATCATATATATATATATATATATAATTTATATATAATTATATATATATAACTTATTTGAAACAAATGTTAAGAGATTAAGTTATACATGCTTCAATCATACATGTACCCATTCAGGGTACGAGCAGCTCACAGCATCATTGCCAAGTATAGAGTTAACATACGAATAAGGTTTATATGTACACACACACACACACACACACACACACACATATATATATATATATATATATATATATATATAGGGTGTCCCATAAGTCCGGCATCATAGGAAACATAATAAAAAAAGGCAAAACAAAAGCTTTTATTTACAGAACGTGCTCAATATGTCAACCATTGTTTTCAATACGCAAATTCAGACGTGATACCCAGTCAGCAAGCACACGGTGAATGATGTCAGGAGTAATGGTGTTACATGCCCCAATAATGCGCTGCCGGAAATGTTCAACACTCCTAATTTTCTCTGCATATACCAGCGCTTTCAAGTGGTCCCAGAGATAAAAATCTAGTGGCGTGAGATCCGAGCTTCTAGCTGGCCATTCCACAGGCCCTCGACGTCCTATCCAATGACCAGGGAATTGTTGGTACAGGTATTCCCTTACTTGGGTGCTGTAATGTGCAGGAGCGCCGTCTTGCTGGAACCATGTTGGGAAATTTCCTTCTTCGTTCAAGACAATGGGAAATGCTTCTTCCTTGAGCATACGTAGGTAGGTGCCTCCAGTGACATGTTCATCGAAAAAGAGGGAGCCTATGATGCGATCCTTCCAAATGCCACACCATACCATCACCCGAGATGCACCTTGTTCCTTTGAAGAGGTATACCAGTGAGGGTTGTTTTGAGACCAGTAGCGGGTGTTCTGTCTATTTACCTCACCATTTCCATAAAAAACAGCCTCGTCACTGAACAGAATGGTGGAGGGGAAATTGGCATCCCGGGCATATTGTTCTGTAGCCCATTCACAAAATTTCATCCGCCGGTCGGGATCATCTTCGCTTAATTTCTGTAGGATCTGAAGTTTATATGGATGCCATTTGTGAGCCTGAAGAATGTGATGGATGCTACTTTTCGACACTTCTGTCTCGGCGGACAATCGCCGAAGAGACTTATTGGGACTTCTGTTAAAATGAGCCAGGATAGCAGTCGTTGTATCATCGTCAGTGGACCTCCTTGAAGGTCTACCTCGTGGTTTATCTTCTATGGATCCTGTTTCCTTAAACTTTGCAACAAGTCTGCTAACACAACTCTGTGTTATTGGCTCGCGGTCTGGATGCAGTCTGTTAAATTCAGCAGCGGCCTCTCTTTGACTCCGATTTCCTATGAGTAGAATTATCTGGATTCGTTCTTTCTTGCTCACAGACATTATGGCCTGTAGAAAGAGAAAAATATGAATTATGGTTTGTAGAAATAGAAAAATATGAATTTCTCCTATGATGCCGGACTTATGGGACGCCCTGTATATATGGGCAAAGTGTCCAAACATCTCGAAAACTTTGAATCTTGATTTTGGTTCTTTTCTTCTTTTATTTTGGGGAGCGTTTTTGCTGGCATTCGCCCTTGGCCCCTCCTTCCTGCATATATATATATATGTTAACCCCTCCGTCTATGGCCTTGGGCGGTTCGAATGGCAGCAACGGATTTGTTACTCTAGAGTAGCTGGTACCGTATAGGAAATCGCAGTAGTTTCTTTTATACTACAGTACTCTCCGATTTCTTCTTGTAGTGGATCGGAGGATTCTGTGAGGCTTACTAAATTCTCTGAAGGTTCCCCGATTCTTCTTGTGACGCATCGGGAAATTAGTTTTCTCTGTTTAAGACTAAGTTCTCTGAAGAAAGCAAGGCTCAAAGGAGAAGCCAAATATATTCTCTTACTGTAGTTTACTGCTAAGTCAGATCAGCTAAAATCAGAATAATAATTTGAAAAATTGTTTGACTATTTATACTGAATTTTTGGTGACATCATTATTATTTAATGTTGACCTCTTTTGTTTTTTATTATCAGTAGGATGAATTATTTTGCAAAATATTTGAAGATAAAGTGAATATTTTAGCTGTAGCAATGTCTAGAGAGATAAGTAAGATATTTGAAGATGAAGCCATATTTTTATTTTAAACTGCATATTGACAGATCTGATGTTATCATGATCTGCCGAGTTAACTAAAAGTGGAAATCGAAATATGCATTTTATTATGAATTACAATTAAACATGCATATGAGCAAAAATTAAATGCCTACAATTTAAAATTAAGTGTTAAGCAAGACATGACTTCATCTTTTACAGCGATGAGAGAATGTATAACGAAAATGAACATTGCAGAATTTAACAAGATTACATTATTAAGCTAAATCGAAAAAAAAAAGATTAAGTAAATTAAAAAGAAATAATTCATCAATTATTCAACAAAAATAAAATAGAAAGAAAATAAAAAATTTATCCAAACTCGTATCAGCGTTATACGAATTTGGACTCTATATGTAAATATGAATATAAGAATATAAATATATACAAATATAAGTATTATATGAATATAAAGACATGAATATAGGAATTATTCATTGTTCGTTTTTACATATATAATTTAGGGTGGTCCATAAAATCGAACTTTCAATTTTTTCAGCTCCTACCCCCCTAATCTGTGTCATATAGCAGAAAATAAATTGTGAAAAATTTCACTCACATCGGTGCATAATTAGTGGTCGCTCATGGGGGTTATATGTTCTTCTCTGAGTCACTCATTACTATGATCTATTACAAGTGCTAATTAATGCCGTTTTCTGCTCTTTCACAGGTTGGAGTGTTAAATATAGCTATATGAAATAGATTTTAATAGATATTGGTACACCGTACATTGGTTTATATTGGTTACATTTACTTACGGTGACGGTCATGTCAAAAACACATGGTTTTTACTTGTTGGACAAACCGGACCAAAAGATTTTAGGCAGTAAACTGCCTTAAAATGGCCAGGTCCTAGGTGTTTTTTGCACCACCATGTTGTGAATAAGAAAGACACCAAACAAAGCGCCGAAGAAGTGCTGGAAGAAGTTTTCACATTTTGGGAAAGAGCCCGCATACCAACACGTGGAAACGCTCTCCAGATGATCCGGTTTCAAGAAGATCGCGACTTCCTTCTCGCTCAAAGAGAGCCCGGTCGGCGTGGCACAATGGGCTCCGTCGACAAAAAATTGGCGGAGAAGGAGCAGAAGGTTGCAAAGCGGAAAGCAGAGGAAGACGTCCGAAAGAGGAAAGTAGTCGAAGAGCAAGCCTCGACATCCCAAACAGCCGAACTTGCTTCTTCAAGCTCTGCCGATGACGAGTTTCTTGAGGAAGCCACTGGATGTTGTCCTTCTCCCCCCCCCCTAAAATGAACACGCCGAACCAAGAATATTTTCAACTCAGAATTATCTTCAGCCTTATCCAGGACGGGGGTGAGTGACCGAATGGCACTTTACAGTGTATCGGAAACAGCTCACAGCCTTGGCCAAAACCTCGAGGAACTGACTCTCAGCCGATCCTCTGTGAAGCGCAGCTGAGAGAACCATCGCAGGCAGCAGGCTGAATCGGTCCAAAAAGGGTTCCATTCCGGACCAGTAGTGATGCACTGGGACGGAAAACTTCTGCTAGACCTTACCAACAATGAGCAGGTGGATTGGCTTCCCGTCTTAGTGTCCACCTCAGATGGCAACTGCCAGCTCTTGGTAATGCCAAAAGTAGCTTTGGGAAGTGGGCAACAGCAGGCACAAACGGTGTTCGATCTCTTGCAACTTTGGGGACTAAGTGAAAGAGTGGTGGGGATGTGTTTCGACACTGTCGCTGTTAACACTGGCCGTCACTGAGGATGTTGTTTGCTCCTAGAGCAGAAGTTGCAGAAATTACTGCTCTAATTTGCTCTAGTTGTCGCCGCCGCGTTCACGGCGTGTCATGACGCAATTTCTGGTCCTAAAGTTCTGTTATTTAAGAGATTCCAGCAACAGTGGAACTACATCGACAAAAGCAAGTTCCAAACAGGTGTCGACGACCCCACTGTTGGTCCATCCCTATTACCAGTCAGAAAAGAACTTCTGAAGTTCGCCAAAGGCCAAATCCAGCGCGAAACGTACCAAGACGATTACAAGGAATTTTTGGAACTCGTCATTGTCGTCCTTGGTGGAAATCTTGAATCGCCGATTCGATTCAAGCGCCCAGGTGCGATGCATCATGCTCGCTAGATGTGCAAGGTCCTGTATTCTATCAAGATGTGGGTGTTCCGGGAACAATTGCAACATCTCACACCGAAAGAGAAAACATGCTTGCAAGAAATGAGCATCTTCGCTGTGACAGTCTACCTGAAGGCATGGTTCACTGCTCCGATGGCTGCTTCCGCTCCAGCTCAGGACCTTTGCCTCTTGGAATCATTGAGGTCGTATCCACAGCAGATCTCCAAAGCAGCCAGTCAGAAGCTGGCAGGACAGCTTTGGAACTTCTCAGAGGAAATGACTCCATTAACCTTCTTCGATGCCGATGTTCCATCTGCAACGAAGATATCGGAAGATATCGGAAGATATTGAAAATTAACATGGTAAGGTGGGCTAAGGATATTTTTATGCTCAAATTCCTTTACAGTTACATGAAAGGCCTTGGAATCATTTTTCTTTTTCCTTGTGGGTTTACATTATATATATATATATATATATATAATTTGGGCACAAGGTACTAAAGAGAATGTCTTTAGCTTCGATTGTATAGTTCCTTATAGTCATGTTTATTTTAGTTCAAAAGCTTCGATAATGTATTGTTATCTTCTACCTGAGTCATCACTCAAGAAGCTGCTGATAATTTGATCCAAATATCTGAGCTGTTGTATTCCCTCTATTGATTCACCTCTCAATTTTTAAACTAATGTCAGCTGATTGATAAGAACTTTTGGGATGAAACTGCATAACTTTAGTTTTAGAAACATTAAAAGGAATACTGTGGTACTGCGAATATAATTCGTAGATTTTTAGAAGACAATCCAGACCTTTAAGAGAAGGACTTATTAACATCATATCATCGGCATAGACTAAGTTATTTATCCTCGTGTTATCTATACAACAGCCAACTTTTGCCTCATTAAGAGAAGTAATTAAATATCAGTATACACATTAAACAGCAGAGGAGAGAGCAAGGAGCCTTGCCTCACTCCGTAGGAGGAACAAACCACTCGGACAATACATTGCCCCAATGCCCCATTTAACCGTAAAAGATTGATGGGTATAACAAAATTTCAATAAATTTAATATATACATAGGATCTTTACTGTCCTCCAAATTTTAAATAAAATACTGGTTCACTCTGTCATATACCTAAATTATATCAAAGAAATAACTACAGATAGTTGAATTACTGTCAGTGTATTTTAGTACAATTTTATTCAATACATTGATACACAGATCAGTTGAGTGGAACTTTTTAAGGCCAAAATGATAAGGATATGTCCATAAATAATCATTTAATCGGCTTGGCAAAAGTTTCTCTAGTAGTTTTGAGAAGCAGGAGGCAACATCAATAAACTTGTAATTATTGTTAGATAGAATGTCCCCATATTTATTTTTGTCAAAGGGCAACATATATACCCTCACAAACTCTGCAAGAATATAACGATGAGCAGATATGGCTGAGAGAAGCAATGAGATATGCAGACTCTCCCCTATAAAGGGGAAATGTTTTTTAATATTTCCTATCTCCCACCCACTGAAGTTGTGAGGTTCTGTGAGAAAATGTTGCAGGCAAATTTTCGTTTCGATCAGTTCATATTTTGGGGTCGCTCACGAGTTTCAAAATTTATCCTTCTATCACTGTAATAGATATTATATGGTATGCACTACAGCTCCACCACCTCTGGGTCCCCCTCATCCACAAACTGGTGGATGAGTACTATCCGTTCTACGACGGGGGTGTCATGGTTGGCAACCACTCATTGTCGCCCAGTCAAAGAGCTTTTTCTGGCATCCGGAAACTTCCGTCGATGCTCCGACACTACTTGTAGCAGATACTGCAGCTGCTCCTCGTCTTTGGTGTGGCGGCCGCTGTACTGGTGGACGAGGGCCACAGATCGCTCGGCGTGGTCATTCACCACTCTGAGGTTTTCCACAACCCTAAACGGCACCTGAAACTCCTCCATTTTTTCCCATTCATTCGGATCTTTGTTCAAGAAACCTGCAGACAATTGCAGTCGTTCGAAGAACCTCATCGAATTCTTCGTCACAAAGCTCTCCAAAGACGAACTGAGAGACGGGTTGACACGCTTTGGAATCTACTCTCCACCCTCTTTCTTGTATAGGGCTCCGACCATCCGACGTTTCGTTGCAGATGGAACATCGGCATCGAAAAGGGCCAATGGAATCATTTCCTCTGAGAGGTACTAAAGCTGTCCTGCCAGCTTCTGACTGGCTGCTTTGGAGATCTTCTGCTGTGGATACGACCTCAATGATTCCAAGAGGCAAAGGTCCTGAGCTGGAGCAGAAGCAGCTATCGGAGCAGTGAACCATGCCTTCAGGTAGACTGTCACAGCGAAGATACTTATGTCTTGCAAGCATATTTTCTCTTTCGGTGTGAGATGTTGCAATTGGTATCAATTGGTATCAATCAAAGCAATTGGTATCAATGTAGTCTTTAAGTATAATAATACTGTTAAATCACGCCTAATAAAGAATAGCCCGGATAATGTGGTTGGTTGTGTGTATTCGATCGGATGTACACAATGTAACTCAGTATACGAGTATATAGGTCAAACGGGTAAAAGGTTAGACAGAAGGGTAAAACAGCATAAATATTAGGGTGGTTCACAAGCATAGGGAAAATTTAGCAGCTGAGATTTCACTTTTAGGTCATTGTTGCTTTTGTTCCTACACTTAGTGTGAATAACTGTGTGAAGTATGGTTGGTCTACGGTGTTGTTAAGAGGTCGCTCAATCATGCATGACGTGTCTCACTAATGACTGATTACTATACTAGTATGACTAAATTTGGCTTCTTCTTTTGTAGGAATGTGTAGAAATGCCGCCGAAGCAATAAAAAACACGATCTAGCAGTGAGGTGTGGTTACTAGGGAAGGCGGAGGAGAAGTTAACTAGGGCAGGACTCCCTACCAAGCTTCAAGTCCTCCGGAAATTCATGTTCCACCATCTGGAGGAGAGGAAGACAGAATATAACAGTGCGGTGGTGACCATTGAGGCTTTGATCCCGTTTTGGACAAAAGCAAACGTTCCAATGACAGATACCAGATACGCTGAGAAGAAGCTCCTGAAACTGTACGAGCAATACAAGGGGCTGAAGAAGAACCGCACAAAGAATTTCCCATCCTACAGAATGAAGGAGGACATATTTCGCGGAGACTTTGACGATGTGTTCGATCTTTCACGTCATGACGCCCTCGAGACCATGATGAATGAGGAGGACAAGAACTTCCTTGTCGCTCAGCTCGATAATCCCACTTCCTCCAGCTTTGGCCCGATTGACAAGAAAATGGCTGACCACCAACAAACGAGGAAGAGGATTCGGTGTGAGGCGGAGATGAACCGAGAGGAGAAGGCCAAGCGCGAGGCGGATGCGAGATGGTCCCAGGGAGAACTGGAGGCTTCTAGTTCAAGCACATCTGAATCATCAGATTCAGATACTGTAGTTTTTAAGGAGTCAGCACGAAAACGTTCCACTCCTAAGCGATTGAAGTCTGTGATCACGCCTGACATTTCCTTAGCCTTGGATCGCCACAACATCAGTGACAGGAAAGGAATGGCAGTGGTCGCAGCAACTATTAAATCACTGGGGCACAACTTGGACGAAGTGTCAATCTCACGCAGCACCATTCGTCGAGTTAGACAATGTACACGTGAAGCGGTGTGCCGCGAAGATCAGGCCACTTTCAAGACCCATGAGCCCCTTCTCTTGCACTGGGATAGTAAGCTGCTTACAGATATCTCCCATGGGTTAGAGGTGGTGGACCGTGTGGCTGTGCTTGTAACCGGTAACGGGGAAGAGAAACTCCTTGGAGTTCCAATGGTAGCTGCTGCAACTGGAGCATCTCAGGCTCAGGCGTGCCTGAAGCTTGTGGACGACTGGTCTTTGAGGGGCAACGTTCGAGGGCTTGTTTTTGATACAACTGCGTCCAACACGGGACTTCATGCTGGAGCTTGTACTCTCATTGAAAAGGATTTGGGTATTGATCTGGTGTGGATCGCTTGCCGACACCACGTGGTAGAAGTCGTCCTTGCTGCGGCCTTCGGTGCTTGTTTCGGAACATCCAGTGGACCTGAAATTGGCCTATTCAAGCGCTTCAAGCAGCACTGGGTTTTCATTGATCGCAGCAAGTTCGAGAGTGCACCCGACAGCCTGTTCATTGAAACAGCAGATCAGAGGAAGGAAATGTTCTCCTACTACAAGGAGGCTGTCAAGAAGAAGAGCCAGCGGGACGACTATGATGAACTGATGCTTCTCTGCCTCCTTTTCTTGGGAGGGAAGCTTGACGGTCCTGTGAGAATTCGAAGCCCTGGAGCCATGCACCATGCGCGATGGATGGCCAAGGCCATTTACATGCTCAAGGTGTTCCTATTCAGAGATCAATTCACCTTGCTTCAGACCGAGAAACAGAACATCGAGGAACTAAGCCTGTTTATCACGCTCCTTTACGGCCGCTACTGGAACGAGGCCAGTGTTGCATACATGGCTCCATTGAATGACCTCACTTTCTTGCGCCAGCTGAAAGCTCACCCAGGAAAGACGAACGACGCGGCATTTGCCGCGATGAAGCGCCATTTGTGGTTCATTTCTGAGCGCTTAATCCCCTTGGCACTCTTTGACCCTCGAGTTCACGCGTCCACGAAGGAGAGGATTGCTCACAACATCGTAGCTGTTCCCGAAAAAAGAAAAGGACTCAAGCGCGTGGACGGAAAAACTTTCTCCTTGAGCAATCCCTTGGAATTCTATGCCACCAAACGTTCAGCAATCTTCTTCAACCTCGTTATGCAGCACGGAAGTGAACAGGCGCAATCATTCCTGTCCAAGACACCAAATGATTGGAACACAGATCCAGCTTACCATGGAATGAAGGAACGTGTAGAAAAGATGGCAGTGGTTAACGATTGCGCAGAAAGAGGAGTTGCGCTCATTAAGGCTTTCAACAGCACAATCACGACGGATGAAGCGCAAAAGCAGTACCTTCTCCGCGCAGTCGCTCAGCACCGCAAGGAATTCAAAGAGCCGACTAAAACTGGTCTCAAGAAGACCTAAAGATCTTCAACTGTGTGCATTATTTGTTCCGCTGTTATAATTTCCTAATATATTATATATAATATATATATATATATATATATATATATATATGCTGCAAACCCACAAGGAAAAAGAAAAACGATTCCAAGGTCTTTCGTGTATTCAAAGCTACACCTCTTCAGGGAATGAAGATAAAAGGCGAGATGCCCATAAATATATACAATGTACAGGAAAAACAAAACAATTAGCAGATAATTAACAAGGGTTAATGAGAGGCAAAAGAAATTTTAACATGATATCGTCAATTTTATACGTCCCCGAACTGTTATTGAAATTGTTTTTAAAATGAATAAATGCACATTCTAGAATATTTCTTTCTATTATATCTCGTTTTTAACAAGCGCTTTAGAACTATCCCACTTGATGCTATGGTTACATCTATACATATGGTTAAATAAAGCATTGGAAGTATTAGCTGTTCTACACGCATATTTATGCTGTTTTACCCTAATATCTAACGTTTTACCGGTTTGGCCTATATATACTGAGTTACATTGTGTACATCCGATCGAATACACAAACCAACAACATTATCAGGGCTATTCTTTATTAGACGTGATTTAACAGTATTATTATACTTAAAGATTACATTAATGCCAATTGCTTTAAGTACAGTTGGAAGGTATTGAAAATAACATGGTAACGTAGGCTAAGGATATTTTTACGCTGAAATTCCTTTACAATTACATTATTATAATACCTATTCTTGGCTTTCTTAAGACAGTTATCTAAAAATGAAATAGGATAACATAATTTAGTACCAATATTCATGATATTGCATAACTCGGAATCTAAAAATTCAGGACTGACAACTCTCAATGCTCGAAGAAACATAGCAGAGAAAATAGAGGATTTAATCGAAGGATGATGGTCAGAATAAAAATGCACATAAGAGTTATTATTAGTAGGCTTACGGTAGACTTCATATTTGAACTGATTAGAGCATCTCCAAATTTTTAGATCAAGAAAAGATAGGCTTCCATCATTTTCTTTTTCAACTGTAAACTTAATAGATGGGACTAAATTGTTGAGCCTACCAAGAAATAAGTCCACATCCAAATTATTAGGCCAAAGGCATAAAATATCATCTATATACCTGTACCAAACCAGGTTAAAATTAACATTCGTAGGCAAAATTCTACTTTCAAAAAATTCCATATATAAATTAGCTAGTACAGGTGAAAGGGGATTTCCCATAGCCAATCCAAACGACATAGCATAAAACTTATTTTCAAACTGAAATTTACAATCTTTGACACAAAGCTTAATTAACTCAATAAGAGTGTTGTGTTGAACAGGGAAAGAATATTCAGAGATCTTATCTTTTAAAAAATCAAGTAGGTCATCAACAGGGACTTTTGTGAATAGCGAGCATACATCGAAGCTTACCAATTTGAAATTAGGGTCATTAGGGAATTTCAGTTTGTCAATAAGATCCATGCTATTTACAATATGTGACTCAGAAATAGAGCCAACTAACGGCGTTAATAAACTAACTAACCATTTTGATAGTTTATAGGTTACGGAGCCCACTGAGCTAACAATAGGCCTCATGGGATTATTAACTTTGTGTGTTTTTACTAAGCCGTACAGATATGGTAGTGACGGATTGATACTAAGAAACTGCTGTGAAAGCCCATTATAGTTATTTTTTAATATTTCTCTTAATTTTCTGTTAAACATGCTCTAATCAGATGCTCTGTTAAACATGCTCTAATCAGATGCTCTAATCAGTTCAAATATGAAGTCTACCGTAAGCCTACTAATAATAACTCTTATGTGCATTTTTATTCTGACCATCATCCTTCGATTAAATCCTCTATTTTCTCTGCTATGTTTCTTCGAGCATTGAGAGTTGTCAGTCCTGAATTTTTAGATTCCGAGTTATGCAATATCATGAATATGGGTTCTAAATTATGTTATCCTATTTCATTTTTAGATAACTGTCTTAAGAAAGCCAAGAATAGGTATTATAATAATGTAATTGTAAAGGAATTTCAGCGTAAAAATATCCTTAGCCTACCTTACCATGTTAATTTTCAATACCTTCCAACTGTACTTAAAGCAATTGGCATTAATGTAATCTTTAAGTATAATAATACTGTTAAATCACGCCTAATAAAGAATAGCCCTGATAATGTTTGGTTGTGTGTATTCGATCGGATGTACACAATGTAACTCAGTATATATAGGCCAAACCGGTAAAACGTTAGATATTAGGGTAAAACAGCATAAATATGCGTGTAGAACAGCTAATACTTCCAATGCTTTATTTAACCATATGTATAGATGTAACCATAGCATCAAGTGGGATAGTTCTAAAGCGCTTGTTAAAAACAGAGATATAATAGAACGAAATATTCTAGAATGTGCATTTATTCATTTTAAAAGCAATTTCAATAACAGTGCGGGGACGTATAAAATTGAGGATATCATGTTAAAATTTCTTTTGCCTCTCATTAACCCTTGTTAATTATGTGCTAATTGTTTTGTTTTTCCTGTACATTGTATATTTATGGGCATCTCGCCTTTTATCTTCATTCCCTGACGAGGTGTAGCTTTGAATACACGAAAGGCCTTGGAATCGTTTTTCTTTTTCCTTGTGGATTTGCAGCATTCATTCATTTCACGTGTTTTATTGTGAAATTCATCCCATATATATATACATAATATAGTCATAAATTGTCAAGTCATTATTCAAATTGTTTCATTTTGAGCGAGTGCATAAAAAGGTCCTAGAAGATAATTGGCACGTTTATTCTTGTGGGGGAATAGAATAAGGGCAGATGTGACCGAATTTAAAATTCCAAAAAACGCTGTTGTGGACCACCCTAAATTAAATATACGTGTAGAACAGCAAATAATTCTAATGCATTGTTTAACCACATGTATAGATGTAATCATAGTATCAAGTGGGACAGTTCTAAAGAGCTCGTTAAAAACACATATATAATTGAAAGGAATATTCTAGAATGTGCATTTATCCATTTTAAAAATAATTTCAATAACAGTGCGGGAATGTATATAATCCTGTTAAAATACCTTTTGCCTCTAATTAACTCTTGTTAATTATGTGCTAATCTTTTTGTTTTTCTGTCCCGTTGTATATATTTTTGTCATCTCGCCTCCCTTCATTCCCTGACAAGGTGTACTTCTGAATACACGAAAGACCTTGGAATAATTTTTTTTCCTCGTGGGTTTGCATCATTCATTCATTTCACGCGTTTAATTATGAAATTCATCTCATATATATATATATATATATATATATATATATATATATATATATATACATATATACATATATATATACATACACACACACACACACACACACGCACACAGATAGTAATATATATATATTATAATATATATATATAATATTATATATATATATATATATATATAATATATATATATATATATATATATATATATATATATATTTTAGAAAGGCCAACGTTATATATTTAATATATTTTGTTCCAACTTTAATGGACTTTTATAACTTTAATTGCAATTTGTAATGAAAAATTAAATCTTTGTTTCGTGAAGGTCTTGTCCAACTTTTAACTTCTAAGTCGCTTTAAATAAAAAGGTTTATTTATTTTATAAATATTTACATATTCACTTTACTTTAATCTGTTTTAACACAAAATTCTCACTTTTTTTCAGGTAAGTCGAGAGACGATGTTCTGCGAGACAGTAAGTATATACAGTATATATATATTATATAATATATATATATATAATATATATATATATATATATATATATATATATATATATATAATATATATATATATATATATATATATATATTCATATATATATAATATATATATATATTGTAATTGTAAAGAATTACGAGCTAAAATACTTGTGAGTAAGTCGAGACAATGAATCTACAATCAAAACAACAAAATGTAACGTATTCATTTTTCTTTTAAGAAAGCTAAAATTCAAACTTTTAAACATTTTCTTGAAAAATCTTTAAAATATGGCACTGTGAATGCCAAGTATTGCTACAATTCTTAAATTTCAGTTTCATCCCTTGCGGGTTTTTTTTTTTTCTTTTTTTTCTTTGTGTTATTCCTTTTGGCACTTTTTTTTCTTCGGTGCCAACTATGACGTAAGGATCAATTTTGGTGCATTTAACTCGTGAAAACCGC
This sequence comes from Bathynomus jamesi, assembly GCA_023014485.1. Lineage (NCBI taxonomy): Eukaryota > Metazoa > Arthropoda > Malacostraca > Isopoda > Cirolanidae > Bathynomus > Bathynomus jamesi. Next base: position 189,092 of record JAJOZX010000236.1, read on the forward strand.
CTAATGGCCTTATAATAGCTGATTAACTTCCGTCAACCATGGCGGAACCATGAAAACAAGCCAAAATTGCCCCTTAAACAGATCCTAGATCGCGATGACAAGAAGATTGCGGCAAAAATATAGGAAAATGGATACGCACCATGGTTTTAATGGTTTTCACATGGTCGTATATTTATTTATATATGTTTAGTTTCCCCCCTCTCTCTCTCTCTCTCTCTCTCTCTCTCTCTCTCTCTCTCTCTCTCCCCCCCACAATCTTTTTGAATCTTTCTTTTAATTAATTGATGTTTGCCATCTTTCTCGTTATTAATTAGATTAAACTCATCAGGCCTTTATGTAAAACATTTAAGTTATTAGGCGAAGCGCAGTAATTATAATGATGATAAAACAACGTTTCATAATTAAACTTTATTAAATTGTAATATTTTTTCTCGTTTTTTTCTTAAAGTTTACTTAATTTATTTATGTATAAATTTTTTTTATACCGTTTACTTAATTTTTTTCATAATTAATCCGTTTTTCGTGATTACAAGCCCCCCCCCGTCCCGCACCCCGGGGTTGAAGACTGCGGTTTGATGTTTAATCTATATTGTATGAAATAGGGAAAGTTGTTGCATGGAGGGAGTTGCTGCCTAGCCAGTTCACATATTTTGAGGGAATATTGACCATTGGAGCGTATTCTGTGGAGCTTATTTCAACATTAGGAACTTTAAGGCCGGCCGCGCACGGGATTGTCTCGCGACTCACGATTGACGACCCAAATCATCGATCGTGAGTCGTAAGACGATCTCGTGTGCCGCCGGACTAATAGACTGTTTCATTCTTTCTTCTCTTGCATAAAGAGTCGTTTTTATTATGTAGTTAAATTTTACGCAGCAGAATTTTGTAAGTTGGCACTTTACAGAATATTTTCAACAGTAAATGAAGATTCAAGGAATGTGTTCAGTTGTTGGTCGAGTTTACTGAAGCTTTAGCGCTTGGGATTGACTTGTTTGTAATTCAAGACCATTTCTTTAACGTTGCGCTATTTCATCACAATCAGAAATATAAGGAAGTAATCTAAATGAGTTAAGGAAATAAAAAAAATTTCCATCCAGTCATTCATACATACATTATCTAAGAGCCCATTTCCTATTCTTCATGGTGTGGGCACCACGCTTGAACTCGGGACAGAAGATAAATCAATTACACACGCAAGAATACACAGGAATCACCACCATTAATAAGGTACTACGCCAACCTCACCTTTCATGAAAAGGATGGAGTTGCTCTTCCATAGTGGCACTAAATCCAAAGCGTCTCAGACAAATTTGGGTTATTTGCACCCTCTTTGGATCTCATTTATCCCTCTAACATTCTACGCTGCCATACGAACTTTCAAAAGGGCAGTGTTGGAGGAGGCGCTGTCCATGTTAGGGGCTTCTTATGTCACCCCTGGGAGAGTATTTTTCCAAAAATGAGAACCTAACCCAAATTCCAACACTTTTAACGACAGGGAAGCGGAGAATATAACCCCCATCAACAGCGGTCCCCCCTTCATAGTCGCCTTCACTACTCGCACAAGGAAGACAGGTGATAAGCTCTTTACCCAGAATCCTCAGATCACTTTTGAATTTTGAATTTTAAGAGATTATCATTATTAATATTGACATGGAATAAAACTTAGACTTAAGTATATAATTAAAATCATACGTTCAAAGATTCCGTAAGTCTTAGTACCTTGTGAGCAGTGGTGTAGTGCTAAATAAAGAAGTGAGGGAACGCATTTTGAAAGTGTTACTCAGATGCGGGGGGGACAATGGCGAGCGCGGCGAGCCCATACAGCTGGGGGTCCGGGGGCACTGTAAGCCCCCCGGGAAATCTTTTGAAATCTGACCAATTTCAGGGATATTTTGAGGTCAAATGCACTGGATATTAGGATGTATTCCAAGGTTGAAGATGCAGTATTTCCAGTGTCATTAGATATACGACATCCAGTACGATCAATAAAAATAGCTAACAACTGGAATGATTAACTAAAAAAAAGTTAACAACTGGTACGCCGTGGTGACTGTTTCATCAGATCTTTATAGGCTAGCATTGCCTCAGTCGAAGCTAAAAGAAATGAAACAGTTAATGATTCTTTCTCATATTTCTTCTAGGGGTGGGAATTAAAATTTCATGACGTTAGAGATTTGTAAGTTCGGATTTATTTGAAATAGTGAGGGAACGCCGTTCCGTCTACCAAAAAAAGTAAGGGAACGCCGTTCCCACGCGTTCCCACAGCACTACACCACTGCTTGTGAGTGTTCCGTAGAAAATGTTTAAATTTACATGTATCTCCGGAAGACAGTTTACACTGGACAAAAACCCAAGGTGTGTATAAAGTAACGTAAGCGAAAAGACAAATCTGATTTGAACTGATTGATTTGAATGTGATACGCCGTGCAAGAGCCTGTATAGAGGTCGATGGTGAACAAGTCAATATTCGGGAGATGCACGGCCTCCGAATTCAGATTTTTTATTCATACCAGTTGTTAGTACGTATGATTTGATGAATTTGAAAAAAAACTAGACCTTGTGCTTTTAAAAAATAAGGGAGATATCGATTTTTTATACTTTAACGATTTTTTGACATTTTCCGAGTAGCGAAAGTTTATCCACCTTAAAGGTTAGTTATTTTCCAGTCGATTTAGTAAAGGTTAGGTTAGGTTAGGTTCGTTTTAGTGACGGTTATGTTATGTTCGTTTTAGTGACGGTTAGGTTAGGTTCGTTTTAGTGAAGGTTAGGTTAACCTAACCTTCACTGAAACGAACCTAACCTAACCTAACCTTCACTAAATCGACAAAAAAATAACTAACCTTTAATCGTGGCAGTGGATAAAGTTTCGCGATTTCTCGCAAAAAAATAATGCAGAATAGTCTTGTGGTCTTTGCTTTTTTTTTTTTACCAGCTCTCAAAACCAGTTTCTCAGAAAATGTCAAAAAATCGTTAAAGTGAAAAAACATCGCTATCTCCCTTATTTTTTTAAAAGCACAAGGTCTAGTTTTTTTAAAATTCATCAAATCATACGTACTAACGATTGGTACGAATAAAAAATCTGAATTCGGAGGCCGTGCATCTCCCGAATATTGACTGGTGAACATTTTAAACACCAATTATAAACTTTATTATCGAATATGCAGTTGTTATAAAGTACGTGTAATAAATATTACTTGTCCACAGTGGCGTAGCGTGGTCGTTTTGCATGGGGGGGCGGAGGCAAAAGGGTTATAATTTTCCGACTGGACAGGACAACGAATTACATCTAAAACTCAAAATTTAGAAATATAAATTTGTAATAAAAAGGAATATTGCAGAAGATTATTTATTATTAGGATAGGCAGAAGCAAAATATAGCGATTATAGAAATTAGACTACTGTACTGTATTATGTAATTTTATTTCAGATAATAACCATGCGCCGCTGTTTCATCTTGGCCACGTAATAAAATAATATATTATTACGAGAAGTTAAATTAGAAAATGGATCACATGGAAATGTACTGTATGTCCGCATCTCTCTCTCTCTCTCTCTCTCTCTCTCTCTCTCTTTCTCACCCTTATTGACAAATTTTTTTTACAACCGGTCCTAGATTTCCGACTGGACCAGATATTTTCCGATCAGGGGTGGCAGTCGCCTCCTCTGCCCCCACCCCGAAGCTACGCCACTGCTTGTCCATATTCACTCGCGTTAATATAATTCAAATCGGATTTGTCTCTTTACTTGCATTACTTTATACACACCCAGTATGACGATAATAATGATTTGATGTTTGATAAATACTTTCTAACAGTGTGCGTCTTTTGTATATATGTAGATATACTCACAAAACTCTAAACAGCTACATCTACGCACATCTACCGTGTGTGAAATAGCCTTAATCCGACGACAAAATTTCCCTTCAAGAACGCCTCTGGACTGAAACCAGTAAGGAGAAAGTTACTTCGCTCCGCTCACTGACTGACCACAGCAATTAGCTGCGAATATCACGCAGCCTGAAGGCGAGTTCCCGTGAGGCGCGCCTAAAACGAAGGTGTATTTGAGGAAGTTGAAATCAGAGGAGTTAACCGAGGTGATGTTAAGGAAGAAGGAAGAAGATTCGTTTCGAGCTAATACAATTTAACAGTAACAAAGGCAAAAATTTCCTTTATACAAATTGATATTAAACGATGATTAAAATAGTTTGTATCATATTAAAACTGTACTCGTTTTGCGGGTGATTGTTAATAAAGGATTTATACTTATTAATCTGGGTAATAGCTAAATGACCATTTAGTATAGCTAGTATAGCTAAATTGACACACAACTGTCGTTGTTGTAAAGAAAACGTATTCACAGTATTTCTGTGCTGTTAATATTAATACATCAACTCTATAATATATATTTTTCTGGGAATACACAAAAGCGATTCTCCTTTTATGCTTCAATTATTCTTCTTTTAGAAAAAATATTAGTTTTGTTAGTAAATTAAAAACATCATTTGCAACACGCTTCGAATACTCTCCCACTTTTGAAATGAATTATACAATAAAGCTTATGACTTTCGCATGGTAAAACATAGGTAATGTGACTTATCTTTTCAGACATGATACAGTTCACATGAATGATATGGGAAGATTCACTATTTCACACTCGAGAAGCGTTTCCCAGTAATATCTAAAATGTTGTAATAACAGGTTTTAATTTCAATCCCCACTTTTATAAGATAATAAAATAGTGAGCGTGCAGTATATTGTCCGACATACAACATATTGTATATACACATTTAAATATTGTTAGTTTCCTTGTATAATATATATATACTGTATATATGTGTGTGCGTGCGTGTATATATGTGTGTGTGCGTGTGTGTGTGTGTGTGTGTGTGTGTGTGTGTAGGCAACTGGGCATAAGTGAGGTCGAATGTTTGATAATTTACAGATTCAGTGGATAATAGCAATCAGCGCCCGTAGCTCAATGGGTAACATTGTTTCCCTATAAGCGAAGTGAGGACACTGAGAATGGGGCTTAGAATCCCGATGATGCTGGTAATAATAATACAGGAGTTAGAGCAAAGGGCTGCATTAGTTGACCTGAGCGCTGTGGTGCATCTTCTTTTTCGGTTGTATTTACTGCGCGCGCGGGTTCGTTTGTTCAAGATGACTCTGCCTATCTACTCGGATGGCCTTTCAATTTTATACGCGCAGATTTCTCAGCTTACTTGAAACCCACTTTAAATTTCGACTTTCAGTGTTAACTTACCCTCTGTTTACAAGAGAGGCCTATTGCAAGGTAGCGTAGAAACAACACACTCCCTCGTACAGTGGCGGTCCTAGCTTACATGACGCCCTGGGCGAACCTCACCTTCAGCGCCCCCCCCCCTGTTCGCCAACACACACACATTCGAATCCCCCCAAAATAAAGGACAGACATAACTCTTTCACAAAATAACTTTTTATTGGACTAATTGTTGGAACTTCAGAACCAAAACAAAGACTCAAATTTCTGAATTTTACAAATCCTTCATCACGTAAATAGAATAACTCACTTAAGAGAATGTAATTATGATACTATGAACAGGAAAAATACAAATTAAATTGCACAACTGCCATAAATAAACTAGAGAATCAAATTTCTAAATTGTACAAATGCTCTATCACATAAATAGAATAAGACACTTAAGAGAGGGTAATTATTATGCTACACTTTGAACAAGAAACAAAATAAATTGCACCACAGCACAACTGCCATCTAAAGCCTGACTCTTCTTACCTTCCTTGATGCAAAGTCATGAATTAAATCATCATATGAAATCTGCTCAGCAATTGTATGATTTATACTGATGATGGCCAGACCGGTAAGGCGTTCCTGTGACATAGTTGACCTCAGGTAGGATTTGATGAGCTTCAGCTTTGAAAAGCTCCTCTCTGCTTCAGCAACAGTGACTGGAAGAGTAAGACCAATTCTGAGAGCAGTCCACAAATTTGGATATATTTCAGAGAGCTCCCTTTCATGGATAAATGTCAGCAGTTCAAGCAAGGATATGGTCTTTGATGGCAAGTCAGGCAAGTTCTTCAGCTCCTGTGCAAGCTCTCTGCCATCCAAGTCAGATTGTCCCTTAAAGTGTAGTGTAGTACTAAGGTTCACACATTGTTCTGTCAGCTCCTCAAATGTGAGATTTTGGAAATGTGTCAGCACTCCAAACTTCTCTCCCACAATTTCCAACGTGGAAAATCTTTCCTGAATGGCTGATGTTGCAGCATCAACCACTGCATTGAAAAATGTCACCTCCAGCTTCTTCAAAGCATCAATCAAGTGCTCATCAGATGCTTCATAATATACATTTCACTATTTAACCAAACCCAGAAAAATAACATTACATATGTTAAAGTATGGGCCTTTATTCCCAATAATATTAATCTGGAAGCATTTTGCATTGTTTAGGTCTTTTATGGGAAGGTTTATGGAAAATGCAATAGATGGTTTTTTATTAATAAAAATATATTTATTGATCTTTTATTATTTATTTTATTTTATTTTTTATTTTTATTTATTTCTTTATTTATTTATTCTTATTTTTATTTTTATTTTTTTTGCAGGCGCTCATGCCGCCCCTCCACAAATGCCGCCCTGTGCGGCTGCCCATATTGCCCATATGAGGAACCGCCACTGCCCTCGTATAAAGTTTATTAGGGAAGTTTACAGATGTACAGTTACAAATTTTGTTTAAAAAACAAATTTTCAATTTAACGAAAATGTTTGCAATTGTTTCAAGTTAAATCTCAAAAAGAGAATTTATACAGAGGGGTTTTATCGGTGGGTGACTCTAGAAATAACACTTAATTTAAATTCCTTAGAATATGGGTACTTACAAAAAATATTTGGAAATTTACTTTCAAACGTTCTACGCGAGTTCCGCAGATTTTCCAGAAAAAAGTCAGCCACTTAAATGAAGTGAATTTTCACAAAGATTTCACAAGGTCATGCGCGAATTTCACGTTTTCGCGGGAAACAAGATCACCACAAGAGATTTACTCTTCCATGAGGAAACATAATATTCCGCAAATTTACAAGTTTAGAATTTGATATGTGAACAATAATTAAATTCAAAGAAATTTCACAGAGTTCTTTTTCTGTCGACTAACATTAGTTCTTACAACCAAGTTCGCGTAAAACAAAGGAAGTTCATATTTTCGGACAACGTGAGACAGTTTTAAATGGACTTAAAATTTTCAATCCGCGCCACAGATTTCAAAGATTTTGTTTTTGAAGCCACTTTAATTTTTGAGGACGGAACTACAACTAACTTTGAAATCAAACCTAAGTTATACCTTAATACTATAAGAACTCCGCCTTACAGTACCCTGAATGACCTATCAAACAGATTTTCATTACATGAGGTCATGCTTACAAAATTTTTTATCCAGCTTCCCTTTTTCCTCACTGGGTGGTACAAGAATCATTGCCCTTTGATCGGCCCTTGACATTCCCTTCACAAGAAAACTCCTTTTCCTTAAAAATCAACTTATAATAAAGTCCTTTCTTCGAAGTCACATGATTTGCTCAAATTTGTGACGGACCTTGTGGTTCATTTTAACAAGTGGGTTTGAAGCTAGTTTTAGAAAGTTTAAATACGAAACAAAGATAAAACAAACCACATTACATTTGAGCCTAGTCAGTTTGTTTTCCTTTCCCTTCGAACAGGGAGACGAGTCTCAAGACCCTACCATAAATCTCTGCCTCAAGGCTGATCAGGGTGATCCAAATACCGTGAGGAAACAAAATGAAAATCGAATGAATTTTAAACAGTTTGAGACATTTTTACTTTTTAACACTGTATTGGAAATTATAGCAGGAAACCTATTGATATTCTTCAATTACAATAATCTAAATTACTTTGTTTTAGAGATTTAAACAACAAAAATCTTAGAACTAACTGATTATTATTACCGTTACATAAACATGGCCATCATACATGCGCACACAGAATACATTAAAAAAGTTTCTTTTCATTCACAGCAAAACGCGATAAAGGTTCTTCATCTACAGAAAAGGAAAACCTGCCAAAACTTCCTAATATTAGACACCTAATTATATATAAGCTGGAATCATCTTGCAATTAGCCGCTCACCTTTCCATGAATACTAAAACACTGTATCTGAACCGATAAACGAGACAAGCGCGCATGCGCAAACAGAGCAGATTTCAAGAACCTTTCGAAGTAAAATGCGAAACAAAGTCTTCATTTACAAAAAACAAATTATATCATGTCATACATATTAAAAATATACTTCAGATATATTTTTTTTAACCGTATTCATTAGTCTCTATTTCGCCAAACAGAGTAAACTTTTATCATTACGAGTCAAAGGCATAATTATAATTATTTTATACGAGCACATTTAATTTGTAGACATGTTTACACGTGTTTATAATTACATATAAATGGAAAACTTAAGCATCTAAGCATGTTTTAATAATTGCAACTGTTTTAAACCTACATTGAAGTACAACATTCAGTTGGTAAAAATGGAAAATGCTATTTACACATATAAATTTGAAGTCCATAAACAAAAAATATAGTTCATTATTATATGCAATGTTTGTCACATTCCCTCTTTTGTCTTCTTCTTCTTCTTCTTCTTCTTCTTATTATTATTATTATTATTTGAAATTATATCGTACAACTCATTTGCCTGAAAAGCATTATTTTCTCAGGAAGATGCATATTTTATCCTAATTTTCATCTCCAGTTTCCACATTTATCTTAAAGCACACACACACACACACACACACATACATACATACATATATATATATATATATATATATATATATATATATGATACACACAGACAGTGCATGGAACAAGGAACTCTTCTGGGATAATTAAATCCACTACTTATTCGGATTATAGTGGATTTAAATATCCCAGAAGAGTTCCTTGTTCCATGCACTGTCTGTGTGTATCATAAAAAACTCAGGGGACCATTCTGAGTTCATTCCCATATACATATATAAATTATATATATATATATATATATATATATATATATATATATATATATATATTACTGACCTGAACAAGATCTCATATTTGTGTAAAATGGTGTCTTATAAGGTACTCTTGTAGCTTAACGTCGCAAATTACTGAAATAAAAAAAACCTAACCTAACCTAAAAAAATAAAAAATGAAAAACAAAAAATAAAAATAAGACAAAAATAAAAAACTTAATTCGTGACGTTTAAACCCAACTTAAACGTACAACAACCTAATTTGACTTCGATTTTTCTGGTCGTAACATCGTAAATGACCTTTCGTGGGAGAACTCTATATTGTGTTGCGATATAATTAATAAAAGCAGGAAGTACCTTCTCTAAATAAAATTATTCCAGTATAATTGGAAGGTCTTACGGGTCTTACAGGTCTTACAGGTCTGCATCATGAGGATATTTTACGGTGCTATGTTGCATAGGAAATCGTTTTGATAACCAAGAGGTTGGTGTGAAGTGATACATATACTGTACATGGAACTAATTCAAACAATGACGGCAAATATTTTGGTGAAAATTTCAAAAAATAAAAGTAGGTAACTCTTTTCCCTGCTGGCGATGGCATTTCAGGATATTAAAAGTACTGAAAATGCATCCTAAATTCTATGAATGGAGAAAATTTAATCTTTCACCAAGATGAACTTTAATTTCGTAGATGAACGTCAACAGTTTAAAAAAAATTCAGTGAGGATGTGCTGTAAGTCATATAAATATAATATCGTATTGGTATATTTTTAACAAACACTTACGATCAAATAGGAATGTTTATGGTGTTCATAAAGTCAAGCAAGTGAATATGCATGTATACTTCACCATATTCACTCGCGTGACTTTATGAACACCTTGTACTTTCTCGGCCATGCGTTTCGTATCCTCTATGAATTATAACTCCAAAGGGCACTGATATCTTCTCAACTGCTTTTGAGTGACTAATTTTCATTTTCACTTAATACCGTCAGAGTAGATTACTGTTGAGGAGAAACTAAGATTAATTAATTAATAATGGTAATATTTTGGATAATATTGTGGTTAGTGAAAAGGAGGTAATGCGCTATATTGATAAAATAAAAATGCGTAAATCACCGGGGCCGGATTCCATATATCCCATACAACTAGAAGAATTAAAAGATAGCATTGTTGTGCCGCTAACAAAGATTTTTAATGCGTCTATTTCTGAGGGGTGCGTACCAGATAATTTCAAGTTAGCAAACGTAACACCTATCTTTAAGAAAGGCGATAAAGGTGCGGCGAGAAATTATAGGCCAATCAGTTTAACGTCTGTTGTAGGTAAGCTACTGGAATCAATAATTAGGGATCGTATAGTCGAACACTTAGAATGGCATAACTTAATTAGAAATACGCAGCACGGTTTTAGACGAAACAAATCTTGCTTAACTAATCTTTTAGAATTTCTTCAAAGTGTGGTTGACGTTTACGATAGTCATCGGGTGGTTGATGTAGTGTATTTAGATTTTCAAAAAGCGTTTGACACCGTACCGCACAAAAGACTCATTGAGAAAACTAAGGCTCATGGAATCAGGGGTGTAGTAATAAATTTGATAGAAGAGTGGTTGCGAGGTAGGAAACAGAGGGTGGTCGTTGATGGAGCGGAGTTGGGGCTAATGTATCGAGTGGCGTTCCTGAGGGTTCTGTATTGGGCCCCTTGCTTTTTCTTATATATATTAACGATTTAGATGTCGGCCTAGTCAGTACAGTTTCAAAGTTTGCGGATGACACGAAGCTGGGTGGTAGGGCGATTAATGACGAAGATAGAGGTAAAATCCAGAATGATCTGAACAAAATCGTTGATTGGTCAGTCACATGGCAAATGAGATTTAACGTTGATAAGTGCAAAATTTTACATGTAGGTTCGCGTAACGGTAATTTTGCGTATAGTATGTCAGGGAAAGAGTTGCTAAGCGTAGAGCAGGAAAGAAATGTAGGAGTTATAGTCACTGGTGATTTAAAAGTAGCGAAACAAAGTACAGCAGCGGTCAATAAAGCGAACAAAGTGTTAGGTTTTATAGCTCCGAATTTTGAGTACAAATCGCGCGATATTATAGTTCCTCTTTATAAATCATTAGGTAGACCCCATTTGGAGTAAGCGATCCAATTTTGGAATCCGCATATGCGCAAAGATATAGACAAAATCGAAAGAGTTCAAAGACAAGCAACTATAATAGGACTAGAAATAACGGGTGTAAGTTGACAAGTAGAAGGTTCGAGACAGTAGTTGCCAAAAACCTTTTTACACATAGAATAGTAAATAGTTGGAATAGTTTGCCGGTAGAAGTAATTAGTAGCACGTCTATAAACATGTTTAAAAATCGATTAGACGCATATGTTGATAGATTGGGTTTAAGGTAGTAAAATTAAGGGTTGGATGAGATAGATTTTGATTCTCTTTTCATTAAAAATCACAATAACCAGACTAGAGGTCATAGTATGAAATTATTTAAGCCAAGATGTAGAACAAATTTAATCAAACATAGTTTTACAAACAGAGTAATTAAGTTTTGGAACAGTCTGACAGAAGAAGTGGTGACTTCAGATACAATTGATTCTTTCAAAAGAAGGTTGGATAGTTTGAATGTCTGCAAGGGACATCTGGTGATAGTGTTTAAGCCCATTTTTATTGCATGAATGGTACTAGTTTATTTCATATATATTATGTACATTTAGGTGATAGATCCCACAGCTCAACACAAGTGTTGTGGGATATAGGGAGGCAGCATCTTGGGTTAGGGGATACTCTCTGTCCTTACACACCCCATTTAAAGAGATTCCTCTGCCGAGCGGTGCCCCCATAGTACTATGAGGTATTGAAAAACTCATGATCTTCACTTGCCCCACAAACACCTTTAAATGGGAGACCCAAAATGGGTGCACACACATTTCTACATTACTGTACAGTCTTTACAGCCCACCTACACTTTTCCTCCTAAGTGTATATATGGTAATGTATATGGTTGTAAATTGTGACTTGGTCCGCAATTGATATGGACCGTGACTTATTTTTGGTTGGCAAGGTACTGGTATTGATGGATACCGTAATGAAATTAACTGGATTCTTTGGATCTGATATATTTGCATGTCAGTTATAAATAGATATAGAGTGTAACATAATTGTGGATAGTAGTCTATTATGACTTGATCCTCTGGATCCAGAGATTCTATCTTTAGTTTTAAATTGATAATTATTTAGTTTGTAAAAATTGGTTGTTGCCAATGTACAGGCAGTTTTTACATAGTGGAGCCACCTCGATGGGCCGAAGTGGCCCCTAGTGTGCCCACTATAAAAATTTCTTATGTTCTTTGTCGTTCGGAATCCACGTAAAACTGTAGGTCCCCTCCGCCACCACGGAGGACATGCACAATACACAATTACGAACACAGTTAGGTAGACCAGCCATGAGTGGATCCTAGGGTCTTGTTACACGTGAAAAATATTTATGATGAATAAAACCACGAAGGAATGGAAACACAGAATGGTGCTCAAGCGCTTTCGTCTAATGACATCCTCAGGAACACTGAAGTACATAAAGAGTTACAGCCTATATATAGGTTACAGAAAAAAAAATACATATATACAGTGGTGTAGTGCTGTGGGAACGCGTGGGAACGGCGTTCCCTTACTTTTTTTGGTAGACGGAACGGCGTTCCCTCACTATTTCAAATAAATCCGAACTTACAAATCTCTAACGTCATGAAATTTTAATTCCCACCCATAGAAGAAATATGAGAAAGACTCATTAACGGTTTCATTTCTTTTAGCTTCGACTGAGGCAATGCTAGCCTATAAAGATCTGGTGAAACAGTCACCACGGCGTACCAGTTGTTAACTTTTTTTTAGTTAATCATTCCAGTTGTTAGCTATTTTTATTGATCGTACTGGATGTCGTATATCTAATGACACTGGAAATACTGCATCTTCAACCTTGGAATATATCCTAATATCCAGTGCATATGACCTCAAAATATCCCGAAATTGGTCAGATTTCAAAAGATTTCCCGGGGGGCTTACAGTGCTCCCGGACCACCAGCTGTATGGGCTCGCCGCGCTCGCCATTATCCCCCCCGCATCTGAGTAACACTTTCAAAATGCGTTCCCTCACTTCTTTATTTAGCACTACACCACTGCATATATATACAGAAGAAACGGAGAGAGAAAAATAAAAATTAAACATTAAAGGATTGTGGGAGGAGCATACAAATTTGTAAGGAAAAACTACCGATTTTTAGCACAAGATCAAATGAATTGTTTCCAACCAATGTTATAGATAAAAAAAAAATATACAAATTTATACTGGAAATCTGCCCAGTTTTAGCACTCTGCCCTTCTTGTTTAAGTTCGATATATATAAAAATAAATTGAAAAATAAAAGTTATTAGAGTAGCACACAAGTTTACCAAAGATTTAGCGTTCTACCCTTCTTATCTAAATCTGTTCTGAAGGAATTCAAAACAACAGGATCGAGTTGAAAAAGACCTTTGCTTATGTTGAAGTTATTTGTAAGTTGGATAATGGCAGACTCAAGAATATTTCTATTAACAATGTTGCTGGAGTGAAATAAAACTGAAGCATTATTCCAATCAATACAGTGGGATAACTCTGACAAATGGACAAAAAGGGCACTGGACGACTGTCCTGTTCTAACGGAATATTGATGCTGTTTTATACGTGTATGCAAATCCTTTCCCGTCTGACCTATGTAAAAGGAATCACATTGTTTACAACCAATTTTATAGATAATGCCTGAATTATTGGTAGGGCTATTTTTTACTATGATATTTTTCACAATATTGTTATATGAAAATACTACATTAATATCCAAAAGTTTAAGTACATTAGCAATGCCTAAAAAGCCCGGGAAAAATGGAAGTACTAAAATATTCTTTGACAAAGTACGAGTGTTTTATTCACACGATAGAAAGTTCGTTTTGCCTTGTTTAGACAAGATTCCATAAACGCAGATAGATAACACAGATCACTTCCAATACCGTTGATTTTTTCCAATTCGGCATCGATGTATTCCGGACTGGCGATCCTAAGGGCGCGGAGAAACATTGAAGAAAAAATGACCTCTCCCGAGAATTACATAAGTATGACCTGCCACTACCTTCACACATTGTTTTGGAACTTATCAAGCTTTGCATCAAAGACTGTAAATTCACTTTCAATTTCAATAACGAGTATTATCAACAAGTTTTTGGGATGGCCATGGGCAACCCCTTGTCGCCACTCCTCTCCAATATTTGTATGGAGTTTTTCCAAATCACTTACATTCCGAGAATCCTGTGGGTTGGTATCCCTTGGTTGCGGTACGTCGACGATATTTTGTGGATCTGGCCCATGAATCGTGACTTGGATAACTTCCTCCTTCAGTTAAATGATCAAGTCGCCTCCATTAAGTTTACTTTAGAAGTGGAACAAGACAACTCAATCCCGTTTTTGAATGTGCGTGTACATAGGGAAAGCCGAGGTTTTAAGTTTAATATCTATCGGAAAAAAACAAACAATTTGTCCTACGTACACTTTTACTCAGGACATGACACCCCCACTAAGAAGGCCATTTTTTCTTCAATGTTTCTCCGCGCCCTTAGGATCGCCAGTCCTGAATACATCGATGCCGAATTAGAAAAAATCAACGGTATTGGAAGTGATCTGTGTTATCCATCTGCCTTTATGGAATCTTGTCTCAACAAGGCAAAACGAACTTTCTATCGTGTGAATAATAACACTCGTACTTTGTCAAAGAATATTTTAGTACTTCCACTTTTCACGGGCTTTTTAGGCATTGCTAATGTACTTAAACTTTTGGATATTAATGTAGTATTTTCATATAACAATAGTGTGAAAAATATCATAGTAAAAAATAGCCCTACCAATAATTCAGGCATTATCTATAAAATTAGTTGTAAACAATGTGATTTCTTTTACATAGGTCAGACGGGAAAGGATTTGCATACACGTATAAAACAGCATCAATATTCCGTTAGAACGGGACAGTCGTCCAGTGCCCTTTTTGTCCATTTGTCAGAGTTATCCCACTGTATTGATTGGAATAATGCTTCAGTTTTATTTCACTCTAGCAACATTGTTAATAGAAATATTCTTGAGTCTGCCATTATCCAACTTACAAATAACTTCAACATAAGCAAAGGTCTTTTTCAACTCGATCCTGTTGTTTTGAATTCCTTCAGAACAGATTTAGATAAGAAGGGTAGAACGCTAAGTCTTTGGTAAACTTGTATGCTACTCTAATAACTTTTATTTTTCAATTTATTTTTATATACAGGGTGACTCAGAATTCAGGTTACATAGGGCTTTTCTGTTTCTTTGCAGGTAAATGAGTTATGAGGTGTTATCGAAGGAGGAGCGCATTGATGTAATATTTCTAGCTGGCTGCACAAGTACATTGCTGTTAACGGTGGCCATATCGAACATGTGATGTGACTATTCCCCTGTATCATTACATAATACAGTATTTCCCTATGTAACCTGACTTTTGAATCACCCTGTATATCGAACTTAAACAAGAAGGGCAGCGTGCTAAAACCTGGGCAGATTTACAGTATAAATTTGTATTTTTTTAAATTTTTTTAATTATCTATAACATTGGTTGGAAACAATTCATTTGATCTTGTGCTAAAAATCGGTAGTTTTTCCTTACAAATTTGTATGCTCCTCCCACAATCCTTTAATGTTTAATTTTTATTTTTCTCTCTCCGTTTATTGTATATATATGTATATTTTTTTCTGTAACCTATATATAGGCTGTAACTCTTTATGTACTTCAGTGTTCCTGAGGATGTCATTAGACGAAAGCGCTTGAGCACCATTCTGTGTTTCCTTTCCTTCGTGGTTTTATTCATCATATATATATAATAAAATAAGTAAAACGAAAGATAAAAAAAATATTTCGTTATTTTTTAAAAAGCAAATCAGCAAAAAGCACCAAAAGTCCAAAGTTGAAAAAAAAAAAAAATAAAAAAAAAAATAAATAAAATAAAATCGTATAAGTAAAACTACTTAAAAGTTAAAAGGAAGTTACCTATAAACTTTTAACTATTAAAAGATTCCATCTGTTCCTTTTTTTTTCAAAAGAAAATTTTTTGTTTTTAACATTTGAAAAGGAAAAGGTAAAAAAAAAAAAAGAATAAAAAAAAAGACTTTAAAAAGGGGTCGGGAAATTGAGAAGGGTTGAAATAAAATTCTTCTCGTGATTGAATTATAGGAATCAACGCCATTCTGATAACAATAAATTTTCCGGTTTTTTTTTTTTTTTTGACAAGAATTTTTGGAAAAAAAGAAAAAAAGAAAGAAAAAAGTTGCGTCAGACTTTTTCTTTGAGACAAATTTTGTCTTTTTGGTTTTTTTTTTCAGGTTTTGTATATTTCCTTCCGAGGGCCAGAAACTGGCACAGTGCTCAGGCCAACTAATGCGGCTCATTGCTTTAACTCTTGTATTATTATTATTATTACCAGTATCATCGGGATTCGAATGCCCGACCTCGCTGTCTTCACTTGGGAGCCGAACCCCAGACATCAGTGTTTTTACTTCGCTTCTAAGGAAACGGTGTTACTCACTCAACCACCACGGAAGCTGTCATATTGCGTACATATGTTATAGTCAATATATGAAACCAGTCATTTTACGTAATGCCTAAAAATTTCAGACATTTCACGTAATACCTGTGACCATTAAACATAGGTGATACGCATTACTAACCTAACCTAGCCAACCTAATCTAACCTAACCTAACCACCCTAACTTAACCTTCACGAAGTCGTTAATCGCTTAATCGAATTAAGCAAAATGCCTGAAATTTTTAGGCATTACGTGAAATGACTGGTTTCGCACATTGACTTTAAAATATATACAGGTCCTCGATTTCTTCGTGACTTTTTCAAGCATAAACTATTTTAAATGAACAAGAAACTTATTTGATAATTCATTAATTATATTTATTAATTAAAAATCAATTATTCAATTAAATTAGAAGATTCAAATCACATTTAAAGAAAGTATCTATTTTAGTACACTTTAGTACATTTGGTAACTTAGATTCTTAGGAGTAGTTCATTAGTTCAATACCATAAAGTAAGTGTAGTGCAATAAATAAATATAGGCAACATCTGGTGTTTAGTTTCCCATCTTGTGGTAGTGGTGAGTGTGACCACAGGGTCATCTGAGCCCGAGCATTGACAGGGTAACGGGCCGGCTCAACCCAATCCGGTGACAGCAGCTGGGAACGAACTCTCAGCTTCACCAACCAGTGTCCAACACCGTAACGGCTAAAGTACCGGTTGCTCGTATAATACATATAGTAGAATACAATTTAATGACTATAACCCAATATAATAAATATATTAATAAAGGTAACATCCAAGAAGTTCATTTCCCCACCTTGTTGTGGTGAGTGTGCCCCAAGGGTCATTTGAGCCGGAGTAGAAACAGAATAAGCGGCAGCGGCCGCCGCGAGCGAACTAGTGACACACCGCTGAGAGTCCGCTACACTAACTACTGAATTACCGGGCGTCCTTATTAATAAATACAATAATAATATAATACAAAGTAATGACATATTATAATATAATACAATATACTGCGTTATACCGCAATATACTACAGTAATAATAATAATAATAATAATAATAATAATAATAATATGGCAAAATAATTCTTAAGAAAAACACGACTGAAACCAATAAAGCGGTGGTCAAAAAGAAGTAAAAAAAAACAAAAAAAAAAAAAGATGAACCTCAATTTAGAAACGAATTCCTCTTAAATTTTTTTATAATTCGTAAATGACACAATTTACTGATCGTACTTCCAAAATTAGAAAGATCATTACTCGCTATTTTGTCTTTTTGTTTCTAAAATTTCGATAACTTTCTTTCGACTGTTTCTCGCTAGGAGGCAAAGATATTCTCGAAAAAGATTGAAATGAAGATGTTGCAGGAAAGTGGAAAAGCCCAAATTTTGCGTACCAAAAGGAGGGGGAGGGGGGGGGGTCTAACCTTTAAAAGCTTGTTGTATCGAATCAGCCAAGATTTCATTCAAGGAAGTAAAATCGGATTAAGATTGGATATTAATCTTTCGTATGGCAAAGCTCAGCCGATAAGCGTGAATTAATGTTTTAAAAGTTTAATATATTAATATATAATATATATATATAGGTATAAACTGTATTTCCCTGTGTGTTTGTACGTTTGTGTATGTTTGTGCCTGCGTATGGGTGTGCGTGCGTGGGTGTAGGTATATGCAAGTTTTACGAAAAAGATTGTTTTGTCTACTGTATTTTCAAAACTTTAAAATTCTGCTTCATATTAAAAACATGTATGAAATTCTATAGCGAATCACAATATATATATATATATATAAATATATATATATATAATATATATATATATATATATATATATATAATATATATATATATAATATATTTATATATGAGGTTTGTTCAAAAAGTATTCGGAGAGGGTGTTTTTTTTAGAACAAGGTCACGCTTGGAGTTGTGACTGTGCTAAACATGTCTCTGCATGTCGCGACAAGGTGACTGTGACTGATAGGGTTGCACTTCATTGTGTAGCGTCAGTCCACTGTGGTGAGCCGATAAAGTTAAATATGTTTTGTTTCGCGGCGATTTCTTACGATGTCGGAGAGCACCGAGCAACGTGGTGTTGTGCTCATGCGCCACAGGGACAAATAATTAACAAGGAATTTTACATTGAAGTTTTGAGATGTCTACGTGAAGCATTTCGGAAGAAACGGCCGCAAAAGTGGGAGTCCGGAGACTGGATGCTTCATCACGATAACGCGCTATCTCATTTGTCGCAACTTGTCCAGCAATATTTGACCAAAAACGCTACCCCTTAAGTACAGTAGCCTCCATATTCGGTGGATTTGGCTCCATGCGACTTTTTTTTTGTTTCCGAAGCACAATCAAACCCTGAAAGGACACCGATTCGATGATGTGAGACCATTAAAAGAAATTCGACGGAGCAGCTTTTGGCCATTCTGAAAAGTGTTTTGGAAAAATGTTTTCAACAATGGCAGGATAGTTGGGCAAAGCGTGTGGCCTCAGAAGGAGCGTACTTTGAGATTAAGCCTCAGATCCTGTAAGTACCATATTCTGTCTATACTCGCATCAGTTCGGATACTTTTTGAACAAACTCGTATATATATATATATATATGAGTTTATATATATATATATACACCCTTCAACCTTTCAAATGTTCCGTGCGATGATTCCTCATTTCACGAAGGTCAAGCTTGTCGCCCTCCTCTCGAGTGGCTGGTGAAGTAGTGAGTTGGTTTCTTGTACTTTCCACCTTACATAGCCAGGTACGCCCGGCTCATCGGGGATTGTTCTGAGCCCGAACAATCCCCGATTATATATATATATATATATATATATTATATATATATATATATATATATAATATAATTTTTATATATATATATATATATATGAAAATTATTTCACGAAAGTAACACGTGAAAAATATTTATGATGAATAAAACCACGAAGGAAAGGAAACACAAAAAGGTGCTCAGCGCTTTCGTCTAATGACATCCTCAGGAACACTGAAGTACATAAAAGGTTACGGCCTATATATAGGTTACAGAAAGAAAAAAAATAAAAAATAAATAAATAACATACATACACACAAACATATATATATATATATATATACATACATATCTACACACATACATATATATATATATATATATATGCAATAAACGGAAAAGTAAAAATAAAAATTAAAAATTAAAGATTTGGTAAACTTGGTAAACTTGTACGCTACTTTATTAACTTTTAATCTTCATTTTATTTTTATAGATATATATCGAAACTTGACTCTAAAAGGCAAAGTGTTAAAACCCGGGTAGATTTCCAGTATAAATTTGTATTTTTAATTCATTTGATCTTGTGCTAAAAATCGATATTTTTCCTTACAAATCTGTATGCCTCTTTGTTAATCCTCTAATCTTTAATTTTTAATTTTTATTTTTACTTCTCCGTTTATTGCATATATATATATATATATATGTATGTGTGTAGATATGTATGTATATATATATATATATATATATATATATATGTTTGTGTGTATGTATGTTATTTATTTTTATTTTTTTTTTTTTTTCTTTCTGTAACCTATATATAGGCCGTAACCTTTTATGTACTTCAGTGTTCCTGAGGATGTCATTAGACGAAAGCGCTTATATATATATATATATATATATATATATATATATATAATATATATATATATATATATATATATATATATCTGTCAGTGGTTAGGTGCGAAGGTCTCTCTCTTCGCGCGGAGGTAAGGCCGGTGGCCCTACTTCTAGACCTGACTTGATGTAAAAGAGAATTGCTTTCTTAATTTCTCTATCTTACATAGCGAGGTACAACGGATTCATCTGAGATTGTCCTGGGCTAGGTGGTTAGTCTTTTTTGAAAATGTTCACGTGAACGCCAGTTGCAATTTTTATTTCGTTTTGTAACTGACTATATAATCTTGGCACTCTTACAACAAAGCTATTTTCCTTCAGAGTTGATGATGTTCCTTGTTTGGCCTTTAGTTTGGGAACACTACACATTCTAGCTTTCCTATTTTCCAATGCTGTTTGGATGGTTATCGGTTTCAATTTGAGGTCAGATACTACTTTCTCTATTATTTTCCATGCATATATTATGGTCTCTCTCTCTCTCTCTCTCTCTCTCTCTCTCTCCTCTCTCCTCTCTCTCTCTCTTCTTGTTTTCAGTAAATATAGATTTAATTTAGGTAGTACTTTCCCATTAATCTCCTTTCTTGTCCAACTCCCTAACGCAAGGGTTAATCAG
Organism: Bathynomus jamesi; assembly: GCA_023014485.1. Taxonomy (NCBI): domain Eukaryota; kingdom Metazoa; phylum Arthropoda; class Malacostraca; order Isopoda; family Cirolanidae; genus Bathynomus; species Bathynomus jamesi. The sequence goes on from JAJOZX010000236.1 coordinate 210,021, forward strand.
TATTTTCAATCTTTCATCTACTCAATCGGTCAACTTTAGAACACACTTCCTCAGTCCATCTTTCCCCATGTCGATGACCTCCACTGTTTCAAAAGCAGAGTATCCAGGTATCTCGTAAACCTTGGACCTTGATTTTGGCTCTCTTCTTCCTCTAGGTGGGGAGGGGCGGCGTTTTTGCGGGCATTCGCCCTTGGGCTCTCCTTCATGCATAAAAAAATTGCTTCTTTGCAACCACTGATCTTGGCTGTGAAATTTCTTTGAATTTCTTCTAGCTTATTAATTTCCTCTTTTTTATTTGGGGACACAAAGACTGAGCATTATTCCAGTTTTGGTATGATCAGTGTTTTTAGCAAGAGAATCATCATTTTCTTGTCTCTTCTTCTAAAGGTTCTCAGTATTTGCCCGGTAATTCATTTTTGTTTTGTTTATCGTTATCTTATTTTGTGTCTCAAATTTCCCATCGTCGGTTATTATGACTTGAATATTTTGCTTTTGTGTCTCCCTGAATTTCCTGTCTATTGACCCAAAATACCCGTTTTAGTTTCTTATTTCTTCCATATTTTAAGGACTAAAAATTTCCTAAGGGATCAGTTCTGGGGCCAGTTCTTTTTATTATTTATATCAGTGACATCGACATAGGCATTAACAGCATAATGCCAAAATTTGCGGATGATACCAAACTGGGCGGACGAGCAAAATCATCGCCGAACTATTGAAGATTCGAAAAGATATTAATAAGTTGCTCGAGGAAGCAATAATTTGGCAAATGAACTTTAACATAAATAAATGTTAAACGCTGCATATCGGTAGAAATAATGTTAAAGAAGAGTATTCTGGGAGCAATAAGAAACTAACGAGGTTACGGGAGAGAAAGATTTAAGTATTGTTGTTGCCGACACTCTTAAACCGAGTAAGCAATGTATCAAAACGGTTAGAAAAACAAATAAAATCATTGGATTTGTTGGTAGATCATTTGATTTAAGTCCGAAAAAACAATGCTAACATTATATAATTCCTTAGTACGCCCTCACCTGGAATACGCCGTTCACTTCTGGTCCCCTATATGTATTGGCAACAAGACATAGACAGAATGGAGAGAGCGCAGCGACGGGCTACTAAGATGATTCCCAGGCTTAGAAACAAATCATACACTGCTTGTTTAGAAACATTAAATTTATTATTATTATTATTATTATTATTATTATTATTATTATTTATAAAAGGCCGATTCGAAGAGATTTAATTCAGATGTTTAAAATGATTAAAGGTTTTGATAACGTCGATGTCAAAAAATAGTTCAATTTCAAAAATGCAAAAATAGAACTTGCAGTAATGATCTCAAATTAGTGGGTAACCATTTTAATTCTAACGAAGCTAAACACTTTTTCTTCAATCGTATAGTTAATTTGTGGAATGGATTGCCAACCAGCGTAGTTCAAAGTAATTCGGTCGAGTCCTTTAAAAAGAGACTAGATGCTTATCTTCCCTTAAACGTTCAGTTGGAAGCATTTGTTAGCTCATAAAAGTATTCTAGAATTTGCATTCGGTTTCTCCCGTCTTTGTTTGAGTAATTTCATTTATTTTTAAATTTTTTTCCTTTCTTTTAACCCGGTCGGGTCCGGGTCTGGGTCATTTTTCTAATTTACTTTCGGGGTCCGGGTCCGGGTCATTTTTCTAATTTACTTTCGGGTCCTGGTCCGGGTCCGGGTCCGACCCGAAAGTTCACTTTCAGGTCCTGTCGGGTCTTTCAGTATATGACCCGGGTCTGGGTCGGGTCCATTATTAAAAATGTAATAATTAGAATCTGGTATAGGATAGGTAATAAGACCGCTACCGTAGCTACATTAACATGTTTTCTGAAACATAGTAAAACATTATATGGCTGTACAGTAGTAGCCTAACCATATACAGTAGACGCCGGATTTAGTGTCCCCGGATATTATGTCTCGCCGCTTATAGTGTCTCAAAACTAGGAAACAGTTACTTTTACATGATAATTGCTATGGATAGAGTGTCTCTGATTACGCTTATAGTGTCTCTTTTCAGCTAGTATAGTCTACTTGGCAGCTCTAATTTACACTTGTATTTGTGATGCTGTGCTGTTTACAGGCTTACTAGATGGTCATGGAAGGAAAATGTTTTGTTTTAATGTAAAATGAACATAGTTTTGATGTTTCAGTTGAATTGTAAAAACAATTTTAATGAGAAATTGCATAATAAAGGTGTTTATGTTGTAAATGTATTGATATGCAGTACATATTCATTATTTTTAACCTTGCAACCCTCGAGAGACCAAACTATGGATATGGTGTCTCATTGGATATAGTGTCCTTTTGGCTTGGCACCGAGTGGGACACTATAAACGGCGTCTACTGTATATTAATTAATCCGATTTTGGAAATGTTTGAAAGTAGGTATATTAATTGTATTAATATTTAATAGTAACTAGGTATATTTATACATGCATTGCTAAGGGGCAAAGTACGATGTATGATTGCTCTCTTCAGCCCCCTTATTTTAAGTTTTAATTAATTTTGTGAAAACAAATTCTATATTTTTTTGAGTGAACTCAAATGGAAATTATCATCTTCTTGCATTAAAATTAAATACTTTGTTTATCTTAAAAAACAAAAATAAAACCGATAATATGAAATAATTAGAGTCATTTGGTAGTAATATTGTCTTTATATTTTGAGGGCAGCATATTCTGTGAACTCCTTTAAAACAGATATTGATATAGCGGCATAGCCTATATTATTTCTCCTAGAATCTAGATTGAAAGTTGTGGCAAGACAGGAAAGAGATTTCTGAATTTTTAACTGATTTTTTTTATTTTGAATATACACAGTATAAACTGTATATATAATAATTATATATATAATATATATATATATATATATATATATATATATATATATATATATATGATGAATAAAACCACGACGGAAAAAAAAACAAAGGGGTGCTCAAGCGCTTTCGTCTAATGACATCCTCAGGAACACTGGAGTGAAAGGACAGATCAAGGCAATATATAGGTTACAAAAATAAACATACATACATATTCATATATATATACATATATATATATATATACACACATACACATATACATACATATACATATATATAGTAAGCATAGAAAAAATTGTGGGAGGAGCAAACAACATTTGTATGGAAAATTGACACTTATAGCACTTCGGCCGACATTCAATATAAATTCAAATGGCTTGTTTATGAAACAGGTCACAAAAGAATAAAGAAATAAAAATAAATATAAATATAAATTGAGAAAAAATTAATTACAAAATAGTGCCTTAGTGATATATATGTCACAGCCTAAATAACCATAAAGAAATAAACCGACAAATAAAAAACCACAAATATATATATATATATATATATTATATATATATATATATATATATAATATATATATATATATATATACATACACATATACATATATAAAGTATATTCATCATAAATATTTTTCACGTGTCACTTTCGTGAAATAATTTTTCATATATATATATATATATATATAATATGCGCTTCTTAACTGAAATATTTTTATTAGGACTATTCTACACTATTTTACTTGAGAAGACTTTATTCCCCAACACTGTTCGATCGCAAACACAATACTGCGTCTAATAATGATTGCGAAAGAGAATTTCTTTGCGGGTTCAGAATGAAGCTTAGAGCGGAGAACAATCTTTCAAAGCTAACTTGTGTGCACGGAGTAGACAATGCTACCAAGGCTGCCTGTTTTAATTCTCTTCCCATTTCCATCCGCCATTTTATGGGATTTGATGGATCATTTTCCCAGCTGAATCTCTCTTTTTCGCGAGGCGAGGACATTTTTCAAACTGTATCACACCCGCATCAAACTTCGCACTCATTGACAGTTTGAATTCGTCCTTCCTTCTGGAGAAGTCTTTCCTTTTGTCGCAATTCTTTTTCAACTCACAACTCACAAACAAACAATAAAATATATTAGGATTAGACTATTCTTCCATCACCGTTAACTCTCCACTTCCAGTGAATCATTTGGAGGGTGGAGTGATAATTCAATACATTGTTGCCAAATCTAAAGGCGCACACATAAATTTTGTAAACTAAAAACCCGGCTGTGCGGGTCCTTCACTTTGGGGTCGGGTCTGGGTCTAGGTCAATTTTAAAATTCACTTTCAGGTCCGGGTCCGGGTCCGGGTCTTTTTTCTAATTCACTATCGGGTCCGGGTCCGGGTCCGGGTCTTATCTCACTTTCGGGTTAAACCCGGGTCTGGGTTCGGGTCCGGGTCCGACTTGCCAGCCCTGATATATATATATATAACACAAATGTAACCAAATAACAATTTAATGTGATGATGTAAAGTACTTTGGCAACTATTATGTTTCATATATTAATTCGTACATTTCTTCTAAAGGTTTTTAAATGAGTTTACAACTTTGACGGTTTTTGCGTACATTAAAACAAACTATTGATTCTGGTTAAAAAGGATAACTTATTTATTAATGAGTATTATATATTGTGTAGATATGGTGTACTGTGTTTAAGAAATAAAACCATTACGACACTTGCCTTGGAGAAATCGTATGTTTCCCCTTTTATATTTCCCACTCATAGAAACTAGTTTTTCTACCTTCACTATGAAACATGCAGTTAGACATATGATTCATTTCGCTTTTCAAAATTTAGTCTATCTACCAATTACCCACAAAATTAATCTACCAATTAATCATTTTACACGTTTCAAGAAAGTTGAATAAGTCAATTTATTTTACGTCGTCAAGTGATGAGGGGTTCGTCTCAAGACTTGCTGTAAATTAACTTCTTCAGGTTTAATTACTAATTCTTTTAGGTCAAATAACTCACAAGCTCAATTTTGAAACTGGATACGTCCGTTGACCCGATTAACATAATCTTGTGGTCTAAATACTTTTTCAATGTACCGCATCTTCCTCTACCCTCTCTAAATGACCTTTAATGAAAGTTTGCATTTCTCCATCAGTTCTCTTCAGCTTTTCTTGTACCACTTTACTGGCATTGTTGTGTGTGCAATTCATTAATTTTACAGTTACTCTGTTTCGTTTGCTGAATATTGTTTGGTTTTTTTTTTTCTCGAAATAATTCCTTTCTTTTTTGGCTAATTCTTTTTCGGAACATATTTTCCTAAAATTTCCTGCCTCTTTTCTTTTAAGGTTATTAGCATATCTTCAGTTGTTTTATCCTTAAAGACTCTTTTCCCAGTCTATTTGGGCCATGTTTGATTTGATTTTTTTCCAGTTTGTGGTCCAAGAGTTTAGGTATATATATATATATATATTATAATATATATATATATTTGTATGGCTGCAGGAGATTTACTGTAAATACTGATCTCACAAAAGAACATTCAAGTAAGAACGCAAGCTTCCTTTACAACATCATGACTGCAAGTGGTTTTAAATTAGTTATTACAAAGTCAACTAAAATTCATAGTGACATTAGAAATTCGACTCTGCTAGATCGGATCTGAGTGCGGTCCCCACTTGACTGCATCTCGGGTATAATTATATTAAATATCCCAGATCACTTGCCTTCGTACACCATGCTAATCACCCATTTCTTAGTAAAGGAAACTATAAAAGTTGACTATAGATCTCACAGCTGTAATAATAAACTAAAGCTCCTGAAAGAAATAACAGCTTTTGACTGGACTAAAATAACCGAAAGTAACCATAACATTGGAACATAATTTCAAGCATTCTCAGACACACTAATGGATATATTCAACATAAACTTTCCTCTTAAATCAAAAGTAATATCTAAAACTAAGTGCAACAACCAATGGATCACACCAGCACTCATTGCGTGTTAAATGCGAGCATACAGGGTGAGTCAAAAGTTTGGAAACATAGGAACTATGCTTTTTAATGGAAATATATATGTATATTTGCATTGAAAAGCATAGTTCCTATGTTTTCAGACTTTTGACTCACCCTGTACTCTCTTTAAACTATAGAAAATTGATATTATTACCAAACAGACATGCAAAAATTACTGTAACAGACTTGACGCAGTCATTAAAAAAGCAAAAGCAGATCATTATTGTTAAAAAACTGATGAACAAAAATCCAATCCAAAAAGGCTATGGAACACTCTGAAAAAGTTAATTAACACAAAGAAAGTTAAAACAAATCCCTTGTTGTCCCTCACACACAAGGCGGAAATTCTTGCAGTGGCCCCAAAGACAATCAATTTATCAAACAACTTCTTTGCAAATATCGGTTCCAATACTGCATCCTCGATTCTGCTTACAGATATTCACTATCTACGAAACATGCCACAAACAAATCTGAACTCATTTTTCTTTGATCCAATCCTACCAAACGATATATCTATCAATAAAAAAATTCTAATAATAAAGATTCTGACACCAATACGATCCCGATAAAAATATACAAATTAATATCCGATGAAATTGCAATACCATTCAGTAAACTAATAAATGAATCAGTAACTCTAAGTATATTTCCTGACAATCTAAAGGAAGCCAGAATATGTCTTATATTTAAGTCAGGAAACGCAAACCTCCAATTATCGCCTCATTTCCTTATTGCCAACTTCGAGTGAAGTATTTGAAAAAAAGGATCAAATGTAGAATTCGGACCCCAGCCTTCTTTAGTTAGCTTTATAAGGCTAACTAACGAAAATATCACGACCTAACCTAACCAATCGTTAGGTTAACTGTACGCCCTTGACGATTGGTTAGGTTAGGTCATGATATTTTCGTTAGTTAGCCTTATAAAGCTAACTAAAGAAGGCTGGGGTCCGAATTCTACATTTGATCCGAAAAAAATCGTGTACAGTAAACTTACTAAATTCATAATCAGATACGATATATTTTAACTAAAAAACAATTTGGGTTTAGGTGTGGACATACAACAGAAGATTTTTTTTGTAGAAAAAGGGGTCTAAGGGCGAGTGTCCGCAAAAGTGACCCCCTCCACAGAAGACGGAAAGAGCCAAAAACAAGGTCTCCAAGGCTCATTGATGCCAGTTTTCGTTTTCTTTTTTAATATATTTTGATAAGGTTGTGTAGTGTGTAAGATGCATGTAGGTGTAGTGAGGAATAGAGGGAGAAGTGTGTGTTTGAGAGCATGCTGTACTGCTCACATGGTAGATGAAACACGGAAAAAGATCAGCTAAGGAGGACAGTGACAGGAGAAACAGGAATTCCAGCATTCCCTGTCTTCTGCCTAACATCCAATCCGGACTACTTCTCTGGTCGATCTCGTCCTATAAAGTCTGTTATAAACATGCTATTAAACATGCCATAAACATGCTATTAGAAAACGTGTATCAGAACTTAAACAGCAAAAAACACACTGTCTTGATCTTCCTCGATTTGTCAAAAGCTTTTGATACACTTTCGCATGAAATCTTATTGAATAAACTTCATATATACGAAATAAGAGGAAGTATCCTTGATTGGTTTAAATCATATCTATCAAATCGCCATCAGTATATCAAATTAAAAGATAATTTATCCGATGCTAACTAGTGGAGTCCCACAAGGATCTATTCTTGGCCCATTACTATATCTAATTCACATCAACGATTTTCATCTCTCAACCACCTTAAATTGCATACAATACCTGATACCACGCTTATTTCTTCCCATTATAACGCAGACTTTCTGATTAATGAAACGAACAGGCAATTATAAAATGTATATAAATGGCTGTGTGCTAATAAACTTTTATTGAATCTGACAAAGTCATCTTATATGATCATTACCACAAAACATATTAATACAAACTGTCAAATAAAAATTGGGAATACTACTCTTGCAGTGGTGAATGAGGTTAATGTACTTGCCATTAATTTAGACGAAAAACTAAATTTCAAAAGTCATGTACAACATATCACATCCAAATATCAATTTTCTTCATATTATTTGGAGGCCCGGTGCTAGTGTCTCCGAGCAACTGATACAATGAGAAAACGAACGGAACGGAAACTAAAAATGACCCTTCCTCAAAACGCACTCCTTACGCTATATTATTCCTTCATCAATCCACATTTATTATATTGCATTACAGTTGGGGGTAGCTCAAAGAAATATATAAAACATCCTTTGGAAGTAATTCATAAAAAATGTCTGCGAACTCTCTCGAATAATGACAACAAACAAACTCACCCTTCCTGAATGTTTAAAGAGCTAAATATTTTTAAAACTAAATGACTACAGTCATGTTGCTGTCAGTATGTTCAAAGTTATCTATAAAAATCAACATACATCATCCATTCAAAGAGCAATCACCCTCCATCAAATACACCATCGCTACAACACCAGATTTCCCAGTGATTTTATATACAAACCTAACTATAAAATAGAAACTGCAGGAAATGCACTCTCTTTCAAAGGAGCAGATGTATGGAATGCAATTCCCATGCATGTCAGGCAGGCTTCATCACTAAATGTATTTCGCAAATACTGCCATTTTTACCATAGTAATCAATTTTGTAATGAACTATTTAAAATATGCTAATTTCATTAATCACCTTTAATTACGTAATGTATTCTTTTTATTTTTTATTAAGCATCATTTATTTTCTATTAAATATACAATAAATCATTTAATTTAAAATTATGTAACATTTTGTAAACTTTATATTGTATTTATTATTATTATTATTATTATTATTATTATTATTATTATTATTATTATTATTGTTATCACTGTTACTATCACTTGCCACTGTCACTATTTTTACGCAATAAATGAACTAAATGCCATTAATTTTGCCTAAAAAGCTTCCATGCTTCCAACGGCATATTCCGATGAGAATTTTATGAATATATTGTCATATCCAGTATCTAAAAATTGTAAAACTCTGTCACTTGTATTTTTTTTCTGAATAAAGCTTTTTGAATTTTGAATTTTTTAATACGAGTATTTGAAAAGTCCGTCAGGTTATTTATTACTTCTTTATGTTCCATGTAACCGATTAAGTTCATAAGGATAATGAAAAAATACACATTCCAAGAGAAAGTAGAGTCAGTGTTGTTACACACCCAAGGACGATAAATGATCTGAAGGACAGAAGACTAGTAGCGTGTACTAGCATCTCTGAGGAACACATTGCTAAAGTCCTTATATCTATATGCGACAGAATCTAGATGCGTAAAGAGCTGCATGACATGCAACTTCGACATCTATTGGAATAACAGAAAAACTTAATAACCTCAAATCCCTATGGGGCCAGACTTTTGAGACACCATATACGGGTGTTAGACAAAATAATGGAAACACTCGCATTTTCGATGCTGTATTTTCTGGTATAATTAATGGCGTTATATAATTTACTAAATTCATATGTAAATGCGTATAATATCGAGAACATCTTCTATTTTAATATGCTGATATGGTATTTCCTGTTCTTGTAAAATAAATAAAAATATGGCGGTTGGAAAAGATAGCACTGACTGTGAAATAGGCATGATAGTAGGAGCCAGTTTGGTTGGCATCTCAGGATTAAAAGTCGATAATTGCCCCCTGTATCTCGAAGAATAATCTTCAAGGTTATGAATACGTGGAAGAAAATGAAAAAAGTACATTAACCCTCTAACGCCGACTGGGTCGAATACGTACCGTTTCAAATACACGCATTTAGACTTAACCCTACAAAAACGTTCGGCGTTAAAGGGTTAAATAAGGAATATAGTGGGCGTAAAGCAGCCCTAACAGAATGTGAAAGAAGAACCTTATTACGAACCATAAAGCATGAACCAAAGACTGTCGCTTCAGACTTCGTTCATAACTAAACAAGAGTGTGCAAAAAGCAGTATCAGTCAAAATGATGTTATAAGAATTGTATTAAAGCTCTTCATAACACCAACCAGCGCAAAAACTCGAATGAGGTTGGAGTTGGAGAGCATAATGGGAACGTTGTTATGCTTATGTGGTGTAATTTTTCCTCATTTCTTTCCATGTATTCACAACGTTGGGGACTGTTCCTCAAGATACCGGAGTAATTACGCCACTTTTAATACTGAGATGCCAACCAAACTGGCTCCTACTATCATGCCTGTTTCACAGTCAGTGCTATCTTTTCAAACCGTCATATTTTTATTTATTTTACAAGAACAGGAAATACCAATATCAGCCTATTAAAATAGAAGATGTTCTCGATATTATACGCATTTACATATGAATGTGGTAAATTATATAACGCCATTAATTATACCAGAAAATACAGCATCGAAAATGCGAGTGTTTCCATTATTTTGGCTAACCCTGTATGTATATATATAGTAGACGACCGATTCTACCCGTGATTATTTTACGCGGTCCGGTTCTACGTGGGAAAAAAATGAAACCATTAAAATATTCTGAACATTAAAATTTCAAATCTATCCAGTTCGACAACCTGAGAGCAAACGACATCGAAGAGCATCTTGAGAGTCACAGCGATATTCTGACCCCTCAGGAAGCCATTCAGATGACTGAAACTGCCGCCGAAGCAGAGGGACATAATGATGATGACAACGTAGCAACACCTCCAGGCCAGATGTTTTTGTCACATGAAGAAATTTGTAGAGTTCATTAACTCTGGCCGTGAAATTGCTGACACTGACCCCAATTTCGAACGGACATCCTTCACGCGAAGAAAGCCCTTGAAGTTTGCTTGAAAGACATCGAGTCTCGGTAATAAAAGTTCGTTGTCATCCTTCGTTCATTTTGTCATCCCTCGCCTTCATTATTTTCATTCAAATGTACAGTACTTGCAATAAGAAAGAGATAATCTTTTTTACTATTTTTTATTAATTTATGTTTTATTATTTTATTTTTTATTATTTTATTTCCATAAAAATCATTAACAAAATTCTACACGGTTCAAACCTACCCCGGGGTCTCCATGAACGACGCATCCCCGCTTAGAAACGATCGTCTACCGTAGATGTAAAGTGAGAGAACGATCCATATTTTGGTAAATACGTATAAATACAGATAAAGATATACCTAAATATACACCGCAACATTCTCCAAAATTTAACCATAATTTTACCTCATTCATGCGAGTCAACAATTCCAGCATCCAAAATAAACAGATAATAATTGCCTCAATCTCTAAAATTCACCACCAACCTCAACCATTTAATACTGAGGCGCATTATCACTAATTACCAAACGACGCAAAACTCATAAAAATAAGCCCATTGAATTGTAAAAGATGAGTTAAAATTCACAAATTATACAAAATTCTCTCCAATCGACGCATATTGAAATTATTTATTAAAGGGATTCAACGAACGCTTTCTCCTTCCTCAGCCACCAAAATGTTCGTTCAGGAAAAACGACCTTCGTCCCATGTTCAAAGTTCAACTTTACGCGGAATAAATAAACTTCTTTGAATGTGTATTTTTGACCGATATGTATGCGAATAGTTATGCGTAATCCCAACATATGTATGGAGATGCTGTGTATATATATACAGGTTTTGTTGGTATACCATATCTCTGTTTTTTATACATGTAGAGACTTTATATTGTTGTAGAGCTACCTTTATTTTCGTTCGGGCTATACTAGTATCTTAAGCTTAAAGTGTACATGCATGTGCTGCGATACGTTTGCGTGCGCGCGCACACACACACACACACACATGTAGGCCCAACCAACAAATGAGTAGGCACAATAATTAGATAAAAAAATTTGTTTTTTATTCGTTCTGTACCCAAAATTAATTTAGACTAACTCGGGTTGAAACCGACCCCCCCTCCATCACACACTTTGCATTACATACCTATACGTTATATCAGCCGAATATACAGTATATATATATATATACACCTCAACTTTTCTCGTAATTATTTACTTTTTTAATTGTAGAGAAAATAATTATAAGACAGACTTACGCAAAAAAAAAAAAAAAAAAAAAATAATAATAATAATAATAATAAACAATAATAATAATAATAATTCCTGGAAGTTCAGTTATTACTGTAGAATAAATATTTAATCAAAGAGAGCCACAAATAGTTTTTATCCTTATTATAATTACTGGAGAGTGAAACGAAGAAGCAAGGAATGGATGGAAAAAAAACTCCTCATTGTAATTAATGTTAAGAATTGCAAAATATATTAAAAAAAAAGATTTATTTTGTCATTTTCGTTTGACTGCCATATATATATATATATATATATATGTTAAACACAGACCGTGCATGGAACAAGGAACTCTTCTGGGAAAATTAAATCCACTATAGTCCGAATAAGTAATATGGTATTTGTCATTTACCATTACTTATTCGGACTATAGTGGATTTAATTTTCCCAGAAGAGTTCCTTGTTCCATGCACGGTCTGTGTTTAACATATAAATTTCTCAGGACCATTCTGAGTTTGTGTATATATAATATATAATATATATATATATATATATATATATATATATATATATTATATATGGGTGTCTCGGAAAAATGTTCGAAATTGGGTCCACCTAGAGTCCTAGACACTAACCTAGACACTAAACACTCATTTTTTGACCTTATATACCAAATAGGGAATCAGTACGGCTACTGTTAGTAACAGTTTAGCACTTCGAACATTAAATTTACAAAAAACAAAAACAAAAAATAAGTACTTTCACTCAAAGGCTTTAAGAACTTTTCGGCTTAAAATGTATTTATGTAAGAGAAGTGACATGTGTATATATGTGTATGTGTGTGTGTGTGTGGTGTGTGTGTGTGTGTGTGTGTGTGTGTGTGTGTGTGTACAATTATATACATAAATATACTACCAAAGATAATTCCTTTGAACTGCATGAAGGAAATTGAAATATCAATACATATGAAATAACAAATTAGTTAAATCTGTTACGTGAATGAGCAGATTCTAACGTTACGTTACTTAGATGGTAGTTTGCATGTAAAAATCGAAATTGCAATTTGCGTGAATTGCATGCAACTGCACGAAATATTAAAGAGGTTTTCGCTTAACAAAGGAAAATTGCATTTTTTTTTACAATACTTTCATTAAGGAAATGAATTATATATTTTGCTTCCAATTCAGACGTTATATGAACTGACAAGAAGCGGTTTCAAAACGGAGAATTCGCCAGATTCGTCAGAATTCATTATATTTTTAGAATTCACTACGTTTTAGTGAAATTTACCACATTCATTAGAATTTGACAAATTCATCAGCGTTCTCACATTCAGTGGAATTCACCACATTAATCAGAATTCACCACATTGATTCACCACATTCGTCAAAACTTTACCGAATTGAAGCATTATAATTCACCATATTCAAACCTCAGAAATTATTCCATTCATTATAATTCACCACATTCAAGCATCAGAAATTATGACATTCATTATAATTCACCGCTTTCACTAGAATTCACGATATTCAGTAACGAAGCCAAAAGCTTGAGAACAACATTCAGAAGTTTTTTTTACATAATTTTTGTGCAACTTTTTTTTATCTGACTTTCATCTGTTATGTTTTAATGGTCCCAAAACAAAGCAAACGGGAGTCATTCCATAAATGAAGCATCATGGAGAGTCCATAAATCAGGATATATATATATATATTTATATCTTTTGCCAATAACACAAAAACTAGTAAAAAAAAACCAGAGAATATAGGATCTCTACAAAGAGATGTGAGCAGAATCTACAATTGGTCTGAAGGCAATAATATGAAATTTAACACTGAGGAATTTCAACTATTAAGATACGAAGAAGGGAGAACCTAAAATCCATGGAATACTATACCCCAAATGGACAGGAAATTCAGAGAAATTCTAAAGCAAAAGATTTAGGTATAGTAATGACCGCAAAATTTAAAACACAAAATAATATAGCAGTAAACAAACCAAAAAGAATTACTGGGTAGATACTGAGAACCTTTAAAAGGGATAGGAATATAATGATTCGTCTATTTAAAACGTTGATAATAAGTTGGAATATGCATTTCAAATCCCAAGTTGGAATACTGGTCGGTCCTAACACGCCCATATAAAAAAGAAGACATTAGTCAACTAAAAGCGATTCAGAGAAGCTTCATAGCCAATATCAATGGATGCAAATAACTAAAGTACTAGGAAAGGGTACGTGAATTAAATTTATATTCACTAGAAAGAAGAAGAGAGAGGTACACCATTATTTACGCTTGGAAAATGGTAGAGGAACTAGTCCCTAATCTTACTTTGAACCCTATAACCACTCAAACAACAGTGGAAATTAGAAAAGGAAGAATGTGTCTTGTTCCCAAATTAAAGGTTAGACAGGGAACATCCTCAACCCTGAAGGAACATAGTTGTTGTGAGAGGACGGAAACTGTTCAACCAGCTGCCCCAGGAACAAAGGAACACGACTGGTGTCGCAGTGGATATCTTCAAAAGAAGACTAGACGCCTGGCTCAGAACAATTCCAGATGAGCCGGGCGTATCTGGCTATGTGAGGTGGAGAGCACAAGAAACCAACTCTTTACTTCAAGCCAACTCAAGAGGAGAGGCAACAAGCTTGACCTTCGTGAAATTAGGAATCATCACACGGAACATTTCAAAGGTTGAGAGTTGTATACATACAGTATATATATATGTCCTCTTTAGCTGATTTTTTCCGTGTCTCATCTACCCTGTAAGCAGTCCAGCATGCTCTCAAATACACGCTGCTCCCTCTATTCCTCACTACACATATATACATACATCTTACACACTACAGAAGCTTTTCAAAATTAATGAAAAAAGGCATTGTTTTAAGAGCGTACGAGACCTTGATTTCGGCTCTTTCCTTCTTCTATGGGGGCGGGGAGAGCTTTGCAGGGGCTCGCCCTTGGTCCTTCCTTCCTGCATAAAAAAATAATATATGTATGATGGTGATGATGTATGTCTGTCTGTCTGTTCGTTTATACACGCCTAAGCGGATAGGGTAATCTGCACTAAATTTAATATACACATTAAGGGAGAACCAGGAAAGGTTTAGTAACACACCCGCCCCTCCCATTCCAGCCATTCTCCCATTCCAGCCATTCTCCCATTCCAGCCATTCTCCCATTTCCACCCCTCCTCCTAGGCTGTTTCGTTTGGCCTATTTTGCGCAGCGGTCACTCTACTATATATACACCTCGTAGCCTCGTAGCAGTTCCGTGCCTGGTCTGTCTTCACACGAAGGTGAAGCTGGTGGCCCCACCTTTAGGTCTGGCTTGGTGAAGAAGCGAGTTGCTCTCTTGCGATCTCCATCGCTCATAATCAGGCACACCCGGTTCATCTGGTATATATATATATATATATGCACTAGAATCACAAAATAACACGTGACCTTATTAATAAGCAAACAACCACAAGGAAAAGGAAACACAAAGTCCGAGCGCTTTCGTGATATATTCACATTATCAAGGAAGAACAGAAAATAGGCTCGGACTTTGTGTTTCCTTTTCCTTGTGGTTGTTTGCTTATATATATATATATATATATATATGAATAGAAACGACATAATATTAAGGAACGTTTCTGCACACGCGGAAGAGAAATAACGAATAAATGAAAAATGAGGTGAACCGCCCGGGAACGTTCCTTAATATTATGTCGTTTCTATTCATTTATATACTGCTGCGTGGTCATTGCAGTTAAATGCACATATTCACGATTTGCGAGGGTGCCCTCTCAGGGCATTGGTTTCTGCCCTATGTAGGAGAATTTCGATTTGTGAATGATTGAGGTCCGTGGTGTAATGGTAGCGCATCCAACCGGCAATTGGAAGGCCTTGGGTTCGTTTCCCGGGCGGTTCACCTCATTTTTCATTTATTCGTTATTTCTCTTCCGCGTGTGCAGAAACGTTCCTTAATATTATGTCGTTTCTATTCATTTATATACTGCGTGGTCATTGCAGTTAAATGCATATATATATATATATATATATATATATATATATATATGTATATAAGATGAAAATAATACATTTTATTGTCAGAAAAGTAATTTTTTGGCACAGTAAAAATGAAACCTTAAAACTGAAACTAAAAGTTACATCATCGATTTTAAGTGAGTTACATTTTCATACCATGAAGCTCAGAATTTAGAAGACATGTATGGCAGGACTGACAAATAGCTTGAATGATTGGGTTGGTTGAGTTTTTAATTCTTTGCATTAGACTATATTGAACCCGTCTTGTTGTCTCCGGGAGGCTCAAAACACTGTGATTAGCAAACATTTGTGAAGCTGAGCATCTTGGAGGTGACCTATATGCAGCATTCTAAGAGATCTGTTCTGAAGCAAATTAGGGGTTCTGCCAGAACATTTTTTTATAATTAGCCTAAATCTGCCGTACATAAATATTAACGCAAAGAGTACATAAATAAGTTTCTTATTATCATATTTGTTTTAACCCAAAACCTCACTGTTATTATCATCTTATCTCATTTTGAAGATACTGTTACCTATTTTGTTTCGAGCTTTTCGGTTGGAAATATGTAACCTTTGTTTTTGTAACAATTAAATCAGTATCATGAATTTGCGAATTGAATTAGCACGTTTTGATAAGATAATCCAGACTTCTAATCAAAAGGCTTATATATATATAATATATATATATATATATATATATATATATATATATATATATATATATATATATATATATATATATATATATATATATATGCAGTACTGTCATAAGTCTGAGGACATTTCCGAATTTAATTCAAATATTATTTCAATAAATATATTTTTAGGAAATGTCTTTAATATAGAACTAATACATTACAAACCAAATTTGTGTAAAACAAGACTAGTATATTATCGATATTTCGATATTTCGTATATTCCCCTCTCGCCTTAATGATGTTGGAACATCCGTTTAGCACCAAAGACACGCGTATTTCCAAATAACCTTCAGGAATTTCTCTACAGATCCTTTGTAGAACACTCTACAATGATTTTAGGGTTTTTGGTTTCCCTGAGCTATATTCGTTTTCAGATCTTCTCATTTGTTTACGGTGGAATTAACGTCAGGGCTTTCAGGTGACCACTCCAAAATATTTAGCTCTCCAGTTTTGTTTTGTTTTTGTTTTTGTTTTTTAATCAGGTGGTTGTTGTTTATTTTAGTTGTGTGGTTTAGGTCATTATCATGCACAAGTTCAAAGTTTAGTACGATTAAGCGACGGCCATTGGGCAAGACATGTTTGCACAGTCTGTTGTAATACTGCTTCCTTTTCATCATTTCATCACTTTTCAAAATATCACCAACTTTATTAGCAGAGATACATTCCTGGATGATTATAAATCTGCCTTCCACGTTTGAGGGTGTTAACGAGACCTTCCTCCTTGAACTTCTCGTGGTCACGTCAATGTTCTTATAGAAAAACGCACTTCCTGGAAATTTTTTCCTCTTCACCCAATATAATTCTCGTACACACGAAACCAAATTCAACGAAGTTGAGATAATTTTACCCGTTCAGCTCGGTGGGTGTCATTGTTGAGACACTTTTTATCAAAAAATGACTGTATGAGGCATTTCAAAGAATCATGGTGAGCCATAAGTTACTTTCTATAAGTTATTAAATGTCTAAATGTCTCAAACTAATAAAATAGATTACGAATGAATGAGTGAATTATGGTGAATTAGTTATGCCTCACTATGAGCTACTTACGAGAATTCACGAGTCATTTTGATTTTGTGTGTAAGAGTAACATTTTCATTAAAGTCGAAGGTTCCTCAGACTTACGTCCAACTCTATATATATATATATAGTGAAACTTATGGAATAGTGCAGTCTATTAACACCTAACTTGATTCACCACGACAGCAATAAAACTAAACATGAAATGATACGAAAAAAAAAAATATATAGGCACACACGAATACTCTTCGATGACATAATCCCCTTTAAATGTATTACGTGGGTGGTAACCCCCACGCAAACTCCTCCGCACCCCTTAACACTCCCCACCCGGATTCCACAATCTCCGGTAGTTACATCTTAAACATAAATGAATGGTCCCTAATTGACTTTTTTTATGTCAATGTATATTGTGAAACATAACAATTAAATTTGATAAATTTCGCCGAAAGAGAGGCCGCTTTATTGGCCTTTATTTAAATGTTAGCGTAAAAACACTTATTTGAAGACCTCATAAAAACGTCTTAACACAGTTCAAGAAAGGAACAGAATTCGTTTCGGAATTAAATTTGACTTTTTTACGACTGACTCGAATAAAAGTTATAATCTCCTTCTTTTAATCTTCTTCTTTTTCTTCTTCTTTTGTTTCTTCTTCTTCTTATTATTATTACTATTATTATAATTATTATTATTATTATTATTATTATTATTATTACGTCATTGACCCATTGGAAAGGAAACTGCTTTCAGGGAGGGGTAATTAGGATAAAGTAAAAGTAGTAATGGTTTCTTTTGCTAATAAATGTCGTAAGAGGCGCTGGTCGGGTCTGGTTTCAGAGCACGGAATTCTCAGAAGAGGACTCTCGGAAGTCAAAACATCCGAACAGACGTGCTCAATTTAGGGGAAGTTATTTGGGTATACAAACTATTATTGTTAATTTTAGGAAAAATTGGTGCATTTTTAATTTTGTCCTTATTTTTTTTTAATGTTGCTCTGTGGAACCCTTAATACACAATCACGCATCAGTGCTCATTTTCCTCACTCAATGCTCAAGCGATAGAATAGATTATATTAGATAATTCACCTCGAACGTTTAGCCTAGCAACTAGGTGATTGTAACCTTCACTGGTGAAATGATGTCGCGATAAAAATTATACCTTTTTCTAGTTAATAAATAAGTAAAGAAAAATAAACTTTAAAAAAGATATGGCATAGATTGGATTATGCACGCTGCAATTTGTTACGTGTAATTCGTACATAACTTCTGTAATTTTTTGTCAGTAACTGACGTAATTTACTGTAGTTTTTTTAATTAATGTAATTTTGTCCTTTAATATCCACGTACGTCAGTAATTTTCATGTAACTTTTGCATCTGTAACTCTTTCGTAAAATCTATTTAGGGGAAGATGGGGCAACTCGGAACCCTTAAGGAAATTTGTAAGCATATAGGACGAATATTTGAACCCATTAATTACAAAAACATTTATCTTCATCTCCTGTTTTCCAGTCTGTATCACTTTTTATAACGTTCTAGCTTTGCATTAGGTGTAACTGGAAGTTGAGAAAGCCGTTGCAATTTTTTGGTTAAAAAATCGTGGGGTAACTCGGAACCCGGGGTTCCTTTTTGCCCCTTTTCCCAAATTTCAGTACCACGCGGTCACTGCCGGCGCCATGATGAAATTTCAGACACGACGATATGTGAAAATCAAACACTGATGCATAAGTAGCCTACACACAAAAAGCAACAAAATAAGTTCTTATAACTTTGGAATTATGAATCAAGGAAAAATTCGCTGATGATATATCAAATGGAGAAAAGAAATGAGACTTTCTAATTTATGCGGAGCTGCGTGGCGCAACCCGCCCCTTACCACTGTCTCAAGGCCACTGATCAGTGTCGGCACCGACGAAGATAGATTAATGCTAGATAGCAGCATTAGTTTGAGCTGTAGAGGGGATGTTTCGAGTTGCCCCGGGATCCCGAGTTGCCCCACCTTCTCCTACTTAAAGTAAGCAATATTTCAATATTTTAAACTGAAACATAAGGGGTTCCAAAAAACCTTAGCCCCCCCATTTGCAGCTTACATGTTTACTTATATCGAAATAGTTTTTAGTGATTATAAAATATATAAAATTCTTTATTTATTGCAGGTATTAAAATTACTCTAGCTGATAAAGTGATAATATAATGGCTTCTCAATTAATTGATGATTCGGAGAGGCAACGTGTAATAGATCGCATACGAGCAATAACATTTCGGGAAGCTCGTGATGCTGGAGCCACCTTTATAACACGTTCATGGGTTGCCAAAAAGTTGCGAAGAAGTGAGGACTTCGTCAAAAGAAATTGGAATAAAACTTTGGATGAATGTGAAATGGTTACAACCAAATCTGGGCCCCCAAATTTGCCACTCTCTCAGGAAACAAAGGACATCATTGAAAGCGGTACGCGTAAGCGGAAAAACAGCTGTGCTAAACTTTCTAGAGAGGTCGAAGTGTTGAGAGGAAAGATCGTTAGTGGTGAGATCATTCGACTGTACCGTCATAGGCAAGGTTTAAAGCCTTGGCATGAACTTGCAAAGCCAAGAAAAACTCAACTTAACATCGCTGACAGAATGTGGTTTGCCCATTATCTTGAAGATTGGGATGTGGATGATTTCATGCATTTAGCTGTCTCCGATGAATTTTTTGTTTACGTAACACGTCGGCCTAACTACCAAAATGATCGAGTGTGGGCCACAACACCAGATGAAATCGGTGACAATGAACATTATCGCGAATTATTAAAAAGTCCAGACTGTGTTGGTGTGTTTGTTTTGTTCACTGCAAAGCTCATGTGGGTGCTGAAGCCAAATGGTCAGAGTTGGGATGGACAGTATTTTCGTGATATTATTCTATCCCAGCATGTCATTCCCTTTCTAAGAAACCCAAACAATGTTATGGATGTCGATCAGGTCACACTTCTGCACGATAAGGCCCCCTGCTTTAAGGCATTAGCCACTCAACAGTTGTTGCGAAACCATGAGATCGATTTCTTTGGAAATGAAGAATGGCCAGGAAATTCTGCTGACCTGAACGTCTGTGAACACATTAGATCAGTTATAAAGGACAAGGTTGAATGTCTCTTGTTTCAAGAACCTGCAGAAAATCGATTTTCGAAGGATACAATGACGCAACACATTGAAAATGTTTTAGCAAATTTGCGTAACGATCAAGATCTATTTACGTCACTTTTGGCAAGCTACCCAAAGCGAATTCAGGCTGTCTTGGAAGCCAATGGCGGGAACACCAAGTTTTAATTGTTTCTCATTAAATGCAGGATTAAATTCTCTTTTGTAAGGTATGTTTAGTTTTATTGTACCTCTAATGGTTTAGGCCATGGGCGGGGGGGGACTAAGGTTTATTGGAGCCTCGTACAAAAGCGGGAAATAAGAAATTTAATAATCATACACGAAATAATATTATTTATATATATATATATAAAGTATTAAAAACAGAACTGATCATTTTATTTTGCATATAACTCTTTTATTAGCAGTAATATATATATTATATATATATACACACACACACATTTTTTTCTTCTTAAATCTCTAAACTGTAGAAAACCAGGAGGGTTTACCATGAAAAACATTTTCGCTACGCGAATCATCCACTTCGAGAATTTGCGCCATAAAAATTGTATGCTCTATTGCCCACCCTAAAAACTGTCCGATGTGTGTACTTTAGATTCGAGCGGTAAAAAGGTCTAAATACACTCTGTAAAATATAAAGTACGTCAAGGGCACGCATATAGTACATAGGTCGATAGTAGATAGGGCGTAACTGAAAAGGTTATTATCTTCTTGACGAGCGGTGACCCCTGAAACTAAGTGAAAAGTATAAGGAGTACACTTTCAGAGATTAAAGAAAACCTCTCAGTGTACTCTCAGTGTACTTTCGGTCTACTAAGTGTACGCTTTACAAACTTTATATCCAGGGTACGTTCAGTCCTATTTTTTTTTCCTCTCAGATCTAAGGTACACTCATCGGACAGTTTTTAGAGTGTGTAGTGATTTGGCAAGGAGATCACACACACACACACACAACACACACACACACACACACACACGATGGATTTCCCAAGTTTATGCTAATATACACAGAGAACCGAAATTACGTCAGTTTTGATGGAATTAGTGCCTTATTTCATTTGCAGATAAAGTAATTCTTAATAAATGACTGCAAATTTTCGACAAATTTTAAACGTGACGTAACATTCCGCCCTATCTGTTTTATGTTGAGGATCTAAACTAATTTTCTTAACTACCGTAAATCTAATATATTTAATATAAAATGAAAATTCATATTGTGTGCTTTATCGTGCATTCATTAATTAATAATTACATCAAGGAAATTAAATGCATATTGTATTCATGGCCTATGGCTGACTACGAAGAAATGTTAAGGTTTCATTCGTAACATAATCCTATAAACCAGGGTGGCGAACCTTTTTACAATCGCGTGCCAATAAAAACCATGTAGACCATAAAAAAAATTCGCGTGCCCACCAAAGTTTATATATATATATATATATATATATATATATATAATATATATATATATTATATATATATATATATATATCTTATCTTATCTTATGTTGTTTCGTGCGTTGGTCTCTCTTCACACGGACGTCAAGCTGGTGGCCCCGCCTCTAGGTCTGGCCTGGTGGAGGAGTGACTTGCTTTCTTGCGCTCTCCACCGTACATAGCCAGGCACACCCGGCTCATCTGGTACTGTCCGGAGCCAGGCATCCAGTCTTTTCTTGAAGACTTCAACTTTGACCCCCGTTACGTTTCTGAGGTCCTTAGGAAGCTGGTTGAAAAGTCTTGGCCCCCTGACAACCAAACTATTTTCCTTCAAGGTTGAGGAGGTCCCTTGTCGGGCCTTTAATTTGGGAAACTACACATTCTGCCTTTCCTATTTTCCAGTGTTGTTTGAATGGTAATTGGGTTTAGTTTTAGGTTTGGTACCAGTTTTTCGATCATTTTCCGTGTATAGATTATGATGTACCTCTCTCTTCTTCTTTCCAGCGAGTACAGATTTAGTTTACGTAGTCTTTCCCAGTAGTTGTTTTTTGCAGCCATCAATCTTGGCTGTGAAATGCTTTTGCGTTTCTTCTAGTTTATTAGTTTCTTCCTTTTTACATGGTGACATCAAAACTGAGCAGTATTCAAGTTTTGGTATAATCAGTGTTTTTAGCAGGGGAATCATTACTGTCATGTCCCTTCTCTTGAACGTTCTTAGTACCTGTCCGGCGACTCTTTTTGCTTTATTTATCGCTATCTGATTTTGTGTTTCGAATTTCGCATCATCTGTCATTATTATCCCGAGATCAATCGCTTTCGTGCTTCTCTGAATTTCCTGTCTATCTGGAGCATAATATGCAGTCTGTTTAAGTTCTTCGTTTCTACCATATCTCAAGAGTTGAAATTTCTCGGCGTTGAATGACATGTTGTTGTCTTCTGACCATTTGTATATTTTGTTCGTGTCCTTCTGCAAGGCCTCCACGTCAAGTACATCGCTGATTTTTCTGATGATCTTTGTATCGTCTGCAAAGGATGTTACTATACTGTTGCTGTTTACTCCGCTGTCTATGTCTGTTAACATGATAATGAACAGGTGTGGGGCCAGTACTGTCCCTTGTGGTACTGAGCTGCGTACTTCCGATTCTGATAATGATATACCTTGAATTTTGACGACCTGCAGACGATCTCTAAGGAAGTTGTAGGTCCATTTTCCCACTTTGCCTGTTATTCCCATATATTTAATTTTATGTCCTACTATACCATGGTCACATTTATCGAAAGCTTTAGCAAAATCTGTGTATATGACATCGTAGTTGTCATTGCTTTCCAATGCATCTAGGATATTGTTGTAGTGTTCTATTAGTTGTGATAGGCATGATCTACCTGATCGGAATCCCGTGACCCGACAATTCAGCGCAGGACAATTCAGCGCCGACAATTCAGCGCCGACAATTCAGCGCCGACAATTCAGCGCAAAGACAATTCAGCGCAAGACAATTCAGCGCAAGACAATTCAGCGCGAAAATACCAACAAAGAAGAAGAACGAACAAATCCAGAGGGAAGAGAGGCTTGCAACGGTTAGGTTAGGTTAGGTTAGGTTTCTAGTTTTTGAAATAAAATCTTAATTTTAACAATTCTAACAAATTTTGTTTTTTTAAATAACATTTTAATAATTATACTCCTTTGAATTTTATCTCCGATTTGTCACTCCTTCGTTATGTCACTCCTTCGTTACGGTATTTATGTCACTCCTTTGTTATGTCACTCCTTTGAAATGTCACTCCTTCGATACAGACCCAATTTAGCATATATATAAATATACAAATTTTTCTCTTTTTTATTTATTGCGATTTATTTTTATTATTTTTAACTAAACTTTTAACTGTACTGACTTGCGCTGAATTGTCTTGCGCTGAATTGTCGGCGCTGAATTGTCGGCGCTGAATTGTCGGCGCTGAATTGTCCTGCGCTGAATTGTCGGTGCTCCCGGAATCCATGCTGATTTTCGTTGAATCTTTCCCGTGTCTCCAGGAAATCATAAATTTTCTCTCTAACTATTCTTTCAAATATTTTGGTGAGGTGGGACGTCAATGACACTGGTCTGTAGTTCTTTGCTTGAGATCTGTCCCCTCCTTTATATAGGGACAATGTTTGCTCTTTTCAAGATGCTCGGTATTTCCCCAGTTTCTAGAGATCTTCTCCATATCCAGTATAAAGGTGTAGCTATTTCATTTTTACAGTTTTTAATCAATAATGCGTTCCAATTGTCCGGACCTGCAGCTGAATGTGGTTTCATTTGTCTATAGCTCTCGCTACATCTTCTGGTGTAAAATCAAAGTCTGTTATATACTCTCCTTGCAATTCCTCTTCAAAGAATGCATTTATGTCAGGTATCGCTTTGTCACTTTTTGGGGTACTGAAAACTGATTCATATTGAGCTCTCAATGTATCAGATATTTCTTTTGGATCGTCGGTTAGTTCATTATTTCCCATCCTTAAGGGCCCAATAGCGGCGCGCGTTTTTGTTTTCCTTCTTGCATAGCTATAGAAGTATTTTGGATTTTCCTTTATTGCTTCTACCGCCTTTTCCTCTTCCCTCTCTGTATGGTCCTTAATCAGGGCTTGTATTTCCCTATCGATACCCTCCAGTTTTTCTTTTATTATTTTCCTGCCATTATCTCCGCAGTTTCCTAACTTCGCCTCCACTCTCTTTCTTTTGCGGAATAGTCTTCTCTTTTGCCTTTCTAGCCAGCTCCTCTTTCCTTTTGGCTGTGATTTCGGAGCATATTTTTCTAAAATTCTCAGCGTTTTTTCCTCCAAGGTTGTTAGCATTTCTTCAGTTGTTTTATTCTTGAAAACTGTTCTCCATTCTATTTGGGCCATGTACGATCTGATTGCTTCCCAATTTATATATATATATATTACACCAAATTATAAACATTAATTATATTATTTTATACTCATTATTGCAACGTTATTGCGTTTGGTTTAGGCGTGCCAGGCAAATTTCATCGCGTGCCAAAATGGGCACGCGTGCCATAGGTTCGCCACCACTGCAGTATAAAGAGTCCGCCCATCGTGAATTAATATTAGTTGTTTTAGTTCTTAAAAATGTATTTTTTATATTTACTTTCTTCTGAATATAAAATTTTTAAATGCAAATGCAATTGTTTTTACCTAAAAAAAATTGTTTAATTAACAAAATTGTGAGGTGGAACAAGACTATAAATATCCAATATCCAATTCAACTTTCTGACACCGAGTGGCTTAACGGGATAAGGACACTGAACATTTCGTGGGAGTTCTCACTGTCGTCAATTCGAATCGGGTAAGTTGAAAAAATTTATATATTTGGTTCTTTACATATGATGTAAAGTTAAGTTAGAGTTAAGTTATAGTTAAGTTAGAGTTAAATAAAGGAATTCCAATATAAAAATTAAATTTCAGGGAATTCAAGTAGGCTTCATATACCTGTACCTTTTTTATAGTGGTTTCTCGTGTTGATTTGTACTTTCTACGTACTACCAGTAACAAGAGTACTCGGAAAGTACATTTAATGTCAAATGTATTCTCGGGCGTTTGGTGTACGTTCGGAACTCGGGTACTTCTCGTGTAAGTTTCATATACTTTGTAATTCGAAATTAAATTTGTGTCAGACATACGCTCGGATTTGGAAACGCGATGAAACGTACATTTATTTACAGTTGATGTTTATTTCAAATTACTTAACGATAACGTGCAAGGCTAAAATTAAGATTTTGATTCGGTTCAACTGTTCATGAATATCATTAGAATAAATATAACTTTTGAAAGAAGGCTGAAAATTCAAGGTTAAATAGCACAGGCCCTTCCCAACGGTTTTGTTTAGGTGATACCACCTTCTTTCTTTAAAAGTGGTACTTAGAAAAGCAAGGTGATAAAAATTGGCACCTAAAACGGTTGGGAACCCTTGCTTGATTGTATAGGCCACGAAATTGGAAACCTTGTTTATTCTGTTATATTGTCGTTCAAAAATTGAAGAAATATTGGATGTAGAAAAATATCTTGTTTCTGCATGGAAAAAATCTGATTTTGTACAGTTATAAGTTTAATAAAAATATGTATAAATTACTGTTGTCGAAAGTTACATGCTAAATAAAATGACGAACTGCTACGTCGAATTAGGGATGCTGCAGAATGTATACAAAATGACCCGGACGTTGTTTGTAGGGTTACTCATTCAATGCTACGACGAGTTAGAATGTGTTTTCAAGCTGAAGGCGGCCATTTTGAACATTTATTGTAACCTGACTTGTACATACTTCGCACTTGTTCAATAAAGCAGATTATTGTGTGCGAACCACTCTTTAACTTCAAATACCCATAGCTCGATAACCGTTGAGAATCGGACCCATGTTCATAGAACATTTTTGACTGGGAATGATCTCAAAAATAATCTCCTGAAATATTGACATAACGTCCTGGGACACCCTATATACAGTATATATATATATTTTTTTTTTTTTTTTTTAAAGTTCGGGAAGAACCGATTCACCTCTATTTAAAAGGGCATATCTCGGCGGAAAAACAAAGAAAAAGTGATATATATATATATATATATATATATATACACACACACACACACACACACAATAAAACCTTCATTATCCAGCAAGCTCGGGGATTAGGCCATTCTGGTTGTCTAAATTTTCCGGTTATCTGAGGGTACCATTAACCTAGGAAAAACCAATGGACAATAAGAGTAAAACTCAAATTTTGGCTATACTGCACTATACACCAATGTAAACTATATTGTAATCAACATAAATACTATGCTAAGTATGTATAGGACAATTGAAACAAGTAAAATTTAGTCTTATTTTATTAAAAATGGTAAGGATATTCTAGATTTTTCTGGATGGCATCGGAAAGCTTCCCGGTTTCTAGATTGGTGAATTGTATTCACCTGACATGAAATTTGCCGGTTTCTAAAGTTTTCCGGATAGTTAATGCTGGATAGCGCAGGTTTTACTGTACTATATATATATATATATTTATATATATATATATATATATATGTATATATATATATATATGAAGGAGGAAACCACTCTTCAGGAAGACGTAAATTGGTACGTCTTCCTGAAGAGTGGTTTCCTTCTTCATACTTCGGCGCGACAGTGCGTTATTTTACATCATATATATATATATATAATATATATTATTATATATATATTATATATATATATATATATATCAGGGATGAAGCGGGTACTCGATCGGGTAATTGCTCAAAAATCGGGTAATAAAAACCTAAGTATACGGTTCTTCACGACGGCATAATGAAACAGTGGATGGTTGAGGATCTTTTAACAACAGCTATATAATTAACAGATATATAATTCAGTTTTAAAGACACAAATCTAAAAATAAAAAATATCAAAGAATCTGTCTCTCTCTCTCTCTCTCTCTCTCTCTCCTCTCTCTCTCTCTCTCTCTCTCTCTCTCTCTCTATATATATATATATATATATATATGTGTGTGTGTGTGTGTGTTTTAGAATCACGTATTTTCGATGATCAAAGGCACAACAGCTCATACCTACTGGAAAAATAATTCAGGACGCTTTTCCGGATTGTCTAGGCTTGCAAAGCAGTATTTATGTCTACCGCCGACATCCATTTCTCGTTTATAAGTTTTTTTAATTTATAAACCAAATGGCGTAAAATTGTGAAAAATTACCTGTATTTGTATTTTGTAGTGTGTAGCATTTAGTATTATGCTTAAGTTTTTGTATGTGCTTAGTAGAATAAAGTATTATGTTCCAAAAATGGCTGTTGTTTTAATTTAAATTTAATTTACTGATAATGTTGTAAGACCCGATCGGGTATTACACTTCGGGTACCCGAACCCGATTACCCGGTAAAATAGCTACCCGTTTCATCCTAATATATATATATATATATATATATATATATATATATATATATATATATATATATATATATATATAGGGTGTCCGGAAAGTTTGGAACCATAGGCGAAATTGGTTATAATTTTTTTTTTGTTTCAGGGTATCCGTGAATGATGGCGTTAAGTTTACAAGAGCGTAAGAGATTATTCTTGTCTGTGGACGTAATGGCTGGTCCCATAGAAGTGTGGCAGATGAATTTAACGGTCGTCATCCTGAAAAAATCCAGTAACACATAGCGCGGTTGAAAAATTATTGAAAAAGTTTAAAGAGACTGGCTCTGTAGCAGACAAACCACGTTCAGGTCGTCTCAGAACCTCGGAAGAAGTCCGTGAGACCGTAATGGCGAAAATTTATGCTAGTCCTAAAAAGTCATTGAGGCGTACAAGCTTGGAAATTGGAGTACCAAAAAGTACCATCCGTGATGTTTTGAACCTCCTGTAAATAAAGTTTCTCCTATGGTTCCAGACTTTTCGGACACCCTGTATATATATATATATATATATATATATATGTATATGTGTGTGTGAGTGTGTGTGTGTGTGTGTATGTGTGTGTGTGTGTGTGTGTGTGTGTGTGTGTGTGTGTGTGTTTATAAATACTGTAAAACTACTGTAAAAATAACGTTGAAAATTAAAGCATACATGTAAACACATTTTGCCCCCGCATTTTAAACACCTTTAAGGTATATGTGTTTTGGGTACTTTCCTGTTATCCCGACACCAGACTTTTTTTAACACTTGCCAATCACTTGCCAACTAACCAACAAAACAAACAAGAATATATTTATTATCTTTTTTTAGGAATTTTAGGACACTCTTTTGGCGTCCCAAATTATTCAACCAACCAGTTAGGTCAACTGTACACCCTTGACAATTGGTTAGGTTAATTCGTTATATCTTCGTTTAAACTAACGAAAATACCAAGACTTAACCAAACCAATCGTCAAGGGCATACAGCTGACCTAACCTGGCAGTCAATTAACCTAATTAACATAACCAAGTAATTTAAAAGTGTTGGAGTGCCACACTTTCAAATTACTCGTTTATGTCAATTAGGTTAATTGACTGCCCGGTTAGGTCAACTGTACGCCCTTAACGATTGGTTAGGTCAATTCTTGATATTTTCGTTAGTTTAAACGAAAATATAACGACTTAACCTAACCAATTGTCAAAGGTGTACAGTTGACCTAACTGGTTGGTTGAATAATTTGGGACGCCAAAACAGGGGTCTGGGATAACAGGAAAGTACTGTGTTTGTTTACGATTTACTTCTGAAAAGATTTCGGGATTTATCTCGTTAAATATAATATTGACATTCATACGAATACTGACATAAAACCTAAAACACAGAAGTTTTGTTCCTGCCAAGCGTGGGCAATGCTGCAATGCTCACAGCAGTGCACAGCACGTCTCCCCTTTTACTACTACGCCCTCCATCATAGTTACAACTTACACATGATTGAAAGCAAATGAAAAGCAAAAATTACAATTCAGAACTTTATTTACGAAAGAGGAAACATATTTCATTAAGAAAAACCTTAAAAATATCGACAAAAATTATATTATTGCATTGAACAAAAACAATCAGACATTTTCAAACTTAAATCAAGGGAACTGGGAATAAGCTGAGGTACGGTATATTAATTCATACTCAAATCTGTAAGTAACCAAACTTAAAGATTTGTTTGCTAGTTTATACTTAATCTGTTTGACTCTATTAAATTATTTGACTTAACTGATAAAAGAGTTTATAATACTGTAGAAGATAATTATTTAAAATGTGGGAGATAACCAACCATGCTTAAATCAAGTTTTAAGCACTAATCATCCATACACCACTTCATGTAAACTGTGAATTGACGTAAACAAGATCAGTGCGCATGCGCAGTTTTATAATAATATATATATATATATGCAAGTCATAAGACTAATATATATATATATATATATATATATATATGCAAGTCATAAGACTAATATATATATATATATATATATATATATATAAAAGAACCTATAGACATGGCTTTCATTATTAAAAATGTTACGCCTAAGTTACCCAGTTAAGAGGAATAAAAACAAGCAGCTGTGGAAGAAGTAGCGGATAATGGCTTTACTTTTGTTAAATCTGAAAGAGTTACGTTAATGTTACACATTGAATTCAATGTTAGGCAAAAGTTACTTTAAAATGTGTAGCTGGTTTGCAACTTATTTGTACAAAATTTTATAATTGTAGTAGTTCATGCTATTCTTTATTTTACGCTTTCCTCTATTCAGTAACTGCGTTCCCGAGGCAAGTGTATGCATGGTGTAAAAGATCTCTAATGCTCTTCTTTTCATTATACTTTTCATATGTACCTATAACGCATCTTTCACCGCATAATGCATCTTTCTGAGAGGAAAGAAGACGAGTGTTGGTCTATTCTACGCTAAATCAGACCAGTATTTCCGCGCGAAAGCCCTACGCGTTTATAAATGTAAACACCGATGATAATTTTTTGCTCTCCCTATTTTCAGTTGATGTCTCCATTCTCCTTTCTCCCACTTCCCTAGCTATTTCTTTTTCCTTGAGCTAACCCAGAGTGGGTCTTCGAATCTTTGTGGGGTCTGCAACTTGTGAAACTTCCCTAACTTTATCTTTTTCATCCTCTTTATTCCCGCGTCTTTTCTTATCTAACCTTTCTTAAGTGTTTTTTATCTTCCTTTCTCGTTATGGACGGAAATTTAATTATCTCAACATGTGCTGATATTTGTCTCTTTCTTTTCTTGACTATTTCCTTTATAATATTTGTTTTTGTCATTTTCTTTGTTTCAATATTCACATCAATATCTATTCATTCATTTTATGCTTTTATATATATATATATATATATATATATATATATATATATATATATATATATAATAATATATATAATATATTGGTTTTACACAATGAACTCTTTCTCATGACCTTGAATTCATTTATTTCGAACATTTACACGGTATTTTCATTAAGAGTGTAAATAGCAAAAGCCGAAAACCTGTGTGTCCGTAATAGGCTTTCAATTTGAAGTGAAACTGTCCACACTTATGAAGGTGGTTCTCTATTTGATCTTCAGAATGAAAAAGAAATAAATGAAAAGCAAATAAAAGAATTCTAAGGCCTTTACTAATATATATTATATATATATATATAATATATATATATAATATAATAATAATATATATATTATATATATATGCCATACAGAAATTCAAAATTCCTAAAATAAAAATTTTTACTCTTAAGTTACATCGAAAAGGATATTCTACGCTAAACTTTCCATCCCTGATCAGGAGGACTATCCCCGGAGTAACTTTTGAAAATTCTTTTAAAATAACTTTTTAAAAGTACTTAAGCGTGTTTACAATTTGTTTTAAGACCTTTTTTATGAATATGGAGGATCAAATAGAGGTAAATAAAAATCCTCTTAATTGATCTTGAAGAGGATTAAAGAGGGTTTAAAACCATAGAAATATCTAGAAAAATCTCTCCTAATGATTTAATTATAAAGGAAGCAATTCAAACCTTTGATTCGAATTCATTAATGCTGTACATTATATCCGTCTGTTTATCTATCTAGCTACTTATGTGTGTATCTACTTATCTATCTACAGTATCAATTGGAAATTCTTACAGCCTTTAAGTGGAAGTACCTATGAATACCTAAATGATATGTTTCTAATTTCAACGTTGCAAGTAATAAAGGGTTCCGAACACTGGTATATATGGTCAAAAAGGGAGCCCGTAAGTTCCCAGTTAGTGTCTATGAGGTCCTCAGTTTGGGACCTAATTCTGAGAAGAACTTTTCCTTAACCTATTTTGACATGCAATAAGAAACCAAATGTTTAGAATTTTTATGTCGTAAGAAGTTTCACTACTTACATTGTAGGATCTGACCCCTCATATATATATATATATACACACACACACACACACACACCTCTGTGGTGTAGTGGTTAGCGTCACCGGCACGCAGCAAAACCCAGTTGTTCATCCTTCCACACAATAAAGAAAGTGGTTGATAGATAAATGGGTACCCTGGGTGGCCTAGTGGTTAAGACGCTGGGCTGCTGGTGGGGCGTGGGTTCGGATTCCACGTTAAACTGTAGGTCTAAGGTGGAGTGAAAAGCTTGACCTTCGTCAGAATGAACAATTCGGACGGAAGCTAACCAAAGGTTTTATAATATATATATATATATTATATATATATATATTATATATATATATATATACCACACACACACACACAGTGTATATATATATATATATATACACACACACACACGTATATGTTAATATGTTTGTGCGCCCATTCGTCCTTGTTTATAGATTACATTCAAGAGGAAATAAAAAATTGGTCTCCACCTCAACGATCCCAATATTTGAGGTAAGCAAATAGGCGCACAGTAAATAAATAATATATGAATCCGTATTACGGTCCGAATGGAACAAGGTTATTGCTTAAAAAAAGCAAAAAAGCAACTGAGGAAGAGAGAGAGAGAGGAAGAGAGAGAGAGAGAGAGAGAGAGAGAGAGAGAGACGCAATATCTCGTTGTTGTTAAATAAATATTTCATAAACGTATGCTGGCATAGCTTCATTCTGGACAATAATGACAGATAAAATAAACATATCGCTACCAATATACTCCTTCATATAGATATTAATAATAAAGATATTTTTATTTGTACTTTATATTGGGTTCCCTTTATGATATCATACAGTAATAACGTTGTTTTTAGTATAAAGATGTAACCGATCTAGAACCCAAGATGATATTAACATTTACATCTATTTCTTTTATGGAGAGAGCAAATTGCATCCATACGTATGTAATCCCAAAGACCACACAACGCCATTTGGTTGAAATATTGAAGGAAAAACAATTAGAACGTATTCTTTAAGTTATTATAATTATAGCTAATGATTAATTTTTCATTAAAATTTTCAATTTTACATTAATTTACATTTTTTTCTATAAATTTTGCCCGATAAATTATATTAAAATTTTAAAATTATAATAGAGAGAGAGAACTCTGGAACCTTCCTCATTCGATTTGAGAAGCGAACATTATCAGGAGAAATGATCGCCACGATGACTTTACACGCATTTTCTTCCAAAACTTTTTAAATGTAATTATTTACATTCAGGAAGGTAACTAACTGCTTTTACATTGTAAAATGATCGCGTAACATCGTTTTAAATTTAGCACTCATCTTCCATTCTCTGGAACGTGCTTGCTGAACGTGCTAAAATCAGCACGTAATATAGCAAAGAATTCTTTTATTGTATCGCCTTCATACGAAATTTATGCGTAGTTAACATACTACAGGGTGATTCAAAAGTCAGGTTACATAGGGAAATACTGTATTATGTAATGATAGAGGGGAATAGTCACATCACATGTTCGATATGGCCACCGTTAACGGCAATGCACTTGTGCAGCCAGCAAGGAATATCACATCAATGCGCTCCTCCTTCGATAACATCTCATAACTCATTTAACTGCAAAGTAAATGTATGTAACCTGACTTTTGAATCACCCTGTATAATCATTATAACACTGGGAAATTTCTAACTTAACCAAAGACGTTTTTGTAAGTTTAACGTTAAAAGTAATTAGTAACATTAACCGTGTAGGTTCCGGTTTGGTATAGCTTTTTTTGGGGGGGGGGGGGGTATATAGGGTTAAAACGAGAGACAGTAAGTTCCCAGTTAATCATACGGAACCTTACTGTTCAAAGCGAACTCAGTCGATAAATTCAGCTTTAATAATCGACTATACGTGGCACAGACTTATCTAGATAGAATGTAACCAAAATAGTTGAATATTATTATTGGATAGATAATAGTAGATAGATAATAGATAGATAGATAATTTAGTAGATAGATAATTAGATAGATAGATAATTTAGTACATAATTAAATATTAGTAATTAATATTCAAGGCTTTCGAAGGCTACAAAATAAATGAATGGTATGACCCAATTTTTTTCCTTTATTAATTATTAGTTCAATTATTTAATAAGGCACTCTCGAAATATACAGGGTGGCACAAAAGTCGAGCATCATAGGCATTTTCAGTGTTGACTATAATATGTTATTTTTCTTTTAGGTAGGGGATGGCTGCGAAATTAATAATAGACTGGAAATTCCTATGATGCATGACTTTTGCGCCACCCTGTATATATATATATATATATATATATATATATATATATATATATATATATATATAATATACAACACACACACACACACACACTTATATATATATATATATTGTAGTGAAGTTATCTTGTATGAAATCGAATATTAATACTGATATACAAATGCGCCTCGGTGGTGTAGTGGATAGTGACTACGAATCCATCAGCCCCGGATCGAGACCCGGTAACGACAGGCGGTGCGCGTCAAAACCCAGCTGTTCGTCCTTCCACACAATAAAGAAATTGGTTGATAGATAAATGGGTACCCTGGGTAGCCTAGTGGTTAAGATGCTGGGTTGCTGGTGGGTGGTGGTTCGGATTTCACATTAAACTGTAGGTCTAAGGCGGAGTAACAAGCTTGACCTTCGTGAGAATGAACAATTCGGGCGGAAGCTAAATCAAGATTGTATAATGTTTTTGTTAAAATGCCCTCTCCGAATAAAATAAGTATCCAAAAAATATATTGGAGCAACTGATTTTACGTGCAAAAACCCATGTTTAGCTTAACACGCAGAGCGTGTCATTTGCTAATTCGTTTGTAGATTGTTTATTACGCTTCGTACAGGTGTTGCCCGTCACATTCGACGATTTAAAAGT
>JAJOZX010000236.1:255000-312500 GCA_023014485.1 Bathynomus jamesi
ACGATTTGGGATTAAAGTTTTGGAGAATGAGATTGAGGGAGATTAATGAAATGAAGAAAATGCATTCATAAGACTTATAATAATAATAATAATAATAATAATAATAATAATAATAATAAAATTAGTATATTTAAGAGATAAGTATAGAGTATCAGAGAAAGAAGTACTGGTTAAAATTATTACAGCTGCCAAAACTGACTTAAAAATGACAAAATTTCAACTAAACACTCTGTGTGTGTGTGTATGTGTGTGTGTGTGTGTGTGTGTGTGTGTGTGTGTAAGAAAATGTTATTTAATGACAAGATAGAGCTATACTGTATTCGGAATTCATTTATTATTATTAACTTTATTCCAGAGAAAAGAGTCAATTTTGTGCCTGATAACCTTCTAAGTTTTGTGAATGGATTTACACCTGAAATTGCAGAAATGTTAAATCCCGCTTTGAATATTAATGAATTCCTCTCTCGGGGACTTCCAGAAGAGAAGCCATGGGTTGTGGATGGGAAGGAAAGCAGTCAGCCCCAAATTTCAGCTTTTAGCTGATTACAAACCCTACTTTATGAAGCAAATTTGAAATAAACTTTATTTCTAAATTGTCCCAAAACATTTTCCGGATTTTTCCGGAGACGAAAGGGATCGTCGTTATTTCTCACGCGTAAAATTAGTATTTAAAAACTTTGACGCTTTCAGATGCTCGAGTGTTTTAGTTTTCAAGTTCGTTGGTTGTTCAATTCGTTTAGGAAAACTAACGTATTCATCAGTTTCCTTCCGTTTCGATCTACGTACGCGTCAAAACGTTATGTAAAATGCAGCTTCTTGTTTGGTGGGCCCTGCTGCTCTTTCGAAATGAGATGCACCGCTGTGATTTCATTTATTTTAATTTGCCCACGACGTAGGGTAACTTTATATAACAAGTTACGAGTTCCTGAGAATATCCAAAGATTTATTATAACCGTTTATCGCGTTAGGGTTTAATACTCATAATTCTTAGTTTTAATACCTTAGTCTTTATTTATTTAGAAATATTTTATTACCTAGTTACGGCTAGCACAAGGTATATGTACAGGGTGTATGATAAGTAACTCCCTATTTTAAAATTTGTATAACTCCCCTACTTCTTTCTCGATTTTAATGAAACACACTGCAAATTGTTCAGTATTTATTGAGGCTTTCATCTACAAACATTCATATGCACTTTACACTTCCATATATGCTCCTGCACAATCACAACATTCCCTTAGAAGAATAGATATGTTGTCCACTGCTGCTCGTAACATGCGTTCAGGGACATTGTTGAGAACACGGTTAATTCTTTCCCCAAGTTCATCAAGATCTTTACGTAGGTTTGTCGCGATAAACTTCTTCCTTAGCCCAACCCTACAGAAAGAAGTCACAAGGTGATAGGTCTGGGCTGCGATCAGCCATTCATGCGCACCACGTCTTCCAATCCTTCGTCCTGGAAGTTTGTCATGGAACCGTTAGAAAAATGAGGCAGTGCTCCGTCTTGCACAAAATGAAGATTATCAATGTTATTCCCAGTACTGTGCCGGCTAACTCCTAAAGTTAGTGCCGCTAACCCTAACGCTAACTACCATAAAATTTAGCGTCGCTAACGTTAACGCAAAGCATTTCAACTGTTAGCGCCGCTAACGCTAACGCTAATTTTGTCGCTAATTTTTTTCTGAAGCCACCCCAATTTATACGTTCTGCCTTCCGTAATTTACTTACATATATTAGCACACATCTTCATATAATTGGTTGCTAAGGTACAAAAATGTGACGTTATAGTCTACGAAAATGAAAACATTTTTATGAAGGGGTCGAGTTCCTTTTGTATATATTAAGAGGAAAACAAACCAACGGAAGAATAAATTCTATTCAATTTATACGTCTATATTTAGTTCAAATACACAAACTAAAACTCAAAAAAATAATAAAATATTGAGAGAGAGAGAGAGAGAGAGAGAAGAGAGAGAGAGAGAGAGAGAGAGAGAGAGAGGGTAAATCATAAAAAAAACTTGAATGTTCCATTGATACAACAGATTACAAAATAAAAATGGCTCTCAATGAAACAGTGATATGGCGAATTGCATTAATTTTCAAAACAAACAAAAACATTAGAAACCTCTACAAAAACCTCTACGAAAACCTGTATGAAAACCGCTACGTGTTGATGTTATGATCAACTTGCAGTTAACGCTGCGTCAGTCTTTTATAACACAGATTGTTGTCGGCGAACCAAATTTTAGTACAAGTGGTTTTGAAAAAATTAGTGATTAGCGGCTAGCGATTGAATTTCTCTAAAAACTTAGCACCGCTACCTGTTTCGCTAACAATTTTGAAAATTAGGTGCGCTAATTTTAGTGCCGCTAATCCCAGAACTGGTTAATCCATTGCGAAATCATTGGCCATACGCGATTTTTCAACATTTGCAGGTATCTTTCAGCAGTCATTGTGTCCCGAATGGTAAAAGGTCCAAAAATACCACACCAAACCGTCAGCTTTTCCCGACAGAAAGCTTAATACATAAAATCTCAATAACACTGAATAATTTACTGTTTGTTTCATTAAAATTGAGTAAGAAATAGGGAAATTATACGAATTTTAAAATAGGGAGTTACTTATCATACACTCTATATATATATATATATATATATATATATATATATATATATATAGAGAGAGAGAGAGAGAGAGAGAGAGAGAGAGAGAGAGAGAGAGAGAGGAGAGAGAGAGAGAGAGAGAGAGAGAGAGAGAGAGAGAGAGAGAGTTTGAAATGGAATTTTATCACAAAAATTTAAATTTATACTTATTTAAAATAAGGAAAATATTTAATAGTTTAGAAAGAAATAAGGGAAAAATTCTTGTCATTATATCAAATGATTCTAAAATTCTTCATTGGCAACCTTGTGCATTGCAGTCATTAGGCACGATTCTCCATTGATAAAAAATTCTGCTCTTTCGTCAAAGAAAGGGAACACACACAGAAACGTGTGTATATGTGTGTGTGTGTGTATGTATCTCTACATAAACGAGGTACCGCCTTTTTTAAATCCGTATATCTACGAACCTAATTTAACTTAACGTAATCTTAGTACCATCACACCG
The DNA here is from genome assembly GCA_023014485.1 of Bathynomus jamesi. Classification (NCBI taxonomy): domain Eukaryota; kingdom Metazoa; phylum Arthropoda; class Malacostraca; order Isopoda; family Cirolanidae; genus Bathynomus; species Bathynomus jamesi. The sequence goes on from JAJOZX010000236.1 coordinate 258,109, forward strand.
AGAAGGACGTGATAAGTGCTTCGGGTGTAACTAAGGGCTCCAAGATCATTAAATCATTAGATCATTAAAATAGATCATTAGGTCGTTAGATCATTAAATAGTGAGGTACTCGCTAATTAGAGTTGTAAGCCCGGGAATATTCCCAAAAAATCAAAGTTCCAGTACCTCCGTCACATTGTAGTACAAGTTCCTCCCTGAAGAAGTTGTATCTTGGTTTTTATCACTAACTAAAAGTAAATTGATAAATACCAAGCCATTCTCACCATGTTAACTTATCTATTATCTAAAATATCTATATTATGTTTCTACCTCGGACTCTTGCGTATATTCTTTTTATATTAGTATACCCATATATTTCATATACCATACCCCATATGTCGTGTACAGTTACCACCATTAAAGCGTTTCTTGCTTCGGTCCTATTATCTATCGTTTGTCCTCATGTTTTGTATAGACTTTTGACCATTAAGCCGTGTTTTCACTGCGCGTTTGCACGTACGATTGGTAGAACAACAACATCAACAATTACAAGTGCTTCGATCGCATTCACTGCTGAAATCGGTGGTGGGGAAGAGGATATGAAGATTTGTCTAGCCCAGGGGTTCACAACAGGTGGGTAATTACCCCCAAAGGGGGGTTTAGAACCCCTGGTCTAGTCACACAAATGCTAAAAACGTTTCCATATCGAGCGAGTTAGGCCTTTCTATTTGTGTCTTCCTGTAAATTGTGGTGTCTTGTCATCTTTTGTCTTGTTATAATTAGCGTAAGTTAGTGAGTTCTGATTGAACTTGGCAACATGCTAAAGGTAGCATTTGGTTGCGTGTAATAGCGTATTTAGGCCTCCTTTCACTCACCCCCTCCCTCCTTCATGAAATACTCATTCTTGGAAAACTTTATCCAGCTAAAATGATTTAAAATTTACTAAACGGCCTAATTTTCGAAGGGAAATAAGCCAGACTAGAAGTATGGCTCATTACTGTGTCCCTGTAAAATATGGGGCAAATTACCCCCTCGGGTCGGGAATGTTCCCGGGAATATTTCCCACAACTATATTTTATAACTCTGTCGCTAATCTAGCCTAACATAACCTAGTCAAATTTTAACTACTGACCTAACTTAAACCTAACTTTACTGACTTAACTTAACTAACCTAACCTAATCAAGATTAATATATCATTTTTCCAATAATAAGAATGTTTTTAGATTTTCTATATAATTTTTTTAATATTTCCAAGTACCAAAAGTGTTAGGGTATCTCACAAAAAAAATTACTCACTTCTTCTGTGAATTGTCACACACTCGACCCCACTTATGCCCAACTGCCTACACACACACACACACACACACACACACACACACTAAACGTGTCGCTATAGAAAGAGAGGAATTAAACTAAAAAATTAAAGCGAGAATTCAGAGTCCAGTCCAGCTCAATTTCCTGCCCCGCATGAAAAGCCGAATTAAAACGTGGACCGATTGCCGATATTGGATAATTCGGCCATTGTAACGCGGATGAGTTTCGGATGGAGTAGGATCGCAATTTCCGGTCCTTGATATGATACCTGTTAATTTATCCTTGCCTTTGCAAACAATAACTCTGAACATTGTCGAGTTTCGTTATTGGAGGAACTAAGGAACTCTCACGGAGTCATTATCTTCATTAGGGTGAGAAATAATAGGTCTTCCTCCTTCTCGACGGTTCTTATTTAACAAATATTCCTAAAGTAAGGGATTATAGGACGATCTCTTTAGAATAGAATTATTATTAAGTGTTTTCTCAAGTCAATCAATGGCGTATGAATATTTTTCATGATATTAAAAGGATTCGTACACTATCCCTTTCGGATTAGCATCATCTTCTCAGCATGAAGAATCGGGTGTTACATCTAGACATAAAATTAGGACCCTTCCTTATCATAAAATACATGAGATGTAACACAATATAGTAACTAAGTTTAAGGAAAATATGGATGATTACTGATGTGACATTTTTTCGAACGATACATCCTCAAGGGAAATCTTCCATCTACGAGGTACGAGTCTTTGTATATCGGTCACGTGATGCTGTATTTTCATTATTTTTTCATCCTCGTGACGTGTTTTGTATATGGATTAATAAAAATTATTATTATTATTATTATTATTATTATTATTATAGCAAAATATTAAATGTCTTCCGAGCGTTTTCTGTAACACCAAAACACAAAATGTTTCAAAATATCATATTTCAATTTGTTCTCAAAGTTCTGAAAGGAAAAACGTGTGAAATTAGAAAAAATTTGTTGAGAGAGAGAGAGAGAGAGAGAGATGAGAGAGAGAGAGAGAGAGAGAGAGAGAGAGAGTATAAACTCCTAAATCTATTAAGTATTATACCTTGAATTGGAGGTTTCTGATGAAAGGAAATTTGAACCCCTAATTTTTTTAAGCGCATCAGAGTAATTAAGCAATTTCTGAGCTTGAATTTTAAATTTTAATATATATATATATATATATATATATATGAAGATCGGCTCAAATTTGAGGCCTTATTACTTATTATATTTAATAAATATTAATAAGAAACATCAGTGTTGTATAAACATTCTGTCTAAACTGTTAATATATATATAATATATATAAGTGCTAATATATATATATATATATATATATATATATACATATATATACACACACTGTATATACGGCGAAATCCATGGTTTTGGTTCAGTGTTGAGTATTTCACGCAGAAATATGAAAGCAGGAGTAGCGACGTTTCGCTCCAATCACTGGAGCATTCTCAAGCTTTATTAACATAAAAAAAGGGACAATCTTTTATATACCTTTAAAAGCTTAAAAAGTGGGAAGGGAGAGGGGAAACCGGAAGTTGGGGTGGTCAAAAATAGTTAATAAAGGTAGCCCAGGTGTGAATATAAAATATATCAGATAATAAATGAAATGAAAAGATTTATTGGCAGACTACGTATAGTCCATATAACAAATATTATTAATACAATGACAGTTCACATACTAAGGATAGAAATATATACAATTGATTAGAAATAATACTGTAATGTCGAAGTTAAGTGGAGCTACAGACAGACATTTTCGTACCAAGAATTCCATAGCTTAGACTTTAGAGGATAAATAGCAGGACTCATGGATAGCTTGGATAATGGGGTTGGTTGATTTTTTAATTCTTTGCATTAGACTGTATTGAGCACGTCTTGTTACATCCGGGAAGCTCGGGACATTGCGGGTAGCAAACATTTGCGAAGCTGAGTACATTGCCCCACCTAACGGTGAAAGATTGGTGGGAATACCAAAATTTCAATACATTTAATATGTACATGGGAACCTTCCTGTCTTCTAGTTGTTCAAATAAAATATTGTGGTTCACTCTATCATATGCCTTACTTATATCTAGGAAACAGCTATAAATAGTTGAATTACTGTCAATGTATTTAGATACTGTTTCTTAAGTACATAGATACACAGGTCAGTTGAGTGTGTCCTTTTAAAACCAAACTGATTAGGAGATGTCCATAAGAAATCATTTAATCGGAGTAACAAGAGTTTTTCTAGTAGTTTCGAGAATTAACGAATTAACATCAAATAAGGTTACAAAGATTCATTAAACGCTACGACAGAGAACTGAATAAATGAATTTGGTGAGAAGGGAGTTAAGTTTGTACGTCTTTTGTTCTTTGAATTTCTCAATAGTGTTTTTGTTTATTCAAGAGTAAATTAAATGGTTATATGTATATGATATTTTCCTGTCTGCCCGTGTTTAGGTTCAAGTTTTTTGTGTGTTGTACAAGGGCTGACTCGTTGAGGAGCCTGGTTGGGTAATGTGGTGCGTTAAGGATGACGTGGCCCTCTGTCAAGTTAATTTAATGTCCTCTGTTTCTGTTGTGGTTTTAGATGGCGTTTGAAGTACTGCCGGTGTGGATCGCTTGTTTGTGGTCTCATATGCTCTTATAGATATATATATATATATATATATATATATATGGGAATAACAGGAAAAGTAGGAAAATGGATATATAATTTCCTTAGTGAGCGGCAGCAAGTCGTTACAGTTCAGGGATTATCTTCTTCAGAATCGGAAGTCCTGAGCTCAGTACCACAAGGAACAGTAGTAGCTCTATTACTCTTCATAATCATGCTAACTAACATAGATGATGACGTTACCAGTGACAACACAGTAACATCGTTAACCTAGCCTAACTTATAACCTAACCTAACATATGCTGACCTAACTTAACGTAACTTATAATCTAACTTAATATATGCTAACCTGACCTAACCTAACTTAATCTAACCCACAATATACTTGTCGATAGAGCGCCAAGTCGATCATTTGTCGTAATCTCAATGTGAAGAAAAACGCGGTAATACGACAGTGCCACGATGCAGCCCAGTTTCTGGCATTCTACCTAATATTATTTAGTAGGCACTTAGTCTTCATTTCTGGTGCGTTGGATATATATATATATATTATATATATATATATATATATATATATATATATATATATATATATATATACAGGGTGATTCAAAAGTCAGGTTACATAGGGCTTTTCTGTTTCTTTGCAGGTAAATGAGTTATGAGATGTTATCGAAGGAGGAGCGCATTGATGTGATATTCCTAGCTGGCTGCACAAGTGCATTGCCATTAACGGTGGCCATATCGAACATGTGATGTGACTATTCCCCTGTATCATTACATAATACAGTATTTCCCCCTGTAACCTGACTTTTGAATCACCCTGTGTATATATATATTGCGTGAATTAAAATCCTTCACTAATTTAACCCTAAATTAATAACAGCATTTCTGAATATTGCAAAAGCTTACGCAGTCAGTTATCTTCTAAACCGATCTGTTGCACGCTCATGAATAACCGTTTGAAATTATAATTCCAGATAATTATAATTTGAAATTATAATTAACAAAATATCATAACTTACATTACACCACAATAATTATATTATTATGTTGTTATTACCTACGGATTAATTTACGTGCAGTAGATATATATATATATATATATATATATATATATATATATATATATATATATATATATATATATATATATTATGCAGGAAGGAGGGGCCAAGAGTGAATGCCGGCAAAAAGGAATAGTGAAAGAAGTGTGGTGGGACTGTACATTTGCGGATTAATTAATAATATGATTTATGATAAAAAAAGTTGTAATAGAAATTAAAAATCTAAGTTAGTTAGCACTTAAAAGTTTGTATAGGCCTAAGATAAATTAGAAAACAAAAGCGTGACTCCCGGCACGAGAACAGCCAGATAAGTTCCAAAACGTTCATACGTGTTTAGGAACGAAGTAATGTTCCACCAATTAGAAATCAGTTTAATAGTCACGTGATATAACGTCTTCCTTATCGTCCAATCATGTTATTGAAAACATTAGTTTTCGAACAGTATCAAGTAATAAAATAATAAAAGGATTTTATAAAGTTAAATAGGTTAAATATATTACTGTAGTTAAATGATGTTAAAATGATTAGGAAATTATAAAAAATATTAAATTATCATATATTAATGAATATTTCTAAGTTTTAGATGCAATGAAAAGGAACAGAAAGTTCAAACTTTACTCAGAAAAGAATACAAATGACAGAATTTTACAATTTTTAGATATTTGTTATGACATTAATATATTCACAGTACTCAGCTGAATATGCTATTGGAAACATGGGGGCCTTTTTAGGCCAAATTAATGCCATTTAGTTTATTTATTACATAAAATAGTGAAAGTGGCAAGTAATAGTAATAGAGACAACAACAAATAATAATAATAATAATAATAATAATAATAATAATATAAGGTTTACAAAATGTTACATGGTTTTAAATTAAATGATTTATTGTATATTTAGTAGGAAATATTACATAAAACAGTGAAAATGGCAAGTAATAGTGAAAGTGGCAACAAAAATAATAATAATAGCAATAATAATAGTAAATATTGAATAACCTTTATTGATAAAATAAATACATTACTTTTAAAATTTACAATGGCATAAATAATTATGAAACTGGACTATTTATTTTATATAAAGTTTACAAAGTTTACAAACTATTACATAATTTTAAACTAAATTATTTATTTTATATTTAATAGAAAATAAATGCTGCTTAATTAAAAAAAAAACAGAAAAAGAACAGATTACAAAATTAAAGGTGCTTAATGAAATTATCATATTTTGAACAGTTGATTACAAAATTGATTACTATGCTAAAAATGTCAGTAGCGAAATTACGTATATTGTGAACTTATAATTGTGTTTTCCGAATGCAATATGAAAACTCAAGTTCTAATGTGGAAAAAAGAAGACTCAGAAGCGTCAGCAGTCAGTCAGCGAGAGTGGAGAAGAGCTAGTCACAGAGAGAATTCGTGCAGCAGTCCTTTAGAAATTTCTTTATTTTAATTTTAATGTCCACTAGTGCCCGTGGGAATTAGGGCCCAATTTGAAGACGAATTCATAACAATAAAGTAAAGTAAATTCTCTCCTAGAGGATATTGAAAGGAAACTTTGCTTCAGGCCCTAGGCCCACTCTTGTCCCGCGCTAAGACAAATTCTTCATTTCCTTAGGCCTACTTGAATTCCGATCAAATCCTAGTCCCCGTTTTTAATTGTATAACGTAAATATACTTTAATTTAACTTGTGAGAATCATAAGATTAAAAGTATAAAAACAACAACGATAATTTATAATAATTGTGTAAATTTATATTTGTGGTTTAAAGCTAAAAACTTGAGTATTTTTTGTAAGTTAAAGTTAAAGTCTGAAATTACAATAACGATAAACATTTGTAGTTATTTACTTGAAGTTAAGCGAATAAAACTGCGAAGAAAGACATCACTGGGTTCACGTTACCGTATAAAGTGCAAATTGTGTCGTCGCACCCAACCACGGGGAGGAACAAAGAAGTAATGGATTTTTCATTTTCATTCACGGGGTGTCACTCACGGAGAATTTGAAGCCCAACAAGTGTGCGCTTGAGAGCATTCTGGATTACTCACAGCGTAGATGAGACACGGAAAGAGATCAGTTAAGGAGGAGAGTGACAAAAGAAACGGGAGCTTCAGTACTCCCTGTCTACTGCTTAACGTCCCCCAAACGTACTTCCCTTGTGGATTGGTGCCTACAATCTCCTCATATATATATATATATATATATATATATATATATATATATATGACTCCGAAGATTCATTTTGGATATATATACGAGGGTGGGCTGAAAAGTAATGCCTCCACTCAAATTTTAAACGGGTTGAAAGATTTTGTCGAAACAAAAGCAGATATACACCTTAGAGTTTATTCTTCAAAACGATACATTTACTTTTACTATAAAATCACCCTCTACCTCGACACATTTACGTCAACGATAAATGAGTTTTTGAAATCCATCCCGGTAAAACTCGGAGCCTTGACCACGAAACCAAAATTTCACAGCGGCCTTAACTTCTTCGTCACACTCGTAGTGATTTCCACGGAGATGTTCTTGAAGTTAAGAAAGAGGTGAAAATCGCATGGTGCTAAATCGGGGATATATCGTGGATGCGACAAGACGGTGAATTGCAGATCCTCAAATGCTTCTCGCGTTTGAACACTAGTTTAAGGCCGTGCGTTGTCATGGTGAACAATGACTGCGTGTTTGTGGGTGCGAACCCTCCTGATCCGTTTTTTCAATTTCTTCAGAGTTTCAATATAACGTGCGGAGTTTATTGCTGTACCTCTTTCCATAAAGCCTTAGCGAACAACACCATTGATATTCCAAAAAAGTCATTATCACTTTTGAAGCCGATTTTTTAACTTTTAATTTTTTTGGTTGCGGTGAATTTTTGTGCTGATATTCCATGAATTGCGTTTATGTTCAAAGTCATAATGGTGGACCAACGTCTCGTCTCCTGTCACAATGCTGTGCAGAAATTCATCTTCATTTTCGAAGCGCTGCAGATTTTCTTGGCAAATGCGTACTCTCTCAGTTTTCAGCTTGGCAGTGAGCATGCGAGGCACCCATCTGGCGCAGACCTTTCGGTAACCGAGAATACTGATAATATGTCTCACTCGCTCTTTAGAGATATCGAGCATTGCAGCAATTTCCTTCTGTTTATTGCGACGATTTCCACGAACCAGTTCGTCAACGTAGTTCCGATGAGATTCGTCAGTTGCCGTTACAGGCCTTCCACTTCGCGGTTTGTCTCGCAAATCATCTTGCCCTGCTTCTCCTTTACACTGCCTCGCCCAACGTCGAACGGTACTCACATCAACACACTGTTTGCCGTACACAGCTTGCATTCGCCAATGAATGTCAATGGGAGCAACACTTTCCTCGGTCAAAAATTCAATTACGGCAAGTTGCTTGAAGCGAACGTCTTTACTCCTTTCCATTGTAATCGATACTGAACCAATGTTGGAATGATGGAGGCTATATTAGGCTATAACACAAAACCGGTTTTATCTGGTTACCTCTACACAAACTGGAATTGGGTGGGGATATCAAGTTACAACACAAAGCCGGTTTTATCTGGCTACCTCTAAACAATCCAGAATTATTCAAGTGGAGGCATTGCTTTTCAGCCCACCCTCGTATATACATATACAGTATACAGTCAGTTCTATCATTATTGTCGTGCTGCAAATTAACTGGTAACGAATTTTAACCCACAGCAACGCAGTCATTTACATCGTATACAGAAATTAATTAAACGTATTAAATTAACGCATGACAACTAAATTTTAATTAATTTTTTTTAATTTACAATGCGTTGCTTACAGGAAAGGTAAACAAAATATTTAAATTCAGGCTATTAGTATATATATATATATATATATATATATATATATATATATATATATATCAGTGACGTGCGGTGGGTACGTCTACAAGGTAAGCGGTATTGCGTGCGAGCACAGCACTATATGTACATATTATATAATTATAGTAATTATAGTAGCTACTGATAAACTTCATAAGTGGCTAGTGGGTATGTACTGTAGACTATTCTGAAAAATACGGTACTGTCTTTAATATCTTTAATAAGATTTTTATTAGGGTAGGCCCTTGGGGCATTGGTTTCTGCGAGTATGTAGAGGAATTACGGCATTTGGAAGAGTGGAGTCCATGGTGTAGTGGTTATCGCGTCTGACCGGCAATCGGAAGATCCCGGGTTCGATTCCCAGGTGGTACTTCATTTTTTCATTGTTGTTTTCTCTTTCTCGTCTTGCGCGGAATATCTCCTATACAAGCGTCGTTCTTTACGTTATTTATACTGCGTGTTCTTTGCAGTTGAATGTATATATATATATATATATAAGGGTGGCGGAAAGTAGTCCCTATTTTGGATTGGTAAAAAAAATACGTATATTATCCATTATTTCAGAAGAAATAATATGAAAAGGTAGGCATACATGGTAGGTTTTCTCTAAAATTCAATGTGGGCTCCAACTCTTTCCACCAGCTTCTGGAGCCGCCCAGGAATGGCGTCCACTGACTTTAGCAGGAACTCCGGCGGGATGGAGGACATGACTTCCCGAATTCGGTCCTCCAGTTCTTCCAATGTCCTGGTTTGGTGCGGTAGACTTCTTCCTTTACCACCCCCAAAGAAAGAAGTCGCACGGTGTCAAGTCGGGGCTCCTGGCTGGCCATTGATGTGGACCACGACGACCATCCAACGCTCAGGAAGGGGCATCCAGCAACTCACGGACAACAAGAGCGAAGTGCGGAGGGGCGCCATCTTGCATAAATATCAGATCGTCGATGTTCTCCCATGTGCTGACAACCGGCCAGACCTCGTTTCGCAACATAGCAAGGTACCGCTCAGCATTCATGGTGTTGCGCAGAAGGAACGGGCCCACAACCTGATCTGAGGTCATACCACACCACACCGTTACACTGAACCGATTCTGCCGTTTTTCAGCGGTAACCATGGGATCCTCTCCTGCCCAGTAGTGGCAATTGTGGCGGTTGACAAAGCCTCCGACGTGGAAACACCGCCTCGTCGCTCCAGAGGATGTTGCGGAAGAGATGGGGCCAGTCTTCATGCCAAGCCAGCATGATTTCCCCGAACTCCATGCGAATGTCGCAGTCCTCGTCCGAGAGAGATTGGCAGTAATGCGGCTTCCACGCACGCCAGTTCAGCTCCTTCTTCAGCACAGTTCGCACTGAGTAGCGAGAGAGTCCACTTTCCCGAGCTGCCTGGCGAGTTGACTTTCGTGGACTCCGTGCGAACATTTCCTGAACTGCCTGCACCGTCTCCTGGGCACTGGATGTCGAAGGGCGACCACATCTTCGAACATCTGCCACAGACCCCGTGGTCATGAGCTTCGAGTGGCAGTTCTTGATTGTTTTCGGGTCCACTTGGGCACGTGGTCCGTGAATGGCCCGCCACCATCTTTGAACTCGAACGACAGATTGCCAAACTTCGTACCGTGCCGCCAACTGGGCACGCTCCTGCAGTGTTAAACGCTCAGCCATGTTACCCTTCAATCTGAAATAAAAAAAAAAAAATGAACGTTACAATTGTACCACTTTAGAGAACACACCATAACAATATAACAATACAATCACAATTTATACATAATTTATATGTAATTTAAATTAGGGAGCTACTTTCCGCCCACCCTGTACGTATATATATATATATAGTATATGGTTGTATACTTTTATTTCTTTTGCATAGATACATAAATTGCAGTGACAATTATAAATGACTCACTTTTGTGTGCACATTTTTTTTAATGGTGTTGATATTGCAAAATTGGGGTTTTATTAATAAATATAAAATAACAAAATCTATAATACTTAATTAGAAAACATAAGATAGACAGTATTTAAAAGTTCTCGTAGGCCTAAAATGTATTTAGAAAAACACGTACATAAGTACGTGACTTCTGGCACGAAAACAGCCAGACAAGTCTAAACATGCCCATACGTTTAATACGAGAATGAAGGTTCCCCAAATAAGGAACAAGTATAACTGCTACGTGATGACCGTTTCCCGTTTCGTCCAATCCTGTATTCAAAAAGGTAATTAGTGATAAGATAGTACGTGAGATAAATATTAAAACAATGTAATCTTATCAAATAGGTCAAATAATTTAATTAAATAATATAAAACAATTAAGAATTCGTAAAACTCATAATATATTGTACTTAAAATTCTGGTGGGGGAAAAACAGCCCAACGCCGAGAATCATTCAGATAGTGGAGTACAGCTTATCATAGAAAGCGGGTCGCATAGTCCATCAGAAGTTTACATTTTTTCCTCCCTTGTTATTTTTATTTCAATTTCTCAATTTGAGCCCGTGGGAAATCAGGCCTATAGTTAAGATAAATTAATAATATCTATATACTTACACGAGGAAATCCAAGGGGCCCAAGACTTTTACGAAGACAGCATGTTAACAATTTTAATAATGATGCAATTTGTATTTTATTATTAATACATTTTTACTAAGTACCAAACATAGTAGCTGACTTCCACTCGGGAAATCATAATGAAAATCAAGATTTTTCTCAATTTCATATTAGTAAGATTTGTATTATTTAATGTGGCAGTAGTAAGTGAAATCTTAACTTTGATAAACCGTTGGTATTTTCAGATGAAAGGCTTTTGTGGAAGATTACTTTCGTCTAAAAGATTACTTTCACTGGTTTGAAATAGTCAAGAGATTTGGTTTAAAATTTCTTTATTAGCCTCTGGCTTCAGATAGACCTCACAAGCTGAGATTCAGTTTCTCCTCAGTTACCCTTCGAAATAAAGGAATTACCCATAGTTTATGATATCATGTTAGGCACAAAGTAATGTTATATTTTTTAATTTTATATGTATTTCGTAAATGTTCTTATGCATAAACCTCATAACAAAGTGCGCAACGTTGGGACTGAGCAGTAGTTGGATGGGCGGCGGTTTTTTGCATTCAGATGATGTAGCGACTGGTGTTTCAGATCCCACGTAAAGCTGTAGATCCCCTCCGTTACATGATCTCTGCCGTTACGAAGAAAGTTAAACAACCCCATTATGAACATCAGTCACAGCAAAGGTGTTTGTCAACGACAATATAGCTTAAATTCTAAATAACACAAATTGTATCGCATAAAAGTATGGAATTAACATGTTAAACTTTAAGTGTTGGATGTTAATGAATGTTAAAAGCACTTTAAGGGCATTCAGACCTTCATTTAAAAAGAATAGAAATACTGTACTTCACTAGAATGGTGGCGAGAAGTAGAATTACCTTGATAATAATCATTGAGGAGGACCCAGAAACTGGCACAGCGCTCAGGCCAACTAATGCGGTCCATTGCTTTAATTCATGTATTATTATTATTATTATCAGCATCATCGGGATTCGAGTTCCCTACCTCAGTGTCTTCGCTTATAGGAAAACGGTGTTATTCAATGAACTATGGCCGCTGGCTAGATTTACCTTAGGTGAAGAATACTGTCACCTAACGGAGTTCCAAACCCACATATTTAAGTATTATATATATATATATATATATATATATATATATATATATATATATATATAAAAGCAAGTTGTGTGTCTGTCTGTAAAAGAACGCAGCCATGAAAATCTTGAGCTTCACATTGTGTCGAGAGGTGTGAAGCTTAAGATTTTTATGACTGTAGTTTTATTGACCAAATAATTGAACCCCCAGTAATTGGGGGACCTATATAACTGCCTCTCCCACCCTAAAATATGGAAACAACTCGAAAGAAAAATTATTAGGTAAAAGTTGCTTAAAATTAATCGAAACCTACGGGGAAAAATGATTGAATGCCCGGTTAGGTTAATTGAATGTCGGACATTCAATTCAGTTATATGTGATATTTTAACTTGGTGTTTTTTTTCTTAAATTTCCGGGAAATACCGGGTACTCCAGCTAGTATATACTATATATATATATATATATATATACAGTGCTGTGCCCGCTACCTCCTAAAGTTAGCTCCGTTAACGCTAACGCTAATTTTGTCGCTAACTTTTTCTGAAATCACCCAAATTTATATGTTCTGCTTTCCGGAATTTACTTACATATATTAGCAAACACCTTCATATAATTGGATGCTAAGGCACAACAATGTGACGTTATAGTCTACGAAAATGAAAACAGTTTTATGAAGGAGTCGAGTTCCTTTTGTATATATTAAGAGGAAAACCAACCAACGGAAGAATAACTTCTATTCAATTTATAAAAGTGGTTTTGAAAACATTAGCGATTGACTTTCTCTAAAAACTTAGCGCTGCTACCTGTTTCGCTAACAAGTTTGAAAATTAGCGGCGCTATCAGTATCGCTAATAAAAAGTTAGCGGCGCTAATTAGCGTCGCTAATCCCAGCAATGTGTGTATATATATATATATATATATATATATATATATATACACACACATGAGATAATGACATCTGATCGATGCGACATAAAATCGACAGGTCATTGTGGTTTAGATTAGGTTTTGTTTTGTTAGGTTAGGTTACGCTCTGTTAAATTAGGTTAAGTTAGTTTTTTTGAGGTGTCTCGTCGCCCAAATTACCAGGTTGGCTGAGTGGTAAAGGATTGCAAAGTGGTTGTTCACTGGTTTGTTTGAGGACAATATAGAAACTTGATCTATTTTCTATTTATTTTTTAATTTTTTTTTAATGCAGGAAGGAGAGACGAAAGGCAAGCCCCCACTAAAACGCCCCACTACGCCCCCCTACAGAAGGAGAAGAAGAGAGCCAAAAATCAAGGTTCATGAGATTACGAGATTACAGTAAATAGAACCAAACATAATTCAGTTAGAATTGGTGTACTTCCAAAATAATGAAGAACCAAAATGCCAGATTATAACCGGCTCTCCCCCACCCCAAGAGTAAGTTCCCAAAACAGCAGACCTTCAAAGGACTCCTCTGTCTTTATGATCCCTGTGAGACCTAGACCAGGAACCTAGAGCCTCCTCTTGGAGTGGCTCGTCCGCTTTTTATATTCTTAATCATATGGTGAGTATTACCGGGGAGCAAGGTACTTCAAAGGAAATGATGATTCGCATATATATATATATATATATAATATATATTATATATATATATATATATAATATATATATATATTTTCTGTCTTCCGGAATTATTTACGCCTCTTTGAGTTACCTGAGGCATGACCTTTTTCAGTAAACATTCCTTTTAAATTCAACGCCTCACTTTTAGTTTCTGCCCACCGCCCGAAAGAAGTAGGAAAAGCTCAAAAAACTTCGCTGTTTTTTAGTGTTTTATTCTTTTAACCATTTGGATTTTAATCGTTTTATTTAATTTTTTTACACGTCATTGTGTTTTGAATATATATATATATATATATATATATGTACGGGATGATTTCTGTCTGTCTGTCTGTCTCTTCTATGTTCGTTTATACACGCTTAAACAGCTAGGGTAATCTGTGCCAAATTTAGTATACACATTACGAGGAACCAGGGAAGGTTTTAGTAACACACTCACTCCTTTCAGTTCCCCTCTAAGTTATGTTTCGGAGCAGCTTTTGCTGCGAAAGGTCCAACGAGCAGTCTAGTCAAATTACCTCCCTTTATCATAAATCAGTAAAAGAGTGGGAAAATGAAGTGTTGGATGATGGAGGAAGGAGGGCTTTTTAATTTTTGTTGAAAGGGAGGCGTCTATAAGAGGAACAACATATTCATTACTGAGTCATAAAGAAAAAAAAAAAGGCGGGTCAAAAGATTCTTTTCCAACTAATTATAAATTTTTTAAGGTTTTTAAATTTTGTTTGTATATTTTCTAAAGATATATTTTTTTTCCAAACTTTTTGACGCACCAAAGTAAATTAATTTGAAAAGAGAGCAAAAATTCTTCAAATATGGCCATGTTTGTTTTCGCGCACAGAGCGAGTCTCGTTGAAACATGTTTTGCATATCATAACGGTCTTGGCGTCTTTGCGTGTTTCAACATGTTAGTCGTAATTCTTTTCCATTAGACTCTCATCCCGGATTGATCTCGTGACCAAATGCGAAGTCGAAAAGGGCTATTCCGCTTTTGCCCAATTTTTTCGTCGAGTTTCGAGTCTCGCTTCAAATTTTGAGTTTGTTTTGAGTTAATAAAGTTCTCTCGCGATGATGTATCGCTCATAACTTATTTGAGAGGTTTACGCTTTTCCCGAGCATATGAATGAATATTTTAAAAGCGGAGGTTTCTGAGACACTTTGTGTACATTGAGCTCAGACGAAGAATCTTTTTTCTTTGATTCATTACTGTCCTTTCACTTTAAAATTTAAATGAGTTGACGCCAAACACGAGAAAGTTTAGGACAAAACTTTCGTAAGTGGAGAGACGGCGTCCTTATACGGTAGCAAATTGCGCGCGCGCGCACGCACACACACACACACACACACACACACACATATAGGTGTGGAATCCTTGTTAATTTCCTTTATTGCTTGGATTTAGAGAAAAATCTGAGAGGAAATGTAGTTTAAGATAGGAAGTTCAATTTGAACAAGGCGAAAAGTGAGCAAAGAATATTTTCGTCCTCTTTCGTTCATTGTGGCTTCATTAGATTCAAATTGAGAATCATAAAAAAAAAATTATGATTGGGTGCAAAGACATTTTTATTTACAATAATTTACTGTTATATATATATATATATATATATATATATATATATATATATATATATATATATATGCAAAATTTTGTTGTACGTGTGCAAAGAGTTAATAAGTTGAGAGGACATCATATAAAGCATGTTTTACACTATGGAGCTAATTCCCTATGTGTAGAAAAGGTACAGTAAAAATTGTATGCTTTTATTTCAGCTAAGAAACAAATACAAACCCTTTAAAGTGTCAGATGTTAAATACATACGTACTGTATATATATATATATATATATATATATATATATATATATATATATATATATATATATATATATGACCATAATATTGAACTGATTTACGATTTATTCTGGTTTTTTTTTCAGTTGGAAGGACTTGCTGTCCTAAATGTTAGTCTTTACATATGCAAGAATTGTGAATAATGAAAACCTTGTAGATGATTTTAGTGATAAATCACGATAATGATGCGTAGGTGCGAGCCTCGTATATAATTTATAATTCTGAAACTATTTGAACGATCTCAAAGTTATTTATTATCAGTTTCGAATTTTATAATTACCCTGTTGAGATATAAAGCTCATGGTTCACGTCATCTTTTTAATTAGGAAGTTAACAAATGGCAGAGCTTCAGTATGTTCTGCACACACACACACACACACACATATATATATATATATATATATAATATATATATAATATATATATATGTGTGTGTGTGTGTGTGTGTGTGTGTGTGTGTGTCTAAAACCTTACCTTACAACCATACAGTTGTTTGTTTTTATGCAGGAAGGAGGGGCCAAAGGCGAATGCCCACAAAAAACGCCCCTCCCCCCCCCCCCCCCGATGGAAGAAGAGAGCCAAAATCAAGATTCAGGGTTTTCTAGATGCCTGGACACTCGGCGATTGAAATATTAAAGGTCATAGACAGGGGGAAAGATGGATTGAGGAAGATTGTTCCAGAGTTCATCGGTTGATTAAATGAAAAATTGAAAATACTGAGTAACCCTTGCG
The DNA here is from genome assembly GCA_023014485.1 of Bathynomus jamesi. NCBI lineage: Eukaryota > Metazoa > Arthropoda > Malacostraca > Isopoda > Cirolanidae > Bathynomus > Bathynomus jamesi. The sequence goes on from JAJOZX010000236.1 coordinate 274,757, forward strand.
TTAACGAGTTGGGCAGAAAAAGAATGAGAATGTGTGGAAAGTCTGATACTGCGTGGTCGCGTTAAAAGAGGAGGCTACAGTTAGAGAGTTCAGAAGAGCAGTATCCGTTATAATAGCGAAAGTAAATAGAGAGTGAGGCAACATTGCGGCGAAGAGAAAGAGATTGAAGACAGTCAGTAAGAGGCGGGGAAATGATGAGACGAAAAGCCTTTGATTCCACCCGGTCAAGTAGAGCTGTGTGGATTGAGCCACCGCACACATGGGAAGCGTATTCCATACGGGGGCGAACAACACCCCTGTACAGAGACAGCAACTGAGTCGGGGTGAAGAAACTGCAGAGCCGGTACAGCACACCTAACCTCTTAGAAGCTGTTTTAGAAAGAGAAGGTATGTGATCTTTCTCGGAAAGATCACGAGTAGAGGAAACGCCAAGAATGTTAGGAGAAGAGGAAAGATTGAATTTTGTCTTGTGGAAGGTAAGGGGATTGTCGTATGGAAGATTGTGACGAGTAGACAGATGAAAGGACAGAGTTTTTGAAGCATTGAAAGCCACAAGGTTTTCTCTGCCCCAATCAGAGATATTAGAAAGATCAGAGGTCAGGTGCATCATGGCCCTCCTACGCAAATCATGGAGTGACTGTTGAGAGGGACGCTTTGTGAAGCTGTTGGAGAAGTGAAGAGTGGAATCATCGACATAGGAGTGGATAGGACAAGAAGTTCGACTTAATATATCATTAATAAATAAAAGGAAAAGAATGGGTGACAGGATAGAGCCCTGAGGAACACCACAATTAATAGCTTTAGGAAAAGAACAGTAGCTGTCTTCAACAGCAGCTATAGATCCTCCAGAAAGGAAATTAGAAATAAAGGCAGAGGTAGAAGGATAAAAGCCGAAGGAGGGCAGTTTAGCAATTAAGGATTTGTGTCAGACCCTATCAGAAGCTTTTGACATGTCTAGCGTAATAGCAACGGTTCCACCGAAATCCCGAAAGGAGGATGACCAAGAGGCAGAGAGATATGCAAGAAGATCGTCAGTGGAACGTCCCTTGCGAAACCCATACTGACGATCTGAAAGAAGCTTGTGAGAGGAGGTCTTTAAGAACCTTCCTATTAAGAATATTTTCAAAAACTTTAGAAAGGCAAGAAATCAAAGCAATGAACGATAATTGGAGGGTTGAGAGCGGTCACGTTTCTTTGGGACAGGTTGAATGAACGCGAACTTCCAGCAGGAAGGAAAAGTACCAGATGAGAGACAAAGACGAAAGAGTTTGCCTAGGCAGGATATCAGTACAGAAGCACAGTTCTTGAGAACAACGGGAAAGACCCCATCAGGACCGTACACCTTCCTAAAGTTGAGCCCAGATAGAGCGGAATAAAATCTTTGGATGCGATTCTAATTTTTGACATAATTAAGTCGGAGAGAGGAGGAGATGCAGGAACAACACCAGAATCGTCCATAGTTGAGTTGGAGTCGAAAGTTTTAGCGAAGCGTTCAGCTTTATTGGGAGACGACACGGCAACTGAGCCGTTGGAATGGAAAAGAGGTAGGAAAGAAGAAGTAAAGTCGTCGGAGAGGTTCTTGGCTTGGTGTTAGAAAGAGCGAGAAGAATTAGAATTGGATAGATTTTCACATTTTTGTCAAATGAAGGAATTTTTGGTGAGCTGAAGAACAGATTTTGCACGATTCCAGGCAGAAAATTAAGATGAGTTAGTGATATTAGATGGATACCTTCTGAAAGCCTCCTTTCTGTTGCGGATAGCATTAGAACAAGCAAAGTTAAAACAAGGTTTTTTTTTGCATTCATAGGAGGTAAAGTACTGACCCTGGCCAAATTATTAGACTCAGTGGCTGAAAATTTTCTTTAATGAAACAACCTATATTTTTTCCATTTTATATTTATTTTTACATATATTACGAACTTCTAAATTATTTGCTACTTTCTTCTTCACATAATGTGTGAGTGTAGACGTGAGTGTCACTCTTGAGGGGTGGGGGCAAAGGGGGAATGTGGTGATAAGGAAATCTAGCCTCGCACGTCACCTGTAACGCCTTGTGTTGTTTGCCATTTATTTCAGTTTCAAAGCACTCTTTACACTGATTGGATGTTGTTTCACAAAGAAGCTTAAATTTGCTTAAATTAATATACCTTTTTATGCTCTACTATAGTTTAGTGGGTGAAATTTTAACTGTAACTTGTTACTTTTCAGATTTGTAGAGTTATTTTCTTTTGTTCTTGTTCTAATTGATAATATGGGCCGATTGTTTGATATTACGCCACGTAAAAAGGCGCGGATTAGTGGTTTATTGATTGCCGATACTTTTTCACAAAGAGAGAGAGCGCGTAAACTGAATGTGTCTCAATCAAGTGTCCGAAGAATCTTGTCAGTCTAGTCAGTCTCGTTAGTGAGTCTAATAATTTGGCCAGGGTCTGTACATGCCAGAGAGAATTACCTCCGTAATGCGCTCAGCAAATTCGGAGGGGTCCCGGCCAACGAAGCAGTAATCATTCCATAGGAAATCAGAGAAGTACTGCCTAAGGGCTTTGGAGATGGAGATTTCAGTGAGGTAGTTAAAGAACTTTGGATAGTCAGTAGAATTAGGAGAAAGGTAGACAGCGCAGATGTATTTAGTTTGAGATTGACATATAAGCTGTAGACAGAGGGTGTAAACTTCGGAAGAGAAGGTGAAGTTTAGAGGAAGAAAGGTGGTGTTCAACAGACTGGAAATTTGACGAAAGACCACGAAGGTTGCAGAAGTTTATGAAAAGTGAATCAGGAGGAGGCCCAGGACATCTTGAATGGGCAGTAGCAGAACCAACCCCGCTGCCCGGGTCTGCGTTCACGATATCGGCAGCAGGAGAGCCAGAAGTGGGGTAATTTATGATCCCTCCCCAGGGTACTCCGAGGCTCTTGAAGATGATGCCCTTTTTTTTAATTTTGAGAATGTGTTGTGTGTAAGATGCATATATGTGTAGTGAGGAATAAGGAGAGAAGTGCGTGTTTGAGAGCATGCTGGACTGCTCGCAGGGTAGATTCCTCACTTAACGAAAGCCGGGCTAAAATGGTTATAGGGTTCACATTAAGCTTAGAAACTCGTTCCCCCTATTATTTTCCAAATGTAAATAATGGTGCACCTCTCTCTTCTTTTTTCCAACGAGTATAGATTTAATTTACGTAATTTTTCATAGTAATTTAGTTCTTTGCCTCCACTGATCTTGGCTAAGTTTCTCCGAATCCCTCCTAGTTAAGTAATATGCTCTTTTTTTATATGGAACGTTAGGACTGAGCAATACTCCAACATGGGTATGATCAATGTTTTGAACAAAGGAATCATTATATTCCTGTCCATTCGTTTAAAGATTCTCAGCATTTGTCCATTTTTTTTCTTTTTCTGTGCTTACTACTGTCTTATTTTGTGTCTCAAAATTTCGCGTTGTCTGTCTTCAAAACTCTTAAATCTTTTGCTTTAAAGTTTCTCTGAATTTCCTGTCCATTCTGGGCATGAAAGTCCATTGATTTTAGCTCCTTACTTTTTCCTTTTTTGAAACTTGAAATTTCTTGGCGTTAAAGTACATACAGTATATATATATACACACACACACAGAATATTAATGCAGTAGATGGGTTTGTTTTAAAAATCAGATATTTCTCAAATGCAGCATCATATTGTTCAATTTAAAGAATGTTGAATACTTCGGTAAAAGTATTTATTATTATTAACTATTAATTATCCATCATTAATTATTATTAATTAATATCCATCATTATTATTATTACTCATTTTCTATCGTTATTATTAACTGTTATCCATTATTAATTACTTTCCATAATTAATTATTATCAATTATTAATTATTATCCGTCATTAATTATCATTAATTATTATCCATTATCCCCTTTCTCATTTGATCACAGTCTCTCGCAAGATTACCAAAAGTAATTTAAAGATTGCATAAAAAAGAAGTTTTGTTTTCTTGGTTGTTGTTTATAATAAAAGCATATCACAAATAATAAATCTGAAAAGTTTTCATCGCTGAATCCCAGTTTCATTGATTTGTATGAGTCGGTTGGTAGATTGGTGAAGTGCTTCATTCATGACAGGGGCTGTTTATCATTATAATGAAATTTAATGGAAATGTAACTGACAGATTTTTAGAATAGTAGAGTTACTTCTAGAATCGCAAATTTTCTTCTAGAATCATGAAAGAGAACTAGTGCTTGAAGAGGTTCTTTAAGTCTTAATTCGGTATAAATGTTCAATTTGAAGGCCATTAAGCTGTTTGCATATATCAATTTATTAAAATTTTTCCTGCGTTGTGTATATTCAGCCATTTCGCCAAAGGGTTATCTGAAGTTTATCTAGAGAGAATTCGATCAGAATGCCAGTATATATATATATATATATATATATTATATATATATATATATATATATATATATATATATATATATTGCGTATCCGCATTGTAGTGGTTAACATCACTGACTACGAATTCATCGGCCCCAGGTTCGATTCCCGGCGAAAGCAAGCTTCGCGCAGCTTACTAGCTGTTCATCCTTCCGGAAAAAATAGGTTGGTAGATAAATGGGTACCCTGGGTAGCCTAGTGGTTAAGGCGCTGGGCTGCTGATCGGGAAGTCATGAGATCGAGTTCTGGCAAGGACTTTGTAATTTCTGACTACTCGTGGAGGAATGTGGTATAGACTCCACGTTCAGCTGTAGGTCTAAAGTGGGTAACAAGTGTGACCTTCATCAGAATGAACAGTTCGGGTGGAAACAAAACCAATATATATATTCATTATTTAATTAATTAATTATTTATTTATTTAATGAATAAATACAACTGAAGCACCATGTTGATATGCATTACTATTTGTTGGAATGCACGACACGCTTTTATAATCCTGTTCACTGTGTTTATATTTTAAAATGAGAATATAATTAAGCTTAACTGTACTCCGAATGTAGAGTATTTAAAGAGTAGCTTTTGTAGGTTGAAAAATGTATTAAAATTGTTGTTAAAATATTTCTTTAAATCCCAAAAGTGTATTTTCTGTGTGTTTGTTATTTTCTCAAAATTTCAGAGAACCCTCGTTGTGAAGAAGTGAAGAACCATTTAATCTACTTTTGTCCTACAGGGTGAGCAAAAAGTCCCTGTGCACCTGTCCACTTCTAACACAGTGCAGGTACAGGTTCACTACACTTTTTGCAGGTGCACAGGGACTTTTCGCTCACCCTGTACTTTTGTTCTACTTTTGTTCTACTATCAGTGTACAATTGAGATACTTTATTACTTTTTAGAATACATTTAAATGTATTTATAATGCCGCATATTTTTTTTAATAAAAAATATAATAATTTTTTTAGAGTATAATAAAATTATTAAAATTGTACGAAATTAACTTGTAAAATGTAATTATTTGAAATATAAATCACTTACTAGCAATCGTTCGAGAAAAGTTGGATATTTTGGAGACATATATGCCGGGCAGTCTCGGACCCAGTGGGGTATAAGAAAGAGATTTTTTTTTGTTTAATTAAGATATAATTGCGATTGAAAGTCAACTAAAAACTATTTCCACGATCAAAAACGTTAAAAATTAAATCCGTACTAGCTTTTTCCCGTCATGTTCGTTGTTTCAATTTTAATAAAAATCAGTAAATATTGATAAATTGCCGTCACTTCCCTACTCCCTCGCTTTGTTCGTTCTAAGTTTCATTGGCGGGACACGCTTAATACACGCTTAATATTAGTCTATCCGATTATAGAATTCAGAAATGAGTGTAAATAAGTATTAAGAGTGATAATAACGTAGAGTAAAGAAAAGTAAATCATAAAAACGTAATTTTACCAAACGATTTTGAATTTTTCAAGAAAATGGAGCGGACAGGATTTAGTGATAGAGCGTCTTCCTGATTTTTTATGCTTCATATACACTAAACAGACGTTTCAAATATTTGTTACCGACTGTTTAACAAGGGCTAATATACATGTTTATGTAAACATGTGCCGTGAAGGGAGGATGAGATTGTTGCATGAATACTGAATCCTGAAAATTCTAGTTTCATCGTTTGAATTATGCAAATAAGCTGTTGCTTTTATTTAGTATATTACTCAATACTGAAATTTTACTGTCGCCACATGTAACCAGCAACGTGCAAAAATCTTTAAGAAAGCTCATAATACTCAGAATTTTATAGCACAAATAATATATATATATATATATATATATATTATATATATATTATATATATATATATATATATATAATATACACACAATAAAATCACAGAACAACACGTGATCTTTTTAATAAGCAAAGAACGACAGGGGAAAGGAAAAGGAAACGCGGAATCCGAGCTCTTTCGTGATATATTCACATCTTCAGGGACAAGAAAGAAATAGACAGAATTTACCAAGTAAATGAGTTAAATACACAAGCAAGCGAAAAAATTCCCCAATAGGCAACTCAATTTAAAAAGCAATAAAACAATCTAAAGATTTTTTCCCAATAGATAACTTAAACTAAAGGCTGCTAAATTATTGAATACATAAAAACTATATAAAGGAAATTAGACAATTAACATGTACACAAAAAAAAATTATTATAACAGTTATTAGAAATAGTATTTAATTAAAACAGGCAATTAAGTGGCAAGATTCTAAGGAAACAAAAGACATGGTGCAATCGTCGTCACTTGCTCCTTCCAGAATATTCCGTTATCTATTGGGGAAGCGAAGAATTCCCCAATCGACAACTCAATCTAAAAACAATCTAAAAATTTTTTCCCAATAGATAACCTGTTCAAAAGTCTATTAAACTATTAAGTACATAAAGACTATATAAAAGAAATAATCTAATTAAAATGTATACATAAAAATGTTAACAATTATTAAAATAATATTTATTTAATTAAAGCAAACAATTAAGTGGCAAGAATGCAGTCAAAATAATACACCACCTTTTTAACGATGTACGAGTCTAATTTATAAAGGCCAGGGCTAATATTAAGAACAAAATCAGCATTATTCTTGATCACACTTGATTCAATTATATTTCTACTAACAATAGATTTACTGAAACTTAATTTGGAGGCATTTTTCCAGTCAATGGGATGATTAGTATCTCTTACGTGAATGAAAATGGCATTAGATTCCTGGCCGGTTCTTATATTGTATTTATGCTGCTTAATAAGGTAACTCAAGCGTCTTGCCGGTTTGACCAATGTAAAATTTATTACATATATTGTGCATGGAATTTTATATACACAACCCTGTTCACTTAAAGGGGAGTTTTTAATCAATGAATTCTTAATTACATCTAAATTTCTGAACGCGATATTTACGTTAAAAGTCCTCAGCAGTTTCGGCAGATCAAGGAAATTTTCTTTAAATGGTAACGCTAAGACGTTTTTTGTGGTATAAGGAGTCTTGTCTTTTACCTCGTAGAAGGTTTTCTTTGCCATTTTTAAAGTTATCTATGCAGTTCTTTGGATATTTTAAATCAAACGCAATTTTATATATTTTACTAATTTCATCATCAATGAACTCTGAGCTACAAATTCATAAGCATCTTAGGAACAAAATAGAAAAAACGGTTCGTTTTACGATAATGTGGTGAGCCGAATAATAATGTATATAGGAACAATTACACTGTACAACAGTGAAAAAAAACGGGAATGAGCTCGTCATTTTTATGGCTAATTATATGCGTAGATTGCGAAAATAACTCATTTATTTCTATCACCCACCGATTTTATGAAAATGACCCTATTTCATTGTATCATTTTGAGAACCACTGGTTCTCTGAACGCATCTTTTACATTTTGTTCAGTCATGCATATGCTGTGGTGGTGGTATTCGGCTCTGTGTTTCCACTTTGATAAAATTCTTTCATTAATCATTTAAAACAAAATTGTCAGCCATATTATACCATAAATCTGTGCTATAAGTGAGTATTATTGAATAACAGCTATCAAATTATGTATATTTCACCGACAACGTCTATATTGTGTGAAATTGCAAATTGATCTATCATTTTCTTATTTTACAGGTTTTTATTGATGTTATACTACAATGCCTAGAGAGTGCAAAAATTCGCCAGACAGTTTTTGTTATATTTGTGGGACATTAACGTTAAAACAGCATAAAAGGAAGTTGACTTCTCATGTGAAAAAGCTTTATGAATTATACTTCGTATGCAAAGTTGGTGATCAGGACAAGCACTGGGCGCCTCATATCTGCTGTGTGAGATGTACAAGCTCGTTATCTGCATGGTTCAAAGGCACCGGTCCTGGTCTAGGATTCGGTGTTCCAATGGTATGGAGAGAGCGCTGGACCATTCAACTGATTGCTATTTCTGCTTAACGAACATCACAGGTTTGAATCTTTTATTTTCCTGAATATACGTCAAATTTGGTGTTTTTAGCACATTTTAGCATATCCTGCTCTGCATAATGTATCACACAATTATACTATCTTAAGTAGTCAACAATGTCTATTGTCTCACATTACAGGTTGCAATAGGAAAGGGAAAAAGGCTATAGTCATCCCTCGTCCTCCAGCCGAAATGCCGACCAATAACACAGACTCTGACAAATCGGAATCAGACGGCGAATGCTATGAAGCTCAAGTCGAGTCCAAGAAAGAACATCTCATCACGCAGCCTGAACTCAATGATTTGGTCCGTGATTTAATACTTACCAAGCAACAAAGTAAACTGTTGGCGGAAGACGTACGAATTACAGCATTCCGAAAGGGCTCCTTGGATTTGCAGGAATATTTCACAATGAAGAACAATCTTTGTTATTGCATTAATATACATGGTCTGTTCGATGCTCTGGGTTTGTGCTATGAACCGAATCAGTGGAGATTGTTCATTGATGCATCTCTGTACAGTGTTAAGGGTGTACTGCTACACAATGGGAACACAATGCCTTCTGTTCCGATCGCTCATTCAGTCGTCTTGAGAGAAACGTATGACAATGTTGCTTTTATTCTGGACTGTATAAAATACAATGAACATGAATGGCTTATCTGCGCAGATTTGAAGGGTGTGGCTATTCTCAATGGATTGCAAACTGGCTATACGAAATACATGTGTTTCCCATGCAAGTGGGATAGCCGAGCAAGGTCTGAACACTACACACGCTCAGTATGGCCGCCGCGAGACAATTCCTCACCTGGATCTCACAATGTTATTCACGAACCACTAGTACGAAAGGAAAAGGTTATCTTGCCGCCACTTCACATAAAACTAGGGCTGATGAAACAATTTGCAAAGGCGTTGAAACAGGATAAGCCTGCCTTCAAATATCTAAAGGAAAAATTCCCAAAAATAAGTGATACCAAGATTAAAGAAGGCATATTCGTCGGCCCTCAAATTCGCCAACTCATGCTAGACGAACACTTTGAAGCGGTGATGGATGAGGTTGAGTTGGCAGCCTGGCGTGTATTCAAAAACGTGTGCAGCTGTCTATTAGGAAAGACTAAATACGACAACTATGCTGCACTTGTGGATCAACTTATCAACTCATACCAACGTCTCGGATGTAAGATGTCATTGAAAATTCATTTTTTGCATTCACATCTCTCATTCTTTCCGGAAAACGTATCTGCTGTTAGCGACGAACACGGGGAGAGATCCCACCAGGATATACCCACAATGGAGAGCCGATACAAAGGGAAGTGGAGTCTTGCTATGCTGGCCGATTTCTGCTGGAATTTAAAGCATGACCAACCAGAAGCATCACACAAACGCCAGCATAAATACAAATAATGAGTTGAAAACAGTATAATACGAGAGTTTTATGTTAATTTTGTGCATATATGTTGAAGTATAGCAATAATTAAACTGTTCCATATGAAAAAGCCTATCTGTTTATGAATATATTCTTATTTTTTGGTATGAAGATTTTAAACAGTCATTACAAAAAAACGTGACGTGATAGAAAAAAACTATTTTCAGATTTGGAATCAGCACACTCGAAATATTAAAAATGACCGAATGTTAGTCCCGTTTTTTTTCTGAACCGAAAATTTGTTGTAGTGTTATTAGTGGGTTTTCTGTAAATATTATTGCCACTTAATTGCCTGTTTTAATTAAATACTATTTCTAATAACTGTTATAATAATTTTTTTTTTTGTGTACATGTTAATTGTCTAATTTCCTTTATATAGTTTTTATGTATTCAATAATTTAGTAGCCTTTAGATTAAGTTATCTATTGGGAAAAAATCTTTAGATTGTTTTATTGTTTTTTAAATTGAGTTGCCTATTGGGGAATTTTTTCGCTTGTGTATGTAACTTATTTACTTGGTAAATTCTGTCTATTTCTTTCTTGTCCCTGAAGATGTGAATATATCACGAAAGCGCTCGGATTTCGTGTTTCCTTTTCCTTTTCCCTGTGGTTCTTTGCTTATATATATATATTATATATATATATATATATCAGTGGCGTGCAGTTAACCCTTTACTGCCCAAATATTTTGTAGGGTTAAGTTATGAATGCGTGTATTTGAAAGGTTACAAATTTGTCCTTTTGGGCAGTAAAGGGTTAAAGGTCAAGTTACAAAAAGTCAGCATATTACTACAGTAATCGAAAACTAATATAAAGTTATGATGCTTGTATAATATATATATATATATTTGCAGCTATCGCTTACCCTGTGGACACACCCATCGCGCGTCACTGATATATATATATATATATATATATATATATACAGGGTGGGGCACGGGAATCAAGTGTTTTTTGAATAGCTAGTAATCGGCCATTAGGAATGGGAGGGGCGTGCGGTAGGTAGCATTCCATTCCTGGGTTCATAGCATTTAACTTTAACTAACACTCACCTTTATCTTTCAGGTGCCATCATGGAGCAGTGGACGTTAGAACACCGCATGTTCGCGTATGATCATTTTGTTAGGAGTGGCGAGTCAGTGACAGCAGTTCAGCGTGCGTTTCGCCGCAGATTCAACATTCATCGAAATGACTCTGTTCCCGCTCGTGACACAATCTTACGTTGGGTTAACAATCTTCGAACAGGAGGCTCAATAATGAAAACAAAACCGAAGGTGCCGCAACGCACTGTGCGTACTCCAGAGAACGTTGAAAGGGTCAGACAAGCGATGTTGCAAAGCCCAGGCCGCTCTGCTCGGAGACATTCAGCTGCACTCGGAATCAGCAATCGTACTGTTAGACGGATTTTGCATGAAGAATTACATTTTCACCCATACAAGTTAGCGATGGTGCAGGAATTGAATGTAAACGATTGCCCCCAACGACTGAATTTTGCACAGGAAATGCTTGCACTTTATGAGCAGAATGAAAACATGATGGTGGTAATGAGTGATGAAGCCCATTTCCACCTTAATGGGGCCGTCAACAATCAAAACTGTCGGTATTGGGCTGCTGAAAATCCGCGACAACTCCATGAAAAACCGCTGCATAGCCCTAAGGTTACAGTTTGGTGCGCGGTGGGAAAGTTTGGCGTCATCGGTCCCTATTTCTTCGAACAAAATGGGGTTACCGTTACCATAACATCTGGGCGTTACATTGAGATGGTGAACACCTTTTTCATCCCTGAGTTACGAAGAAGGCGTATTGCTCGTCGACATTTGTGGTTTCAGCAAGATGGGGCCACGCCACACACCGCCAGAGCGTCAATGGCTGTTCTTCGCCCCCTGTTTCCCAACCATCTCATTTCGAGATTTGGTGACATTGCATGGCCCCCTCGGTCCCCTGACTTGTCCACATGTGACTTCTTTCTATGGGGGTACCTCAAGTCACGTGTCTACGAGGACAAGCCCCGTACATTAGATGCATTGAAGGAAGCGATCCGTCAACAAATCATCCAAATCAACAGAGACCTGCTGGGAAGAGTGGAGGCCAATTTTCGTAAACGCCTTCAACAATGCGTCGACGGCCAAGGACATCATATGCCAGATATAATTTTCGGTACATGATTATTATGACATGAAATGCTATGTTCTTACGAATGTTGTTCTACAATATATTTTCTTTACAAAAATAAATATCATTTTCCTGATTATTCCAAAAACACTTGGTTCCCGTGCCCCACCCTGTATATTCTTTTTCTCTATTCCTTTGCATTTGTGGATAAATTATCTACATTACCCTTTTTAGTGACAGCTTCTCTTTCCCTATCTGTCTATCTACCTATCGATCTATCTCTTCTCCGTTTCGTGTCCAGGTTCAAACGTTCACCCAAATCGGCTTCATATTCCGAATGGAATCAAGCTCTACCAAATGCCAGTTGACGCTCTAGAGCGCCTTTTTCACCTCGTTCAATGCTCAATTTCTTCCCGAAAAGACTCAGAGACTTTCTAAATCGATGAAATAACTTTAAATTTAAGAGACTTTCACTAGCAAATGTACTGTACACATTTATATATATTTAAAAATATGGGTCTGTTTTGAAAGTTTTAGCTTCTTTTGTTTATACGTAAATCTTAGTATAGAGAAAACACTTTAGTTTTGCTTCCTTGCCCAACCAAATTGTTCATTTTTATGAAAGTCAAGCTTGTAAACCCACCTTAGTCCTACGGCTTAACGTGGAATCCGAACCATGACATACCGAGGAAGTCAGAAATTACAGAGTACTCGCCCGGACTTGATTTCATGGCCTCCCGATTAGCAGTCCAGTGTTTTAAGCACTAGGCTACCCACTACCCAGGGCACCCTTTTATCTACGAACCAAAATTTTTTAATGGGAGGGTGAACAATTGGGTGAACAGAACGCGACCTGCTATCGCCGAGAATCAAACTCGAGGCCGGTGGATTCCAAGTCAGCGATGCTAACCACCACACCACCGAGGCGCGTGCCGCACAGACACACACACACACACACACACACACACACAAACTCTCTCTCTCTCTCTCTCTATATATATATATATATATATATTATTATTATTATTCCTTATATATTGTCCATGACATGTTTTTCTCATGGCTTCCTAGATAAGTGTTTCCGCTAATAAGGCAAGGCAGTTCATAAAACCTTTGTTCGTTAAGCGAAAGGAAGTTAGATATTAAGTAGGAAGGCTCGACAACAATATATATATAATATATATATATATATATATATATATATATATATATATATATATATATATACAGTATATATACGATGCAAACTCACAAGGAAAAAGAAAAATGATTCCAAGGCCTTTCGTTTATTCAGAAGTACACCTCCTCACACGAAAGGCCTTGGAACCATTTTTCTTTCTTCCTTGTGGGTTTGCATCATTCATTCATGTCACGTATTTAATTGTGAAATTCATCCCATATATCTATCTCTCTATCTATCTATCTATCTATCTATATATATATATATATCGGCTATTGATTGGTGGCGCGGAAAACGCAGTTTAATAATAAACAGGAACACCAGAGAAAATACAAACATCCTTCAAGGTTTAATAGTACCAACGTTTCGGAATGCACTAATTCCATCTTCAGGGCTAAAACAATAAAATTCCAAATCACATACAAAATACAAATTGCTTAATAACAATTTAAAATAAACTTAAAAAATTATAAAAAGTAGCTAAGAAAATGTAAAACATTAAAACTAAAAGGTAAATAAATGTGAAGTTAAAAAGTTAAAATTATAAAAAAGTAAAAGCATTAAAACTGAAATGTAAATAAAATAAACTAGTACCTTAACCAAAACATAGCAGATCTATCGATGATTCGTCAGAATTTAGGTCTGGTTTTAGTTTATAAATAAACAGAGACTCCATAATTTTAAGCTTAAGGTCAGAGCTTCTGGCAGCAAGTACGGTGAAATTAGACTGTGAAATTGGGTGGTTATTGTTGTGCGAGTGATTACGTATGAGAGAATTAGGTGGTTTGCCAAGGGGTAAATTTGTACGGACCGATTTACCGAGATGTTCGTAAATACGAGATTTTAAATGTCTTTTAGTTTTACCTATATATGACCCCATACAGTGGTCACACTTGTATTGATAAACTATAGATGACTTAAGAAGTGTAGGAATAACATCCTTGTATTTAAATAAATGGTAAATCGATTTAGACGGGGTGAATATAATTTTTATACACAGTTGTGGGTAGAATTCCTTGAGCAATTTTAAAAGTTTGTTTCTAATGTTAAAACTTGAGGTTCCCATATAGGGCAAAGTGAAATACAGGATATCTTTGGGGACTGTAATTAAGTCTCTAGTTGTAGGGCTTATTAGTCTATTTAAGGTTCTGCCTATTGTAGTCTCCACCAGTCTAGAAGGGAAATTATTCTTGGCAAGGAGTTTTCGGATGAAATCTAGTTCATCGTGTAGTTTGAAGTAATCTGAACAGATATTGAAAGCTCTATTGGTCAGGGTCGAGATTAAATTTCGTTTGAAACCTAAAGGGATAAAGGAAGAAAAGTTCGTAGTAAGATTGGTGAATGTCGGCTTTCGGTAAACGGAAGTTTCAAAAGAGGAATTAGTTTTTATTATCTTAATGTCCAAAAAGGACAGAGAGCTATTAGATTCAACTTCTGAAGTAAATTGAATGTTAGGGTGCTTAGAATTAAGGTAATTACGAAACAAAGGGATATGGTCTGGTGATTTAAACAGGAGAAAAGTGTCATCAATATATCTTCTATAAAAAACCGGTTTAAAGTTGGAAGGACACTCATTCAACCATTTGACTTCATGATGACACAGAAACGCGTTAGCTAAGGTGGGACCAAGAGGCAGACCCATTTGAACACCTTCAGTCTGTTTAAAATATTCACCGTTGAATATAAATATAAGGTCTTCCACGGAAAATTTTAGTAGTTCTTTCATTTGGCCTCTATTAAAACCCTGCACAGTATCAGTATTATTAAAAAGATTGTCAATACATACAGTATATCAATAGTTTCTGTAACAGGCACATTGGTAAATAAAGATTTTACATCGAAGCTAGCCATTGTGTAAGAATTATTATTTAATGAGGTAATTTCTCTAACGAAAGAAAAAGAATCCCGTGCTGTATACAAATTATAAGTTATAGGTGATAGTATGGGAACCAAGAATTTTGAAAGGTTATAACTAAAAGTTCCTAGAGCCGATAAAATTGGCCTAAGCGGACAATTAGGTTTGTGTATTTTAGGGAGTCCATACATAATGCCTGGGCTGGATCCAGAAACAAATAATTTAGCAAAAACCGTGTCTGAAATTATATTATTAGATTTAAGTTTTCTAAGATACCTATTAATTTTATCTTCCTGTTTCAAAATTAAAGCAAAAATGTCACCAGTTACTTTAGTAAATCTAGTTGCATCATTTAGAATATCTAACATTTTATCGACATAAACATTCCTGTCCAAAAGAACAACGCCATTGCCTTTGTCTGGTCTTGTAACCACCAATGACTTGTCCAAAGACAGATTTCTTAGACTTTGAAACTCTTCCACCTCCATATTAGATCTATTGCCATAAGGGTTAAAAGCATAAAATGAAGTAAAAGCTAAATTACGTAAATTATTAGATAAAAAGTTAAAACCTTTACTATGTGGGTCAAAGAATGAATGTTTAAAAAGATCCTTAAAAAATAACTCAAAGTTGAGGAAATAATTGTAAAAATTAAGTTTCTTTGGAGTAAGAGAGAATTTCAGGCCTTTACAAAGGGCAGATTTTTGAATATCACTGAGAACTTTGGAAGAATAATTAAAGATGAGATCATTAGCTGCTAGATTATTACTCGTATTATATCCTAATTTTTGGAGTTTCCTGTTCTGAACAAAATTCACCCTTGCAATACATTTCAAATTGCCCGTCTGAATTACATTCAAAAGATGTGTTGAATCTATACCAGACACAAGAGACTTAAAATCACAAGTAGACCGATTAAGATCCCGATTACATTTTGAAACAGGAAGATAAAATTAATAGGTATCTTAGAAAACTTAAATCTAATAATATAATTTCAGACACGGTTTTTGCTAAATTATTTGTTTCTGGATCCAGCCCAGGCATTATGTATGGACTCCCTAAAATACACAAACCTAATTGTCCGCTTAGGCCAATTTTATCGGCTCTAGGAACTTTTAGTTATAACCTTTCAAAATTCTTGGTTCCCATACTATCACCTATAACTTATAATTTGTATACAGCACGGGATTCTTTTTCTTTCGTTAGAGAAATTACCTCATTAAATAATAATTCTTACACAATGGCTAGCTTCGATGTAAAATCTTTATTTACCAATGTGCCTGTTACAGAAACTATTGATATACTGTATGTATTGACAATCTTTTTAATAATACTGATACTGTGCAGGGTTTTAATAGAGGCCAAATGAAAGAACTACTAAAATTTTCCGTGGAAGACCTTATTTATATTCAACGGTGAATATTTTAAACAGACTGAAGGTGTTCAAATGGGTCTGCCTCTTGGTCCCACCTTAGCTAACGCGTTTCTGTGTCATCATGAAGTCAAATGGTTGAATGAGTGTCCTTCCAACTTTAAACCGGTTTTTTATAGAAGATATATTGATGACACTTTTCTCCTGTTTAAATCACCAGACCATATCCCTTTGTAGTGAATACTCTTATTTTAGTTTCAAGATAAATGTTAATTTTACCGTCTTGAATTTCGGAATAGTTATAAATTCATTTTAAATTAGTTACCCCATTATAATTCAATTGTGAACCACATTAATACTAATTTTATGTATACTATATTATTTTATTGTATGTAAACATAATTAATTATATATCACAATTGTCAGTTAATTATTTATATTCAAATATTTATTTTAATCTAATACCATGTCCATTTTACAAATAAATAATAGAAAACCAGAGGTTATATTTTCCACCTTTGGTACTGTCGTAGTTTCGCCTAACGGACTCAATACGGCTAGTGAGATAATCACTGGTTGGCACTTAACTAGCGGCAGTGCTTATGGCTACATCATCCAGGTTAACCTATACCGGATAGATGCGCTACGGTCCCAAGCCGTAGCTTGCCTAGGCCAACGACGACGACGTAAACCAACAATGATGACCCCGGAGCTGGATTACCCCTTTTACCCGAACGACTAGGATTAGACTGTAACGTCGTTCGTGCCCATCACCCCCTTCACCCGAACGACTAGGACTAGACTGTAATGTCGTTCGTGCCCATCACCCCCTTCACCCGAGCGACTAGGACCAGACTGTAATGTCGCTCGTGCCCTCTGCCCCTCACCCCTGCCCGTGCGCTCTGTGCCTGCGCTCGTCTCAACCTCCACTCCTTCGTTGGGAACTTGTCGTCTTGCTTGTACGTTAGCAAGCATAGGAGAAGATGCCTGACGACGCTGGTGCCATCTCCCACTTGAGCGTAAAGCTCCCCGTCTTCTGGCCGGGTGATCCATTTATTTGGTTCCACCAAGTGGAATCACAATTCAACTTGGGAAGGATCACCACTAGCAGGACGAAATACGATCATGTTTTGTCCTCTCTACCAGCGAGCATCATCTCTGAAGTCCGTGACGTCATCGTATCTCCTTCCACGAGTGAGGACCCGTACAACGATCTGAAGTCTGCCATCCTGCGCCGCACCACTGTCTCCGAGCGTGAGAAACTACATCAGTTAATCTCAAAGAAGAACTTGGAGACCGTAAGCCCACTCAAATGCTGAGGGCTATGCAGTGCGCTCTAGGCGAACGCGCACAAACCTTCGATAAGGACATCTTTAGACAGTTGTTCTTGCAGAAACTTCCTCCATCAGCTCAGCGTGTCTTGGCCACTATGGATCCTGCTACTCCAGTTGATAAACTAGCAGAAACTGCCGACAAAGTAGTGGAGATTGACACAGCTCCGGTCAACAACGTGAACACACAATCGGAACTGGAGTTGAAAGTGAAAGAGTTAAGTCAACAACTCAACCACGTTTGTCTCTGCTACAAAATCAACGGCAAAGAAGCCATTCTCGGTCAAGATTTACGAAGAGGCAACGTTCGAGTTCCGGGAAGATCTGCTTCTACCACTCGAAATTTGGAAAGAAGGCTAGGAAGTGCATCTCCCCTTGCAATTTTTCGTCGGAAAACCCAGCAGCGAGTCCTAATGGCGTCTAGTACTCGCACTGCCAACCTGTTATTCATAAAGGACAGAACTCTGGTGTCAATTTCTTGGTCGATACCGGAGCGTCAGTCAGTGTATTCCCTCAAAAATCTGGTCATACGCACTCGGAATCTCCGCCTCTATACGCTGCTAACGGTTCACGCATACCCACGTACGGTACTCAGTCGCGTGAACTAAACTTGGGCCTTCACCGATCCTTCAAGTGGATTTTCATCTGTGCTCAAGTGCAGCATCCCATAATCGGCGCTGACTTCCTCCAGCATTTCAAACTCCTGGTGGATCTTGACAAGCGACGCTTATGCGACCAGGCCACACTGCTTTCTGTTCTTGCCAAAACAGGTTGCCCTTCCGGACGCCTCGAACTCTGCACTTTCCCTCGTTCCCCTAATTCCATGTACCAGTGCCTTTTCCAGCGATATCCAGGAATTCTTCAACCGATGCAGATGGGTGATACCATTAAGCACACCATTACCCATCACATTACAACAAAAGGTCCACCTGTGTTTGCAAAACCCAGACGTCTTGCCCCGGACAAACTGAAAGCTGCCAAATCGGAATTCCAGCTTATGATGGATATTGGGATAATAAGACCTTCCAAAAGCAGTTGGTCTCTCCCCTACACCTGGTCCAGAAGAAGTCAGGAGACTGGAGACCATGTGGGGATTACCGGTTTTTGAATTCGAAACCATCCCGGACCGATATCCGGTACCAAATGTCCAAGACTTTACTTCTCTTCTCCACGGCAAATCTATCTTCAGTAAAATAGATCTCGTTAAGGCTTTCCACCACATTCCCGTAGAGCCTTCGGATATTCCCAAGACTGCAGTTTGTACACCATTTGGGTTATTCGAATTTTTGAAGATGCCGTTCGGGCTACGGAATGCTGCGCAAACCTTTCAGAGGTTTATAGATGAGGTCACCAGAGGCTTAGACTTTGTTTATGCCTACATCGATGATTTGCTTGTGGCCAGCTCAACGGAAGAGGAACATAAGGAACATCTTTCACTCCTTTTTCAACGCTTAGAACAATACGGTGTTACTATTAATGCATCTAAGTGTGTGTTTGCACAGCCAACCTTGGAATTTCTTGGTCACACGATTTCGCAGCACGGAATTACCCCCCTTCAGGACAAGTGTGAAGTGATAAAAAATTACCCAATGCCAAATAATCAGCGTGAGTTACGTCGGTTTCTAGGTTTGGTAAATTATTACCACAAGTTCATTAAAAACTGTGCCAGTGTTCTTGTCCTCTACACGCTATGATCACACACAAACGCAAGGTAACAAAATTGGTATGGTGTAGCGATAGTTTACAGGCGTTCGACAATGCCAAAAATGCTATCAATAGTGCATTGTCTCTGTCATTTCCTATCAGTGATGCCCCCCTAACTCTGACGGTCGATGCATCAGATGTTGCGATCGGTGGAGTGTTGGAACAAACCATTAACGGTCAACAAGCACCCATCGCGTTTTACTCGAAAAAGCTGCAGCCAGCCCAAACGCGTTATAGTGCTTTCGGACGTGAACTTTGCTATTTACTTAAACGTGAAGTATTTTCAACATTTCCTTGAAGGCCGAGAGTTTTGTGTTTTTACCGACCACAAACCTTGGTCACTGTCTTCAATAAAAACAGCTGTAACCACTCTCCCAGAGTCATCAGGCAACTCGATTATATCTCGCAATTTACCACAGATATCCGCCACATCAAAGGTGTCTTGAACACTCCAGCGGATGCACTTTCAAGAATAGAGATTACTTCTGTTACTCTCAGCTCTACACTGTGGAATGCTATTGCACAGGATCAAGATAAGGATACGGAACTACAAGACCTGCTCAGAGAAGACTCCACTCACTCACTTTCCCTCAAGAAAATGAGTATGCCAGGATTGTCTGTGCCCCTCTATTGCGACGTATCAACAGCTGCTATTCGCCCTTATGTCCCTCCATGTCACAGAAAAGCAGTCTTCACGGATCTTCATAAGCCCTCCCATCCTGGTATCCGTGCTTCGCAACACCTGGTTACCTCTCGCTTTGTTTGGCCCTCGATGCGGAAGGATGTCAAACATTGGACCAAAACGTGCCTTGCCTGCCAGCGTGCCAAAGTCCAAAGGCACACCAGGTCCCCCTTTGACGCATTTCCGCCCCCATCCCCAGCGATTTGAGGTAATTCATGTAGACATTGTTGGCCCTCTTCCAGTGATTCAAGGCCAACGTATCTGCTCACCTGTCTCGACCGCTTTTCCAGATGGCCTGAAGCCATCCCACTTCCTGATATCCAAGCGGACACTGTTGCAAGAGCCTTTCTTCATGGATGGGTATCAAGATTTGGATTGCCGACAAAAGTCATCACTGACCAAGGTCGCCAATTTGAGTCTTCGCTTTGGAAGAAGTTTACCAGCTTGTTGGGTACAGTACATGCGCATACCTGTGCGTATCATCCGCAAGCTAACGGCCTCGTCGAACGCTTCCATCGCCAGCTGAAGTCATCCCTTATGTGTCACGAAGACTCCCATTGGATGGATAAGCTTCCACTCGTGTTGCTTGGTATTCGCTCTGCATTTAAGAGTGATCTGAAGACTACAGCGGCTGAACTAGTATATGGAACAACACTGCGGCTACCAGGTGGCTACTTCACTGCAGGGGATAAGTCATGTGATCCTACGGAATTCGCTCAAAACACTTTCCTCTCACATGCAGTCCCTTCAGCCTGTTCCCCTCGATTGACTAGCCAACAGAACATCTTTGTTTCCCCAGCCTCAAATCTTGCACCCACGTTTTCGTTCTGTACCTGTCCCAAAACGACCTCTCCAATGTCCATATGACGGACCCTATGAAGTTCTCCGACGTACGCGCAAATCATTTCTCATCCAGCGCGGTTCCAAGGTCGACAAGGTTTTCTATCGATCGTCTTAAGCCTGCGTTTTTGGAATCAACCTTAAGTGAGGTACAAGTAGCTACCAAAAAAGGTTCAGCGGAAATCTGTGTCGTTCGGAACTCTTTGAACTTCCTCTCTGGTGGGGGAGTGTGTAGTGAATACTCTTATTTAGTTTCAAGATAAATGTTAATTTTACCGTTGAATTTCGGAATAGTTATAAATTCATTTTAAATTAGTTACCCCATTATAATTCAATTGTGAACCACATTAATACTAATTTATGTATACTAATTATTTTATTGTATGTAAACATAATTAATTATATATCACAATTGTCAGTTAATTATTTATATTCAAATATTTATTTTAATCTAATACCATGTCATTTTACAAATAAATAATAGAAAACCAGAGGTTATATTTTCCACCTT
Source organism: Bathynomus jamesi (assembly GCA_023014485.1). NCBI lineage: Eukaryota > Metazoa > Arthropoda > Malacostraca > Isopoda > Cirolanidae > Bathynomus > Bathynomus jamesi. Next base: position 296,143 of record JAJOZX010000236.1, read on the forward strand.
TGGTACTGTCGTAGTTTCGCCTAACGGACTCAATACGGCTAGTGAGATAATCACTGGTTGGCAACTTAACTAGCGGCAGTGCTTATGGCTACATCATCCAGGTTAACCTATACCGGATAGATGCGCTACGGTCCAAGCCGTAGCTTGCTAGGCCAACGACGACGACGTAAACCAACACCTTTGTTTCGTAATTACCTTAATTCTAAGCACCCTAACATTCAATTTACTTCAGAAGTGAATCTAATAGCTCTCTGTCCTTTTTGGACATTAAGATAATAAAAACTAATTCCTCTTTTGAAACTTCCGTTTACCGAAAGCCGACATTCACCAATCTTACTACGAACTTTTCTTCCTTTATCCCTTTAGGTTTCAAACGAAATTTAATCTCGACCCTGACCAATAGAGCTTCAATATCTGTTCAGATTACTTCAAACTACACGATGAACTAGATTTCATCCGAAAACTCCTTGCCAAGAATAATTTCCCTTCTAGACTGGTGGAGACTACAATAGGCAGAACCTTAAATAGACTAATAAGCCCTACAACTAGAGACTTAATTACAGTCCCCAAAGAATCCTGTATTTCACTTTGCCCTATATGGGAACCTCAAGTTTAACATTAGAAACAAACTTTTAAAATTGCTCAAGAATTCTACCCACAACTGTGTATAAAATTATATTCACCCCGTCTAAATCGATTTACCATTATTTAAATACAAGGATGTTATTCCTACACTTCTTAAGTCATCTATAGTTTATCAATACAAGTGTGACCACTGTATGGGGTCATATATAGGTAAAACTAAAAGACATTTAAAATCTCGTATTTACGAACATCTCGGTAAATCGGTCCGTACAAATTTACCCTTGGCAAACCACCTAATTCTCTCATACGTAATCACTCGCACAACAATAACCACCCAATTTCACAGTCTAATTTCACCGTACTTGCTGCCAGAAGCTCTGACCTTAAGCTTAAAATTATGGAGTCTCTGTTTATTATAAACTAAAACCAGACCTAAATTCTGACGAATCATCGATAGATCTGCTATGTTTTGGTTAAGGTACTAGTTTATTTTATTTACATTTCAGTTTTAATGCTTTTACTTTTTATAATTTTAACTTTTTAACTTCACATTTATTTACCTTTTAGTTTTAATGTTTTACATTTTCCTAGCTACTTTTTATAATTTTTTAAGTTTATTTTAAATTGTTATTAAGCAATTTGTATTTTGTATGTGATTTGGAATTTTATTGTTTTAGCCCTGAAGATGGAATTAGTGCATTCCGAAACGTTGGTACTATTAACCTTGAAGGATGTTTGTATTTTCTCTGGTGTTCCTGTTTATTATTATTATTATATATATATATATATATATATATATATATATATATTATATATATATATAATTCCATGTAATTCCTGTAATATTTTAAAGGTGAAATTGACATTAAATATACAATATAATATAATATTTTATATTTTATATGGAATAAAAATACTATATTAATAAAAGCATTATTAATACGATAAATAAATTGATATACAAGCAAAGCGTGTGCTCTAATTTAACACACGTACCACCAAAACACCAAAAACTTAAAAATTAGTAATATAATTTTAATTTCATACTTTAGCCGGAAAAATTAAAAGTACAAGAAGTAATTTTGTAATTTTTTTCTTAATTTTTATATTTTATATTTTTTACGGATCTCGCATTTATGATGTTTGGATGTTACAGATAAGACGTATCTAAAAAATCTGTAGAAATGTATATAAATGAAAATATTAATCGGGTTCGTGGGAAATTTTCATATGCGAAGCTCGTTTGAATCAATGAACACGATGCTACATCATTTATTATACCGAGATCGTATATCTTACGAAAGTCAGATATACTTTTTAGGAATTTGAAGGAGAAAAACTAAGACGCCCGAACTGCTTGCGTGCTTTCATACTTAATTATGTACTCCGCACACATACAGACTTTGCGTATGATGAATGTTTTTGCCACATTACGAAATATCTCTTTCGTAAGAAAAATGATCTTAATACATTATCCGAGTATGTGATTATATCTGAAAATGTTCGACTTAATTTAACTCAAATGGGTGCTAAATAACTCCGCCTGATAGTGTAGTTGAGTTTACTAAATTACCTCGGTAGTTATGAAAATAAATGTAGTTGGTATGTAGTAATTTTAATTACTAATGCGTTATAATTAACTTAACAGCGTCTTGAGTGCGTACTGTATACTCTCATATGTCATGCCATTGGTTAAAATTTATATTATCGTCCGAGTTATTTTGTTTAGAACACTTCATGTGGAAATCTTCTTCTCTGGAAATAGTAAACAAATAAATGAATACCGTATCTTCGGCTTTAGTTGTTGAAAAACAATAAAAAAAATTGGAGCGTAAACCCAAAATAAACCCACAACGCTGCCACCAATTGACTCTTCCTGAAAGGAATGTAGGCTACGCGCTACTCAGAGCTAACTCGTTTCAATAATTTCTTTCTTTCTTTGAAAAGCTTCTTCTGCTCTATTAAATCTGTTTACATAATCTATATATAATATATATATATATATATATATATATATATATATATATATATATATACGAAAACCTGCAAAATAAAATAAGACTATTGGACACGTAAATGTAACTCAGCGTAAACACTTATTGGTGAAAAAGGTAATAATATTGCATGTCAAGACTGCTTTAATTACCTCAAAGTTACCTTCGTCAGACCAAACCACTTTAACCCAATCTTCAGAGGTCTGAAGTTTATGCTATGTTACGTATCTCAACCTTTTTATGCGATTGACCTCTGACATCAAGAGGATTCTTTCTTGCCTTACATCCTTTGAACTCTTCTTTATTAGGTTAACCTCTAATTGTACTTGCAGAAACGTGGTTTACTACGATTATCTGAGAAAACTGACTTTTAATAGTTTGTCTTCCCAGTTGGTTGTCACCTTTTTCCAACCACTTCGATGCATATTGGTGTGACATTTAGTCATTTTATATAATATTTTAATGTAATTTGAACAAAACATATTGAATATTTTAGCTGTTTTGGCAATTACAGCCTGGGAAAATTCTTGACATAACTATCTGAGCTCTTCCACCTCCGGTTAGTTCTCAATTTTTATATATTTTATAAATTAATTCACCAATCTCTACCAATCTTTACCACTATAACCACAGGATCGAAGTTCGACACTCACTGAACGTAGAGAACTTATTAAAAATATATTTTAGACACTGCTCGACAATGATACAATTACCTTTAAAACTTATTACTATTACTATTACTATTACTATTACTATTACAAACTTTCATTTGGTAAAATGTGTGAATGTTTTAGGGTTAATTATACACAACCAACATAAAATATATAAACCAATAAAAATTAGCTGCGGTACCGGGTACCCTCCTTAATTTAAATATATATAAAAGAATTTTAAGGCTGCCTAATACTTTTAATTGAGGATATATATATATATATATATATATATATATATGGGATGAATTTCACAATTAAACACGTGAAATGAATGAATGATGCAAACCCACAAGGAAAAAGAAATAATTCCAAGGCCTTTCATTCTCTGACGAGGTGTGCTTCTGAATACACGGAAGGCCTTGGAATAATTTTTCTTTTTCCTTGTGGTTTGCATTATATATATATATATATATATATATATATTATATATAATATATATATATATTAAAATGTTATTAAAGAGCGTTCGTTTGCAATTTTACTTTAATATTTTCAGCTTATTTTCCCTAAATAATAATAATAATAAAAAAGATGAACCTAATTAAGTTATTGTAGCGTAAAATTTTGATTCATAAAACTTAAATGACGACGTATTTTTTTTTTTTTTTCCTCTTGCGTGCCAATGATAATTCATAACATTTACCGCATTCTTCTTTCATATTAGAGTTTTTAACGCAAATTGCTCCCTTTATTCATTTTAATATGGACAGGGGAACAGGGTTTTTTTTTTTTTAAGTTAGACAGAAAAAGCATGTTTGCTGCAGACATTTTTCTTTTTTTTTGAATCCTCGGTTTTATTATTTGGGTTTTACAATTTCTATTTCGAGGGGTTGGTGGGGAAGGTTCATAAATTACGTCGAATAATCCTTTTCAACGATATTTTGAATTAATTTTCGAAAAATAAAAAAAAAAATGACATACCAGATGTTGATCTTCGAGGCAGCCATGTAAAAATTACGAACTAAACCTGTTTTTGGTGTGGTTGAAACAATAATTTTGTTTTTCCTTCGTGGGTTCGTGTATTAAAACACGTTTTTTTTGTCTAAATTATGAAATGAGACACTCGGATTCATAAACATTTTTTTCCTCTCGACATTTTTTGGTATACACCGTAATCATGGTAAATGTTTATACTTACGATAATAAAAACCCACTCTAATAGCCAGAGTTTATTTCCACAACAGTTTCTGTCTATTAGAGTAGGTTTTTATTATCATATTTTGACCTTCACGTAGAAAAAAGTTTTTTTTGCATTTATACTTACCTTCTGCGTTCCATGGACACTATTTTTATCGAATACAAAGTCAAATTTATAATGCAAAAATGATTACTAAACCGGAATATACAATTCACCTTCAATCAAGAACCTCAAAATTGATTATAATTTCGATCCTACCATGAAATAATCTTGGATTACGATTCTAATTTTGATTTTGCGACCAAACAATCATCCATGCCGAGTTCCGAAATCATTTCTGATTCATTAATCACAATTACCCATCTAAAAAAAAACAAAAAAAACAAAATATATATATTATATATATGAAAAATTATTTCACGAAAGTGACACGTGAAAAGTATTTATGATGAATAAAACCACGAAGGAAAAAGAAACACAAAGGGGTGCTCAAGCGCTTTCGTCTAATGACATCCTCAGGAACACTGGAGTGAAAGGACAGATCAAGGCAATATATAGGTTACAAAAATAAACATACATACATACACATTCACATATATATACATATATATATATATACATATATATAATATATATAAATATACATATATATAGTAAGTAAGAAAAAAATTGTGGGAGGAGCCAACATTTATATGGTCACAGAAGAATAAGAAATAAAAATAATATAAATATAAATGAGAAAAAAATTAATTACAAAATAGTGCCTTAGTGATATATATGTCACAGCCTAAATAATCATAAAGAAATAAACAGGCAAATAAAAAAAACCCATAAATACATATACATACATATATATATACATATATACATATATATACACATATATATATATATATATATATATATATAAAGACACTTTAGCACTTTGGCCGACCTTCCATATAAATTCAAATGGCTTTTTTATGGAACAGGTCAAAAAGAATAAAGAAATAAAAATAAATATAAATATTATAAGTGGAGTCTACCAATTCAAGCTCAAGAGGGAGGTTTTACAATCGATTTAATAGATGCTGCCAAATTGATATATATGTCACATTATTAAAAAAATAAAAATTGAAAGATAAATTTTAAGAGAGGCACACCAATTTATAAGGGAAAATTACCACATATGCATATTATAGTCACAACGAATACAAAAGTACAAGTAAATAATTGGAAAACAAAATGATCCCTAGATGATATATAAAGAACAATAAAATATATATACAACATATTTACGGTATATATACGAAATATAAACGCAATATATACAGAATATATATATAATATATATATGCATAAGGGAAAAAAATTACCAAATTTGTTTTTATAATTATTGTCTGAGAAAACGGTAGGTCGCAAAAGAATAAAGAAATAAAAATAAATATAACTTGAAAAAATTACAAATAATACACGTACATATATACCCGCATACCCAAATATATATATACATATACACACATATATACAAACACACACACACACACACAAATATATATATATATAATATATACAAGCTTGACCTTCACGAAATGAAATCATCCCGCAGAACCTTTGTGAGGTTGTAAGGTAAGGTAAGGTACATACACATATACATAGATATATATATATTTAACTGCATACATACATACATAAACATACATATACACACATACATACATACATATACACACATATACATACAAACATATTTGGGTATGCGGGTATATATGTGTACGTGTATTATTTGTAATTTTTTCAAGTTATATTATTTTATTCTTTATTCTTTTGCGACCTACCGTTTTCTCAGACAATAATTATAAAAACAAATTTGGTAATTTTTTTTCCCTTATGCATATATATATATATATATATATTCTGTATATATTGCGTTTATTTCGTATATATACCGTAAATATTTTTATATATTTTATTGTTCTTTATATATCATCTAGGGATCATTTTGTTTTCCAATTTATTTTTACTTGTACTTTTGTATTCGTTTGTGACTATAATATGCATATGTGGTAATTTCCCTTATAAATTGGTGTGCCTCTCTTAAAATTTATCTTTCAATTTTTATTTTTTAATAATGTGACATATATATCAATTTGGCAGGCATCTATTAAATCGATTGTAAAACCTCCCTCTTGAGCTTGAATTGGTAGACTCCACTTATAATATTTATATTATTTTTATTTCTTTATTCTTTTGTGACATGTTCCATAAAAAGCCATTTGAATTTATATGGAAGGTCGGCCAAAGTGCTAAAAGTGTCTTTATATATATATAATATATATATAATGTATCTATAGTAGATATATGTATATATATATGTATGTATATGTATTTATGGGTTTTTTTTTATTTGCCTGTTTATTTCTTTATGATTATTTAGGCTGTGACATATATATCACTAAGGCACTATTTTTGTAATTAATTTTTTCTCAATTTATATTTATATTTATTTTTATTTCTTTATTCTTTTGTGACCATATAAATGTTGGCTCCTCCCCAATTTTTTTCTATGCTTATATATATATGTATATATTTATAATATATATATATATGTATATATATATATATGTATATATATGTGATGTGTATGTATGTATGTTTATTTTGTAACCTATATATTGCCTTGATCTGTCCTTTCACTCCAGTGTTCCTGAGGATTCATTAGACGAAGCGCTTGAGCACCCCTTTGTGTTTCTTTTTCCTTCTGATTCATTAATCCCAATTACCCATCTCAAAAAAAAACAAAAAAACAAATATACATATATATATATATGTGTGTGTGTGTGTGTGTGTGGAAAGACAAAATTGCGTCATTTTAACAAAACTAATATCCAGATGTGCATAAATTTGCACATAATTTAGATTTTGGAGAAAGCTTGACTGCAACCGAGATTAGTCTGAAACACTAATTTATCTTTTGAAGTCGCGATATGAAATCAGATGAAAAGTTCGACGGACGCTTCCACCACCAGTGTTGATTTAGTGCTGGAAATGGGAATGAAGCAAAGCGGGTAATTTTGTTGATGGAAAAGAATTCGATTAGAGGGATGATGAGTAGGATAAATACAACACGTGACTCCATTGGATAATCTCCAATATGTACACGAGAGTGAATTTGGATCCAAACGCTTCGTATGTGTACTGCTATTTAAGGCCCCCCGTTTTGGCTGTCCTGTAATGATACAGGCCAAATATATAGCGTGGGAAATCAATGCTGTTTCAAGTATTCATACTTTTCCCTGACACTTTTTAACATTTTTAACTGGTTAATTATAATAATAATAATAATAATAATAATAATAATAATATGTAATATATATATATATATATATATTATATATATATATAAATAAATTATTATTATTATTACCATTATTATTATTATTATTATTATTATTACAGGGACTACAAAATATTGCCTTTTAATTATTTTAAAATTTTTCCTAATAACTGCATCGTATATCATCAATCAAGTGAAAATTTTTAATGTATAATATTTAAAAATAAGTTTCCTCAACCTATATTAAAAAATCAAAAAATAGTCTGAATATTCTTTTAATAAATAATAATTAGCTAAATTTTTTTCCGTCTAATTTAATGGATGACTTAATAATTTTTTAGGAAATTTTGGTTTACTCTGTAATTATTTCATAAATTATTGATTATCTCTTAAATGACGACACTCGACTATCAAATTTATAGCCATTTTTCATCTTCAGAGCCATTGGCTTCTAAACGAGTGATTTACGATACGTGAAAGATGTTATTCATAACAGCTTTGTCTCGTAACATCCTTATTCATAACAAACAACTAACTCCTTTTCCATTCGCCGGTTTTTGCGCATCGGGATTAAAAGTCTGGAAAATAGGGTTAAATTTAAAAAAAATATTTTTTGGGTGTATGAAAATTAATAATCAAAGAAATTTTTTATCTTATTAAAAGAATATAAAATAGTTGTTATAAAAATATTATTTTGAGAATAAACAAATTTATAACTACATTGAAAACTTCGATAACACACATATATATATATATATATATATATATATATATAATATATATATATATATGTAGTGGCAAAGACGCTTTCAAATACTTTAGCGATGTTCTATAAACACAAACACGCCGAAGATGACGTCAGACAATTACGACCAAGATGACGTCACAGCGAGAGACTACTTCAAGGTATGTCCTTATGCCTTGCCTCACACCTCAACTTCGTTACAAGGACTTCTCGACGCACCTCGACCTCTCGCTCCGAAGAAGCAGTGACACGAGAGCTACCACCATGTGAACACCTTTTGTGTTATTCACCTAACTTTATATAAAGACTATTCATTACCTCGCGCGTTATTAATATTGAAGTCATTAAAGAAGCGCACATTCAATTTCAACATATTTTGTCTCATTCATGAATCATTTATTTCGTTTAATAAAAGAAGAAAACTCATCCTATCAATCACCCTAATTAATAACTTAATTAATAACATTATTTGATCTGAAAAGATCACGGTCACTCCAGCCTTATCAATCATCACCATGAACAATCAATTAACGATTATCATCATCATTAATATTATAGTGCCAACATTACGCTATAAATTGGTGACTATAAATTGGTGATTACCCGTAGTGACACGAACACCCAGCCTTCTGATCATCATCATTAATATTATAGTGCCAACATTACGCCATAAATTGGTGACTATAAATTGGTGACTACCCGTAGTGACACGAACACCCAGCCTTCTGAACAAATAATTCATTTATTTTTCTAAACACAAAACGACAAAGTAATTTCTCTCTCCTTATTAAATATTGTTTGTTTGGGCTGTATCCCAGACTGGAGATCCCTTATTATTCATTTAAATATAATTCATTAATTACAGTAAGCCTACTTAATAGGCCACCATAAATTGGTGATTTGTAGGCCACTATATATATATATATATATATATTTCTAAAACTGCATTTCACCTAGAGTATAACTAAAATAGTATTGGTTGTGTGTGATTTTAAACAAATAAGCTTAAGTCATTTTATTTTTACTAAAACAAAAATCAAATGGTAATTCGAATTACAATACAATTAAAATTACAGGAAATATACATACATACATGGCAAATATAAGGTATACAGTAAATTCTCGTCCAACGCGGGAGTTAGGTTCTCGAGAACGGCGCGTTAGGTAAATCCGCGTTGGACAAACTTTAATACCTTATGGGATAAATGGGGATACGTGAACGCGGCCGCGTAAAGTCTCCCATTAATACTTAGATACGTAGATTTTTTATTCATACGCAAATGAATTTCCCTACCTATATTGTATATGAAATAAGAACATAATAAAATCATAAACATAATGATATTTACATATGATAAATAAAAATATATTAAATGAAAATAGCACGATCTTTTCTTCACTCTTTCGGATGGTGCGTATGGGAGACTCATTCACGTGATACTCGCGGCCAAGTGATGTTATGCTCATACTACCACGCAACTTATCTAGAATCTTTAATTTTTCGGCTAATGTCATAACCTTACGACTTTTCTTCTCTTCACTATCACTCGCAGATGCTTTATGTTTTGGTGTCATACTGTTGTCTAAGGGTAATAGCAAAACAACGCCAAAATACGGCAAAAACAATCCAACACAACTTCACTGAACTTAACGCGTTAACAGGATTGAGCCAAAGGGACATGCGAGGGGTGATGCGAGGGTTGACGCGAGAGGAAGGGAGAGGCGGGAGTGTTGGAGAGTGTAGGAGAAAACACTAGAGCGCGCATTGGCACGCGTACAGTACTACTGTATTAGAGCGTGTTTGGCGGACCGTGTATAATCAAATTTTCCGCTTTCGGCAAATAATTGTTTGCATTTATTTTTCCGTGTATAAGCAAATTCGCGCTGGACAAACACGCATTGGACGAGGGTTTGTTGTATATATATATAAAACGTAAATATGAACTGAAAAATAAGAGGCATTACCTTCGTACCGACTTTCGTGTGTGTGTGTGTGTATATATATATATATATATATATATATATATACACTGTATATGCGCCTTAGTGGTGTATGGGTTAGCATCATTGACTACAATCTACCGTCCCCAGGTTCGATTCCTGGCGAAAGCAGACGGCACGCAGCTTACCCAGCTGTTCATCCTTCCAGAAAAAATAAGTTGGTAGATAAATGGGTACCCTGGGTAACCTAGTGGTTAACACGCTGGGCTGCTGATCGGGAGGTCGTGAGATCGAGTCCGCCGGGCAAAGTCCATAATTTCTGACCATTGACCACACCTGGTGGGTCGTCGTTCCGGTTTCACGTTAAGCTGTAAGTCTAAGATGGAGCAACAAGCTTGACCTTCGTCAGAATGAACAATTCGGGCGGAAGGAAAACCAAGGTTATATATATATATATATATATATTATATATATATATATATATATATATGTTGGGTATTTTAAATCCAAAGTACTATCTTCCATTTTCATCAATTTTACTCTAAAACGGAGGAAGATGCGCTCCACAAATAAAAATTGTATTGTAAAATTCTCATAGGAAAAAAAAAAAGAAAGAAAATGATAAATAATAAAATAAAATACAAATTCTTTGTAAAAGATGAAAAGAAATAATTGAAAAGATAAAAGCTAACATCTCCATTTTATCCGCAACTCCGAATATATATATATATATATGTATATAGTGCATCGTGGTCGTAAATTCAATTGAGGGTTACCTGTGATGACGTCACAACTCGTGAATTTGAGCTTGGGCGGAAAAATAGAGGAATGTGTTGTACGTCTAAAAAAAAAAAAAAAGGTTTCTTTGTCCTCTTGAATGAATAGGATCCAAAATGGAGTCTTTGGGAGTAATTTAAAGGTTTAAAATTGTGGAATTTATCAGTTTCTCTTGTCTTGCTGTAATTTCATTAAAGAAGAAAAGCTTTAATTCACCAATGATTTTTTTATGGTTTCTGCAAAGCGTCATTATTATTATTATAATTATTATTATTATTATTGATTATTATTATTATTATAATACCTAGCATAAGGGTTTTAAATTATATATATTATATATATTGAATATCAGGCATGAACACGCACGATTTTACGTACAGTAATGCAAAAACTGTTCCCACGAGGGCTCGAAGCTACCGCCACTTGAATAGAAGATGAAGGCGCTAGCGTCTACATTATAGGTTGGTTCAACCTTTATCCTCTCGTAGTAAAAACTCCGTGAAATTTGTCACATAAAAACGGTTTGCATAATAATAGACCAAGTTCTTTCTGTAGTTTGATTCGATTGTTTAACCTCCTTCGCAACATCTAAGGTCATATGGCAGAGGAGACCTACAGCTTTACGTGGGGTTCGATACAAGAATGCCTATATAATCTGGGCCTTGGACCTTGGACCTTGGACCTTGGACTTGATTTTGGTTCTCTTCTTCTTCTATGGGGTGAGCATTTTTGTGGGTATTCGCCCTTGGTTCTTTCTTCCTGCATAAAAAAACATATATATGGGAAGAGAGAGAGAGAGAGAGAGAGAGAGAGAGAGAGAGAGAGAGAGAGAGAGAGAGAGAGAGAGTATAAGTAAGCAGAGACGAGAAACGAATAAATTATGACAAACGTACGATTTACTCATTTGCAGGCACTAAAGAATAAAATGAATGTAAACAAAACACGATATTTCTATATTGAAAATTTTCCTTCGTCTACGAGTATATAAACTGAAATACATTTAATTAATTTAATTACTTGGGAACCTACGTGAGCCTACGCATTCAATCGCTTTTTACATCGTCCGTACGATAAGAAAAGTGAAAAAAACTCCACTGAACTAGCGAATGATGCTTGTTTTTCATTAATGCTTCAAGTTTGTTTGTTTAACTTCTCCGAGTCTTCTTAATTAAAGATAGAAATAGAAAAATCACGTATTAATTGGAATAATTAAACGGAAATAGAAAAATTACGTATTAAATGAAATAATTAAGTGGAAATAGAAAAATCTCGTATTATGGCAGTAACTCTATCAAACTACGGTTACAAATAATGAACACTAGTTTTTACGGGGTACTGATCATTTATCTGTAAAAAGAATTTAGAATTTTTAGATTTTTATATAATATGTACCAGCTGAGCTGTATATGAGGTAATTAGTTTCATTGGCAATTTCTTTTAAAGTCTATGCTGAAAATAAAAGGAGAAGCCTTTTGGCCAATGTTGGCTTTTGCCAAAGGAGTTGTACTGATTGATCTAGAACTTTTTTAAATCTGGTTGATAAAGTCAAATGAAACCTGTTATGCTACTTCTGATTTGTCCGTTGATGATGTCCGTTGATGTATCGAATTTCACACTTCTTTGTAGTTTAAATATACTTATCAAGGGACTTAAAAAATTGTAAAAGTATGACATATTAAAACTAATATAGCAAATAATAATTACACCAAATCTTCCAGAGGAAGTTCACAATTGTTGACAAGTGTTACTAAATTCATTATCAATACTCAAAATACATCACTGATTTTATGCGTAATTTCTCTTAATATCTCTCTCATTACAAACAATTTTAGGTGATTTACCATCTGTTTTCATTCATTTGCTTTCAAAATTTTTATGTAAGCTTTATTCATTTGTTTTTGCACGTATTTGTGTACGTCATAGGAGTCAAAGTCCATAACCGTGTGATGTTTCATTAGAATTTGTACTAACTCACACTTACTAGAATGTTAATTATTTTGAAAAACAAAGTTTATAGCTAACGTAAATAATTTTGTAAAATCCTAAAATGACATTCAGTATTCTAAAAGAATTTCTATAAAAAAATTTCATTGAATTGCAAAGCCAATTCGGCTTATATTACTCAAACATGTTTGTAGCAAAGGTTGAGAAAAAAAATATATATTCACATAACATTCAATAAGAACAGAGAATTAACCAAGTTTATTTTCAAATAGAACAAATGAAGATGTCTTAAAGAATTAAGAGTGATCTCTAAATGAAACATTTAAGTTCAGAATTACTTAATTAGAGCGGGGAGTCAAATTAACCCCTGAATGAGTTCTTCCTTAGACTGATCTATCAATGAATCACTCATTTAGAACTACAACTGACCGTAATCACCGCCCCGAACTCGCGAATGACTGGTGCAGAGACAAGAACAAATAGCAGACACTTCCCTTCAGATGTGGGATAGATTGACCATTGAAAAGAACTTCAAAGTCTGAAACGGGACAAAATGTAAACGAACAGGTGACGTTGTGATGTCAACTTTTTACCTACGTGTTTTGTTTTTTATTTTGCCGTGTGGTGTGCCGTGTGGTGTGCCGTGTGTGTGTCGTACGGTGTTTTTTTAATTGTTGCACCCGAAAACTCCTCTAGAACTTACATATAGATTTTTCCAGCTTCACACACACACACACACACACACACACACAGGCCTGGGTACCCGACAATACCGCGACATTTTCACATATTCAGTTTTGTATCGCATTCTTTACCCATTTTACAAAACCTAACAAATTTAACCAAACCTAACCAAACTTACCTAACCTAACCTAGCATAACCTTAATTATATCGCCTTTTTTCATAATAAAATATAACATTTATAAAGAGAGACCAGTGCGACACTGCTAATGTTGTGATACGAATGTTTGTGTCACGATGGGCTCTGTGTGTATCTTAACCTCTTAACGACTGAAGTTTTTGTAGTGTTAAGTTATGAATGCGTGTATTGGAAACGGTACAAATTCGACCCAGTCGTCCAAAAGAGGTTAAAGATTGTTGCAATTCCGTAGGGAAGACAAGAACAACCGTGACTACAGTATGAAACTACGATATTTTCATATTTTTAACTGCACATGACGAAATTTAACCTAAATAACCGAACGTTACCTAACCTAACCTAGATTCATTATACCCCTTTATTTTCCTGATATTTAATGATTTTCAATAAAAAATACATCTGAATCTATAAGGACAACCGCTAACGTCATTACACGCACGTTCGTGTCGCTATGAGTTCGGTGTGTACCCTAAAGATTGTCGAGAAGGCGAAAGGTAGCCACTAACACACACACACACACACACCCACACACACACACATGTTGGTTTTTCCCGACATATGAGCTCACCTTTTAAATTAAACGAAGGTAAATCCTAATTACTAAGCCATATAATCAATTTATATTTAACTTTTGTGACATTTAATAGTTTCTGACGTATTTGAATATTAAAAAATAGCAAATTACCTCATTTTGACATATGTCGTGCGAGTAAAGTATGAGCGAAGTAATAGAAATAGAGACAGTGTGTTCAAAAACTCTCTCTCTCTCTCTCTCTCTCTCTCTCTCTCTCTCTCTCTCTCCTCTCTCTCTCTCTATATATATATATATATATATATATATATATATATATATATAGAAAAATGAAATGAAAATGTTTATTGGCAGACTATAGTCCATATGACAAATATTATTAATACAATGACAGTTCACGTACTAAGGATAGAAATATATACAATTGATTGGAAATAATACAGTAATGTCGAGGTTAAGTGGAGCTACAGACAAACATTTTCGTACTAAGAATTCCATAGCTTAGAGACAAACGGCAGGACTCATGAATAGATGGATAATCGGGTTGGTTGATTTTTTTAATTCTTTGCATTAGACTGTATTGAGCACGTCTTGTTACCTCCGGAAGCTCGGGACATTGCGGGTAGCAAACATTTCACACACACACACACACACACACACACACACACACACACCACATACAATATATATATATATATATATATAAAATAAAACTTTTGAAGAAAGTGATTTTTAAATTACGAAAGATTTTTTTTTTAAATTTTTTATTCCAATTCGTTAAATAGATGGACAATAATATTTAGGTTATGACTTTTTAATTTTTTGTCATAAATATTGTTTCCTGTATCATCAATCGATGAACTTTTGCTTGAAAACAATAAAAAGGGCCTAATTCCTCAGAATTAAAAAAAAATGTCACCCGAAAGCAAATATAGTAAAGGGTGTCAGGAAATTATTGCCCCCCCCCCCCCCCTGTACAGAAGAAACTGAAAGGAATAGAAAAAACAGACAAAACCACGCGAAGAGCGTTTAATTTTGAATAAAAAACACTTGTTTTAATATCGGGTGTTGCCCCCATTTGCAGCTCTGACGGCCATTAATCGACGGGGTATGATCCCAGAAGTGTCTCAAAGTTTCTCTGAATCGTTCAAAATAGATGATGCCATGGTTTCTGTGGGGAAAAAAATGTAAGAATTAAAATCACAGGAATAGAATATAATGTTTTTATTCAGATTTTAACGCTCTTTCAAGTGGTCTCGCCGGTTTTTATCTATCTCTTCTAGTTTTTGCTCTACAGGGGGGCAATCATTTCCTGACACCCTTTACTATATTTGCTTTCGGGGTGACATTTTTTTTTAATTCTGAGGAATTAGGCACTTTTCTATTGTTTTCAAGCAAAAGTTCATCGATTGATGATACAGGAAACAATATTTATGACAAAAAATTAAAAAGTCATAACCCTAAACTGTCATTGGACATACTTTTAATTCATCATCGATATGACGTGAATATTGGATTAATTCCAAAAATAATACAGTAATTTCGAGGTTAAGTGGAGCTACAGACAAACATTTTCGTACTAAGAATTCCATAGCTTAGAGACAAACGGCAGGACTCATGAATAGATGGATAATCGGGTTGGTTGATTTTTTTAATTCTTTGCATTAGACTGTATTGAGCACGTCTTGTTACCTCCGGGAAGCTCGGGACATTGCGGGTAGCAAACATTTCACACACACACACACACACACCACACACACACACACACAACACACATACATATATATATATA
>JAJOZX010000236.1:315000-350000 GCA_023014485.1 Bathynomus jamesi
TCCCAGAATATTTCCTTGCTCTATGTACGGTGTGTGTGTGCAACATACAGTATATATATATATATATATATATATATATATATATATATATATATATATATATATATAATATATATATATATATATATATAAATAAAATCATTTTATATTTAATCATTTTTTCTAATTGTTCCAAAGCGAGATTCCCCAAGGCAATATTTTTGGTGCGTTCTTAATTAAATTTTATTGGTAAAATTTGAACATTTGATCAATACTAAACTTTAGTTCATTGTAGTCGGTAATGGAGAGTCGTTTATTTCGCTGATATGAATTTGAATAAATTATATTTAAAGGAATCCAAGAAGAAATAACTCGTTAAGTTTCGTTAAATTCCACATGCTTCATTCGAGATCATTTCTAAAACTTTTAATGAAGGACAGTTCTCTGGAATCTCAAATTATAGTGCAAAAAAAAAAAAAAAGGAAAAAGACTCGGATGTTATTGTCTAGAGCAGGGGTTCCCAAATTGGTGTTCCGCGGAACACTTGTATACCGTGAGAAGTGTTCCGCGAACACAATTTGGGAACCCCTGGTCTAGAGCAATGGTTCTCAACCGGTGGGCCATGGCCCACTTATTTGTCTTTTAGCACCATGTTAATAAGTTTTAATAACCAAAATGTACTTATTAAACCTTATGTAAACATGATACCAGCTTAGCAACATGGAAAGTGGGTCATGAGTTATTCACATCGGCTCTAGTGGGCTGTCGTCTAAAAAAGGTTGGCAACCACTGGACTCTAGAGTCTGGACCATGCAGCGATTCCCAACCGGTGGTACGCGGAGCTTTTATTTTAAGTGGTACGCGAAGCTTTTATTTTAAGTGGTACGCGAAGCTTTTATTTTAAGTGGTACGCGAAACTTTTATTTTAAGTGGTACGAAAGAGAGTTTTAACATCCAGCTTGCTAATTAGTGATGACTATGATAATATATTTAAAAAGTAATATTAGTGGCAGATGAATAACTCACAACCTTTCAAACTGTGGTACTTAGAAAAACATGGTGGTACGTCGACCTATAAAGGTTGGGAACCAGTAATCAAGACGAGTCACAGAAATAACAGTCTAAACTATTTTAAATGTGGTTTTATTTTTAGACCATAATTCAAATGTTTTTATATTTCTTATGCAGAAACTTAAAAGTCAAAAGGCATTTAAGATGTGGAGTACATAAAAACAGGTTTTTTTTATGCAGGGAGGAAGGGCCAAGGGCGAATGCGAGGTTTGGTAGAGACAAACTCAAAGTGATTCAAAAATTTTGTAGGAATGTTGATCTCTTACCTTTTTTAACTGAACTACCTTTATACAGTTAATCAAATACTCAGTAAATTAATGGGTACACTTACACAGCTCTGCCGGTCCTACTTTGGGTACTTTTGTTTGTGTCAGACATTATCCTGTTTATTTTTATTGTAAGGCGTAAAACAATATTTTTTAATGTAGTTTCATGATCTCGTAAGCTTTAAACTCTGCATCACTTGTTATCTATTCACTGTTCAGATTTTTGCATTCTCCTAAATTGGATAACAGCGATTAGGCCCAAGAGGCTTCATATTGTCCCTCTAAATGTAATGTAAATGGATTGATTTTTACAAGAATTTCATATATAATTTCATATTTTTCTTTCATATTTAATTTCATAATTGCTCTTCATATTTAATGCCTCTGTGTAATAATTTCTCATATGTTAAAAATAATATTGCTATGAGATACAATTTACACACAAAAAAAAACAGTCGATCGGTTGGACTTTTTCTAAAGGGAGTCCCCCTAAATTTATGCCCACCTTGTTTTCTCGCAACTATATATATATATATACACACACACACACACACACACACACATATATATATATATATATATATATATATATACATATACACATGTATGTGTGTGTGTGTGTCTGTGTGTGTTTATTTCTGGAAGTCATTTTCAGATAAATATTTATTGATTAAAGGAATGTTGAAGATTTGCCGAAACATCCACGACATCACTTTCTGTTTTCCAGTCACGAAAGAACTTTATGAATCCTTTAACCGAGATTAATTGTAAAAAAGGATTTAGCGACAATCACTAAATGATTTATTAATCGCACCGATTAATCGCTTTTTTATATATATATATATATATATATATGGGTACGTGAAAGCCATACAAAAAAAAAATATATATATATATATATATATATATGTATATATATATATATATATATATATATATACACACATTTTTTTTTTTTTTTTTTGACGTCAAAAAGGAAAGTTTGTTTACAAAGAAGAAAATTTTCTTTCAACAAGATCTTTTACGGACATCAGCGGAAACGCTGATGTAAAGGAAATGAATACAAGAACGGAAATAATTCGCAAAAAAAAAAAAATTCCTCCTCCTTCAAAGAAAAAATTACTGATTAGTACTTTTTAAAAATATTTTCGGCGAATTTATTTCTCTCTCTCTCTCTCTCTCTCTCTCTCTCATACATACAAACACACAAACACACACACACACACACACATATATATATATATATATATATATATATATATTATATATATGAATAAAACCACGAAGGAAAGGAAACACAGAATGGTGCTCAAACGCTTTCGTCTAATGACATCCTCAGGAACACTGAAGTACATAAGAGTTACAGCCTATATATAGGTTACAGAAAAAAAATATATATATATACAATAAACGGAGAAACAAAATTAAAGGATTGTGGGAGGGGCACACAAATTTATAAGGGAAAACTATCGATTTTTAGCACAAGATTAAATGAATTGTTTCCAACCAATGTTATACATAAAAAAAAATATACAAATTTATACTGGAAATCTGCCCGGGTTTTAGCACTCTGCTCTTTTTGTACATAAAAATTGAAAAATTATCGATTTTTAGAACAAGATTAAATGAATTGTTTCCAACCAATGTTATAGATAAAAAAAAAAATACAAATTTATACTGGAAATCTGCCCGGGTTTTAGCACTCTGCC
The DNA here is from genome assembly GCA_023014485.1 of Bathynomus jamesi. Lineage (NCBI taxonomy): Eukaryota > Metazoa > Arthropoda > Malacostraca > Isopoda > Cirolanidae > Bathynomus > Bathynomus jamesi. Next base: position 318,026 of record JAJOZX010000236.1, read on the forward strand.
CTTTTTGTATATAAAGTAGGAAAAATAAAAGTTATTAGGGTGGCATACAAGTTTACCAAAGATTTAGCGTTCTACCCTTCTTATCTAAATCTGTTCTGAAGGAATTCAAAACAACAGGATCGAGTTGAAAAAGACCTTTGCTTATGTTGAAGTTATTTTTGACAAAGTACTTTGTCAAAAAATATTTTAGTACTTCCATTTTTCCCGGGCTTTTTAGGCATTGCTAATGTACTTAAACTTTTGGATATTAATTTAGTATTTTCATATAACAATATTGTGAAAAATATCATAGTAAAAAATAGCCCGACCAATAATTCAGGCATTATCTATAAAATTGGTTGTAAACAATGTGATTCCTTTTACATAGGTCAGACGGGAAAGGATTTGCACACACGTATAAAACAGCATCAATATTCCGTTAGAACAGGACAGTTGTCCAGTGCCCTTTTTGTCCATTTGTCAGAGTTATCCCACTGTATTGATTGGAATAATGCTTCAGTTTTATTTCACTCTAGCAACATTGTTAATAGAAATATTCTTGAGTCTGCCATTATCCAACTTACAAATAACTTCAACGTAAGCAAAGGTCTTTTTCAACTCGATCCTGTTGTTTTGAATTCCTTCAGAACAGATTTAGATAAGAAGGGTAGAACGCTAAATCTTTGGTAAACTTGTATGCCACCCTAATAACTTTTATTTTTCAATTTTTATATACAAGAAGGGCAGAGTGCTAAAACCCGGGCAGATTTCCAGTATAAATTTGTATATTTTTTTTTTATCTATAACATTGGTTGGAAACAATTCATTTAATCTTGTGCTAAAAATCGATAGTTTTTCCTTATAAATTTGTGTGCCCCTCCCACAATCCTTTAATTTTGTTTCTCCGTTTATTGTATATATATATATATATATATATATTTTTTTTTCTGTAACCTATATATAGGCTGTAAATCTTTATGTACTTCAGTGTTCCTGAGGATGTCATTAGACGAAAGCGCTTGAGCACCGCACCATTCTGTGTTTCCTTTCCTTCGTGGTTTTATTCATCATAAATATTTTTCACGTGTTACTTTCGTGAAATAATTTTCATATATATATGGGATGGTCCCCTGAGATATTTTCATGATACACACAGACCGTGCATGGAACAAGGAACTCTTCTGGGAAAATTAAATCCACTATAGTTTGAATAAGTAATGGTAAATGACAAATACTATAGTTTTTCTTTTTCATGATGTTAGCCCGACGTGGCTGGATCCTATCTGCTTTGCAGATAGCTGGTGAGGGAAGCTGTATTTTTGGGCCTCTTTGCGAGTGACCCGTTGTCCACGTCGGGCTAACATCATGAAAAGAAGAAACTATAATGTCTGTCATTTGCCATTACTTATTCGGACTATAGTTGATTTAATTTTCCCAGAAGAGTTCCTTGTTCCAAGTACGGTCTGTGTGTATCATATATATATATTATATATATATATATATATATATTATATATGCGCCTCGGTGGTGCAATGTTCAGCGTCGCTGACTACGAATTCATCGGTCCCGGGATCGAGATCCGATGACGGCAGGCGGCGCGCAGCAAAACCCAGCTGTTCATCTTTCCACATAATAAAAAAAAGTTGGTTGGTAGATAACTGGGTACCCTAGGTAGCCTAGTAGTTAAGATGTTGGGCTGCTAATGGGGCGTGTTTCGGATTCCATGTTAAACTGCAGGTCTAACGTGGAGTGACAAGCTTGACCTTCGTTAGAATGAACAATTCGGGCGGAAGCAAAATCAAGGTTAACAAAGGTGTATATATATACATATATAAACTAATGTTTAATTCCGAATTGAACTGTTTACCAATTGTTGTAAATAAAAATTAATTATTAAATAAATAAATAATATAAATAAATAAATAGAAGTTAATTTAAAATAGAGCTGAAATTTCGATTGAATTAATAATTAATAATTAATCGTTTTTGGACGAATAAATTTCAAAAGTTTTCAGGGAATTTACGTACCATTTATTTATTTATTTATTTCCACTGTTTATTCTGCGCATGCGCAAAGTTCCCCACCTTCAATCCCGGTCCCCCAAGAGCAAATATTAATTAAAATTCAGAGTTTTCTCACCCATAAAAAGCGGGATGCAAATGCCGGAATGAAAAGTAACGTTGGAAAACCTCTCAAATGGCAAATTAAGTGTTTTTTCAAGTGTTGTCAAGTGACGCCATGATGCAATTTAAAGAGATGCAAATGCCATTAAAAATTTGAGTTGGAAGCAGTGCTTCACGCGAAAAATTGCTTCTGAATGCTGTTTAATTAGATTTTTTTGTTATTATTATTATTATTATTATTATTATTATCATTATTATGATTATTATTATTATTATTATTATTATTGTTATTATTATTATTATTATGGCAAACGTGGAAAGCAATGTATAGGAAATATATAAGTACATAGCTCGCGCACACACACACACACACACACACACACACACACACACACACACACTCAGAAAAAGATCATGGTTTAGTCGTAAAATGTAAGAAGCAATATTTATTACGACTCATTCTATTTAGTTTTATTTAATTTATATACAAAAAAAAAAAAAAAAAATCGTAACTAAAAATAAAACCATTTACGATACCAAACATAAAATTATTTTTTTGTATAATAAAACTTTTGTTCTCAATTTGCGGTTGGTTGGTTTGGTGAACTTCAAATGTTGATTTGGTTGCGTAACTTACACAACAACCCTGTTTAGAACAAGTTTTAGAGCAGTTAATTACGAAAGTTCTAATTAAATTCTCTGTCTTTTGCTCAAAACTGAACAACACGAAGATAATTGCCATTAAAATGGCTCGCAAGTGTGGCTAAACAGCGACTTGGAACGCACACTGGCTAGATTCGTAAGTGATTTTAACGAGAAATTTCTACTTGCATAAACATGTTGAAACAAGTTTCCTTGAGAATGATGTTTGTCGGAAAGTTTGTTCGAGTCTATTTGTTCAGAGAAAACATTTTTACTCAGTAAATATTTGTTCCCACCCGCAAGAAGGTGACATAAATGGTTTCCATTAATATTGTCGATGCGTCGGAGATGTGTGTACATATATACTCGTATATATATATATACACACACACACACCACACACACACATATATATATTAAAATAAAAAATAAAAATCTATCCAAAATATATTTTTCATTTCTGGTTTTTTTTTGTGCCGAAGTTCGGTTCAGGACCGGTTTTTAATATTAATATTTTTTTCTATCTATTCAAAGTTCATTTTTTCCCCCTTAATTTCAATATCGTCAGAAACTATTAATTAAATACAAAGTTGTCATTGGATAATGTTTTTCCTTTCAGTCTTTTTTTGTTGTTTTAAGATAGAGGGGGAGTCTCTCAAAACAGGGAACCCAGACCATTAATTAATAGGGGAAAATGTAATTAAACAACTAGGGGCTTTTTCAATACATTTCATAAATTTTTCTTTTCGACACAAAAATAAGAGATTCGTCAAATTTGATCAATGAAATAGAACTGAAAATGAAGTGAAAGGAAAGGACTTTTTTATTTTTACTGTCTAGCTATCTGTTTATATGGACTAAATTCATAAATTTTATGCCTGTGGACCTGCCTTTTAAGTGGGCATCTTACCATCGAGGTCAAGGTACTCGATATTTCGTTTAGGGGGTCAAAAAAGTTAAGTGAATAAAATATTTAAAGAATAGAACAGTAGATCGACAATTTACGTTGACATTCAATGGTTGGCACTGGTACTGTATATATATCTTTGCGGAATGGTAAAGGAATGGCACATGAAAATGTTTGACACCTTTACAGAAGTCCCTGTCTGCGGAGGTGGGGCTTGTGTATTTCTCAGATACTGTTGGTCTAGAGATTAGTATTTAATGCCCTGGATGGGAATTCCCAGAATTCCGGGAAATAAAATTTCCCGTTTCCCGGAAAATTGAATTTAAAATCTTCGGATAAAAAGGAAAAATTTTGGAAATTGGAAAAATATGTCACAAATAATAAATTTGATGCTGAACCTTTTCGCTACGACACTCTGGCATTTTTCTGACATTTTCAAACGTTTTAGAGCAGTGGTTCTCAAACTGAGTTACGGCGTACCCCTAGGTGTACGCGAGGGATCTTAGGGGGTACGCGAAGGGGTCCTGAAAATATAATTCTTTTAATTTTATATACGATTAACAAATGGCCACAAGTCACACGGTCGTAAAGAAAGTAAAAATCCTCTCTCTCTCTCTCTCTCTCTCTCTCTCTCTCTCTCTCGAAAATCCAGAAAATCCCGTGAAAGAATTCAAGGGGTACAGAAGAAGGAAAAGTTTGGGAACCGCTGGTTTAGAGTCTCTGACTGTGTCGCTTTAAAACGTTTTAAGGGCGCGTATTTTACGGTTTTCGAAATAATTATTATATTGAACTGAAATTTTAACATATTGTAAAGTCTAATGAGTAATGAATACACACCAACTTTCAAGTCGATCAGGCGAAGTAGTTTTTGAGCTGGGGTAGGGGGATTTTGGGGAAAACTCCAAGATTTAGGGAAATTTTAGAATGGGAACTACCCCATTATTTTTTTTACCTGCAATTTTTATCATAGAGTTAGCAAGATCTGACTAAAGACCCCAAAATCGTAAACCGAACAAATGGGAGCAAATTTCTTGCAGAAAGAATTTTCCCTTTTTGAAGTAAGAAATCAAAGAAGAGCCACTCTTTATTTGTTATACAATATCCTTAGTACCATCCCACCTACTTCCGTTGAGGCTGAGAGAGCTTCTCCGTGTGTGGTTTGTTTTTAACAAAGATTCGTATCAGACTTAGTGATCCCTCTTTGGGTTTTCTGTGTTTGTTAAAAACACACATGAAAGAAATTCGTCCCAAAATTTAAATGTATAGAGATGTCAATAACAGAATAATACTTTCAAATGTTTAACAACACCTTTACATCCCTAATGCAATCTGGTTGGAAAAATTGGAAGAAAGTTTCAGGGGTGTTGTGTGACCGAAGAATAGGCGCAAGGGTTAAGGGAAAGGTGTATAAGACTGTGGTAAGACCGGCTATGATGTACGGGGCTGAGTCTTGGGCTATAAAGAAAGATCATGAGAAAAGACTAGATGTAACGGAGATGAGAATGCTGAGATGGATGTGCGGAGTGACAGGTTGGATAGAGTAAGGAATGAAAGGATAAGGGGCACAACAAAGGTTGGAGAAATCTCGAGGAAGATACAAGAAAGTAGACTGAAATGGTATGGACATATGATGAGAGGGGACGAAGATTATGTGGGTAAGAGAACGATGAATATGGAGGTGCATGGCAGGAGAAAGAGAGGCAGACCGAAGCGAAGGTGGATGGAGAAGGTGAGGGACGATTTGAGGGAGAAGGGTTTGTCGGAGGAAGAAGCCCAGGACCGGGCTGTGTGGAGGAGGCTGGTCAGAAACGCCGACCCCGCATAGAGGCGGGAACGGGCGAAGAGAAAGAAGAAGTGTCATGCACTAAACAAAATATTCATAGCTACCAAAGAGTGACTTAATTTTTTTTTGTTTTTTGGATATACGGAGCCAATATTTCTTTGATGAAACTTATGCAAAATTGTTGAATAAAGAATTTTTCCTTATTTTAATTGAAGTTTATCTTTTTAATTTTAATTGCTTCATCAATTTCCCGGGATTAAACACTATTAGAGATTATGAGTTGTCCAATCGGAAACCATGTTTCATTCCTTCCAAATATTAACCAATCAGAAGAGGGAAAACATTTTTAGCCCTTAAATCCAATACTATTTCGTTAAAATATATATATATACAACGGCACTGATTCTAATTTCTTATCCTCAATCCTGCAAGAACGTTGATAGTAAGTAAATTCCAAAAACCTTATTCTTATTAAGTTAATGGCAAGTAGTTTTGTTCTTAATTGGCAGAATTTTAATTCGTTCTTTCGATAAGGAAAACCTTTCTCGGAATTATTCCGAAGGGGATATTTTAATCTTGAAATTGCTGTTTCCGCTCCAACATAATTCCTCCCTAATTACAATTCAAATCAACCTTTTCAAGTCAACTTACTTCAATTCCATATACAGTATACACACTCACACACACTGTATATAGGGTGTACCCAAAGGAGTGATCACCTTTTTCACTGGGCCAACAGAACCACAATTCAAAGGAAAACTAAATGAAACGAAAATATGTTAAACTGTTTAAATTGTACTTAAAGTGGGTGGTAGCTTATTTAAATCGGACGAGTTGTCTTTTCATAAACTCATTTCGAACAAAAGTTGTTAAAAAATAAGAGTGACAACACAAAAGTAGAAGAAATTGCTAAATTCATGTCACTGAATAGGCAAATCGTAATTTTACGGTCAACTTTGGGATCACTCGTTGATTCCAGGAAAGCCTAGGTTAGGCTAGCTCAGGGCTTCTCAAACTTTTTTCACTTGCGACCCCTTTGGATCAGACAAATTTTTTCGCGACCCTTCACTCAATGTCATAAAAGCAATAGGTACTAACACTGTATATTTATGAAAAAAATAATATTTTCAAATGTTTCTGCGACCCCCAATAATATTTACGCGACCCCTAGTTTGAGAAGCGTGGAGCTAGCTGGTACATTGTTATGGGTTGTAGAGAGCTAGGCTAGGCCGGCTAATAAGTGGAGTTAAGTGGAGTACACTTAGGTCTAGACAGTATTGGCGTCACGGCAATTAGTTTTGATTTGGCAGCGAGCGAAGGACGTTTGTCAATTATGTTATTTTAGTGAGTTGTTCAGTGGCGTGCCCAGGACTTTAGAAGGGGGTGTTTTCCTAACTGAACCTTCGTGACGGCCATGGTTTTCGAAATTATTTATTTGTGTAGCTATCGGTAGAGCAAACCTCTATAAGATTACTATCGCTGGCTAATAATAATAATAATAATAATATTAATTAATTAATTTAGGATCTTAGGGGGTGTTTCCGGGCAACCAGGAAACCCCTCTGGGCACGCCACTGTTGTTATGGCACGTTTAACTGAGCAAGAAAAAATTTCTACCAAACTTCACAAGGAAAACGTTTTTGGTGCTAAAAGGATAGTAAAACTATTCTAATCAACACTAGTCTGTACGTAGTGTGTCATGTCACATTTATTGAAAAAAAAATCATGAAATGGGAACTCCTACACTAAAGCCGGGAAGTGAATGACCACGTACATGAAGGACCCGGCAAACATTGAATCTACAAGTGAACTTATTTGCAGCCACGAATATAATTGGACTCGTATTAAAAAAAAGTTAATTTCGTCGAATTGCGAAGCAAAAGACCTTCATCTAAAAAACATTTAAACGCATGTTTTGAAAACCCCTTAGAAAAATATAAGAAAGTAAATAAATTAATTATTTAACAATAATCATTCAATTGTTTTTAATCCAAACACGCGTCCTTTCTCTCTAAATGCGCAAATTTACATTCACTTGTTTTATCGCATCTTCTTTCACCACTGGCAAAACACTTATTTAGTCCAAAAAACAAAAGAGACCGTATTTCTCTCGCGTCTTCTTCTTAATGGGGGTACATCTATTAAGGGTATAATGAAGTAAATACCCCTTTAATTAGCCGCCAACATTATTTACAGTTTCCATCCAATTCACGACTGGAATCTTCATACAAAACTTCAGAGCAAAACTTTAATTAACAAGGAATAAATTATAAATAAATAAAATACAAATTAAGTTTACATAAATTATATATATACCGTATATATATATATATAATATATATATATATATATATATATATATATATATATATATATATATATAATATATATATATATATATAGTGTTTTGGTCCGTTATTTATATAAAAATATTAAAGAAAAAGTAATTAAAAAATACGCTTGCAAGTAAAACGTTATTTAGAGTATAATGAGAACAGTATAAATTTGCTTGCTAAACGGCTGCCTAGAATTTAGTCTACAATAATAGTAATGCTTATAATACAAGTTTGAGAATTAATGCTTTCTGTATTCAAAGTTTTCTGAATCCTCTCATGAAAGATATATACAGTATATATATATATATATATATATATATATATATATATATATATATATATATATATATATATATATATATATATATATGTGTGTGTGTGTGTTGTGTGTTGTTACAAAGTCTTGCCTCATAATGTAGAACATGATATTAGCCTTTGGGGCAGGATTTCTGGGACACTACACACACACACACACACACACACACACACATATATATATATATATAAATAATATTGGATTATATTATTGCCAATTATAATCTGCTTTGAATTCATTGAATTGTATCCAATTTGCAAGTAATAAATTTAAAATCTACGTTGACCTCACACCTGATTTGATATGCAGTATTTATTATATATTATTAAAAAAAGTTAAAATAAACTCTTTATTCCCAGTGAAAACGACTCTGTATACGGGGTGGGGGAAACACAAGCTGTTGGTACGTCTTGTTCCTGAAGAATCATGCACCGGGATTGATGATGACTGGGAATATCTACGACACAGACTGACGAAACTAGCATGAAAAATGAAGAGAGATTAGGATATTGTTTGGACCATGATAATACATACTAGTGATGGGACGATTGTCATATTTCATACAATCGCTGTTGCGATTGCGATTGTCAGAATTTGAAAAGCGCGCGATTGCGATTGCGATGTTTTAGCTTTAGCCTCACATAACGCTCATTTATGCTTTAAATATACCTAAACGCGTTACCTACCTCAGTCAGGGAGTTAAGTATTGATGTAGCTCCTGCTTCAATCTGTGAGGAAAGTCCAGTTTCAACCAATAGCTTCACCAACACCATCCGTGATTTTTTTGATACTGGTACTGAATCCTTCATTACTTTATCAACTAAGAAATGAGAGACAATATACCTAAACGCGTTTCAGCCACACATGATCATAATGTGCGTTTCCAGGATGCGGGAACGAGGACCCAACGCGTTATGCACCCCACCAACCACTTTCCCCAACCTCCTCCCTTTTAGAAAGTGATTTTACTGTTTTCTTATTATTTTTTAAATATTTGAACTGTATACATGGTAGACAATATTTTAAAAACAGCAGTTTCTCCGCCGTCTCACCATGTAAACGATTCCGTTTTTCATCGTAGATGATTGCTGCTCCACTGAATAAACGTTCACTTGGAACACTTGTTGGAGGACAAGAGAGATAGGATCTCGCAAACATGCTGTTTTGGACTTATTTATTATTTATTTATTATTCCGTATTGTTGTTAGCTAAACTTTCCTTTAAGTCCGCGTGAAAGAGCAGCTTTCATAGCAACTTTTATAGAGATTTAAATCTTTTGTTCACAATCGCAACAATCGCACTCATTAAATGCGATTGCAATTGCGATTGCGATTGTAAAAAATGTGCGATTGTATCGCGATTGCGATTGCGATTGCGATGCATCGTCCCATCACTAATACATACCATTATTTTTATCAGTGGTGATAAACTACGTACGAAAGTCTCCTCAGTACATTGACCCCCCTGTTTGCTTGACAATACTGCTGCGAGCTGCTCGTACCCTGAAATGTGCGTATGTGTGAAGACGTTTCATCTAACTTCCATTAAAGCTATAATTACAAATGTCTTTTATATATATATATATATAGTATTATATAATATATATATTTATATATATATATATATATATATATACCAATCATACCAAATAATCATGATATATTTTCCATTGTCGTGTATTGTTTTTTTTTCAAATAAAAATAATAATGTCTAATTAGAATTTAATAATGTTTTGTTTTGTAAAGAAGATAATAATGTTTAATAAGAAATGTAATTATGGTTTGTACGTAAATAAGAGATTAATAACGTTTTGTTTGAAATTAAAAATATAAAATACCAATTGGCAACATCTGAAATGGGCCCAGAGAAGGCAGAATGTCCAAAAACAGCAGTCGTCGGACGGGCGTCCTTGTTAGGTGTTTGTCATTAGTATGTTAGTGTGAATTTAGAATAGTAAACTGTCTCTCTCTCTCTCTCTCTCCGCGATTAATTTGTTCAATTGTTTTGGCATAAACAAAAAAGTCAGCAAAGTCCCTTTGCTTTGTTCGAAATCATAATGTCGGCCATGGCTACCCGTCTGCCCGTGTGTATAAAGTATAGTGAAGCGAGTGTAAAGAGAAGAAAGAGAAATGATAAAAGGAAAGTAATAAGAGTAAAGTAAATACAAATAAAACAATGAACTACACTACACCATGCATTTTGCGTGTAATTCACAAATTTTAATTTGAAGTTGATGTATGTCGAATATTTTCTTCTGATAAACCATTGTAAAATTGTCATTAATAATTAATTAAATTTACATGATAAATGTTTTGTTAATTTAAATTAAAAAAAACCGTTTTTACATACAACCCCCCCCCCCCCCCCCCCCCATAAAAAGAAAGTGAAAATAGACGAATCAACTAACCACCAAATCCAATTGACTTAAACATTGAATCAACTTCTCAAACTAAATTCCAAATTAGATTTGTAAATATTTCCTTTCCCTCTTTAGCTAAAATATACAAACAACTTATTTCGCGAATTGCAGACAAAAGAATCAAGTTGAGTCTACAAAATAGTGTTTATGTTATTGGAAAGTCCCCTCCTCCCACCGACCCCCGAACCCGCAGCACCGCCCCGTCCAACTCTCCACTACGCAAAATCAAACATTTAATGTTTAGAAAAACTTTGAAAACATTTGGAAAAGTTATAAAAAAAAACGCCGTTTATTCGTCTTCGTCAAAAAAGTTACTCGGAATTTCATTAAAAATTAAACTCGTGGACAGAGCTGGTGTCGTTTAAACTTTTGTTACTGAGCAAAACAGATCGTATTTGTGAAGCTTTCGAATATGGGAACGTCTAACTTTGTTGCTAGGCAAAACAATTTATATTAGGGGTGGTGGTCGAATCCCCCCAACCCCCAATCCCCTTCCAGTATATATATATATATATATATATGTATCAGGGGCGTCGCCAGGCTTTTGTGGATACTCAGGCTCAAACCTTTCAAGCATATATATACTGTATAATTTGATACTTGTTTCACTGTGATATGTATTATGTTGATAATTAGAATATTTTTAACTGGCATAAATTTAGGAAATAAAACATCGCCTTGCCTTATTTAGGATCACCTGAAGATCAGGGCCCCCAGCCTTCTTTAGTTAGTTAGTCTTATAAGACTAACTAACAAAAATATCACGACCTAACCTAACCAATCGTTAGGTCAAGTGTACGCCCTTCACGATTGGTTAGGTTAGGTCGTAATATTTTCGTTAGTTAGCCTAATAAAGCTAACTAAAGAAGGCTGGGGGGGGGGCCGTGATCTTCAGATGATCCCAAAGAGCTATATAACCTTATTTATAAATTCTAACATGGTCATTGTAACATGTCTCATAAAGTAAAGATATCCGACTCAAAATTTTTAGCCACATATCTTTCCTCTCTTCCCGCGTCTCTCTCCCCACCCTCACTGGGGAAATGGGGTTTAGATGATAGATAGATAGATGGATGGAAATTTTTAGCCTAACAACTTGACAAGAGATGGGATTGTGCATTGTTGGTTTTTTATGTTAGTTTTTTTAAGTCCCTAGCAGGAGAAATAACAGGTCAGGCTCAGCCTGACCTGCCTGACCCCCTCCGTCGCCACTGATATATATATATATATATATATGAGAACTGAAGTTGATATTATATTTTAATAGTTGCAAACGCTTCTAAAAGTCTTCTGTCATCGGTGTAAATGTAATTGTGGAATAATTATTTTAAGCACGTATACACGCGCATATATATAATTCAAATTAAATTACATTTTTATTATTTTTTATAAAATTAAAATTTAAAAAAATGTAGATGAATTTGAACTATAGCTGTTTATATCTACTTAAAATAATAATTTAGAATTAAACATACAGAAGGAGGAGATTGTAGATACCAATCGACCAAGAAAGTACTCCTGGGGGTAGGGAGTGATGGGTGGGTGGACGTTATGTAGGAGACAGGGAGTACTAGAGCTCCAATTTCTCCTGTCTCTGTCCTCTTTAGTTGTTTTTTTTTCCCGCGTCTTATCTACCCTGTAGGCAGTCCAGCATGCTTTCAAACGCACACTTCTCCCTCTAATTTTTCACTACATATACATGCACTTTACACACCACACAATCTTTTCAAAATTTATAAAAAAAAATAAAAATGGCATCGTAGACCTCAGGAACCTTGATTTTGGCTCTCTCCTTCTTGTATAAGGGTGGGGGGGTCATATTTGCGGCCGCTCCCCCTTGCCCCACTTCTTCCTACATAAAAAAAGAAGTTTGCCTGATGATGGGAGAGTCCAAATTGTCTGCAGGAATTGTTAGAATATGATACCAGCTTTAGCGCTCTTATGTATCATTCAACTAAAATTCCCTAAGTACAAAATCTGAAATATATATATAATGATGCAAACCCACAAGGAAAAAGAAGATTGATTCCAATGCCTTTCGTGTATTCAGAATTACACCTCGTCAGGGAATGAATACACGAAATGCCCGTTGGAATCATTTTTCTTTTTCCTTGTGGACTTGGATCATTGATTCATTTCATGTGTTTAATTGTGAAATTAATTCCATATATATATATGAGAGAGAGAGAGAGAGAGAGAGAGAGAGAGAGAGAGAGAGAGAGAGAGAGAGAGAACATTTAAAGCCTGTATTTTTATAATAGGTAAATAAATAATAACAAATTCACAAATAAAATAGGAACAAAAAAAAAAATAGAAAATAAAAATAAAACAATGAACAGGGAACGAAAAAAGATTAAAATATTTAAAAAAAAAGAAAAAAAAATGAGTGAAACGTCAAAAAACAAAAACAAGTCGAAGAAATGTCACCTAAAAATCAACACCAACAACAACGACAAAAACAACAAAAACAACAACAAAAGATAAGAGAACAAAGCTTAAATTCTTTCCTAATGATCATATTCATTATTTCTTGAATATATAATTTCTTCTCGTGAGAATGCTCTAAAAAAAGAAGAAAAAAAATTGGCTTAAAGAGAGAATGTCAAACTTTTCTTTGACACTGAAATATTTCATTCCCCCCCCCCCCCCGTCGTCCTTTTAGTAGCTGGTCAGCTTAAGAGGAACATTTATACATTTATACCGTAACTCTGCCTATAATTTGAATACATTTACATATCATCCGCGTGGTAAATACCACCGTGGTTAATATCCATGAACGACTAAATGTTGTGTGCGTAGAGGTATAATTGCTCGTGTGCGACTCACAGTTCAAGCATTCAGACACTATAGCAATAAAAGCAATAAAAATGAGCTAAAAAAGGATAAAATAGAAGATTTTGCTTTGATATTTAAATGGCTCCACGTTTAATGTTATACTCCTTTTGTACAAAAGTTCTTGCGTGGCTACTGATGTTGCAGACTTTTACGAAATATATATTTATTTATATCCTAATGCGTACAATGCATTCTAAATAGAAGCATACGGCTTATACACAGTATATATATAATTATATATACTGTATATATATATATATATATATATATATTATATATATATATATATATATATATATATATTATATATATATAGGGTGTCCCCAAAAAAGTCCTTATTTTTATTTGTCCATTTTCTAATTGAACTATATTTTATTACTGGAGTTCCTTCTTCAAAAAAGTAACAAATTTGCGTTTTTATTCTGCATCTTATATGTACATTTCCTGTACATTTCCGATCTTTCATTACTTAATAACCAGTGGCGGCTCGTCGGTAGGCACTGCGGAACTGCAGTACCCCTAAATTTTTTATTTACAATTGAAATAATCAAGAACAATATAAGGATGAGCTCACTAAATAACTTTTTCAATAACTTTTGAAACTTTTATTCATTGCTCAATGCTCATCCTTTTATTTCAGTAATTATTTCAGCCCATTCTTAGAGACAGCACCCCTTGAATTTTTAGTCACGAGCCGCCACTGTTAATAACTAATAAATATTGTATATTAAAACCGTTGTTTCACCATTTCATACTTAACCCTTTCTCGCCGAGGACGTACGCGGTACGCCCCCATTCAAGAGCTGGAGGACACACATTTAAAATTGGGTACCGGTGCCAAAAGGGTTAAAGCAATGACTTTTCCCAATTTCTACCAAATTAGGAAAAGACGACACTGCTACCAATTGACTATAGGCTAGTAGGCCATAGAAGCACTTACTAGACTATAGTCTTTAAGGAAAGCGAAATTTTTAGTCTTCAGCAGGAGGGAGCACCTCCACACACTGCTTGTGAAACTCGCAACTTTTTGAGGAAACATTTTTCTGGGCGACTCGTCTCCCTTCATGAACCAGTGGAATGGTTCCCTTACTTACCTGACCTTACACCCCTGACTGTTTTTTTGTGGGGTTACGTAAAAGACAGGATCTATTCTGCCAAGCCAAAGACACTTAAAGACCTAAAGACCAAAGTTATGAGGTAATCAACAACATCCCAGCTGAGCTATTTCCTCAAATTATGTCAAACATTTGTGTAAGGTTGAATACTGTGTTAGAAAAAATTGCCCATTAACCTGAACATGTTGTTCAATTAAAGTTAATAAACTCCTGTTTTACGTACCCAGTGCGTTTGTCTTTGTCTTCCTTTTTCTGGCTAAGAACATTTATTTAGAAATATTTTTGGGACACCCAGTACATGCATACATCATACACACACACACACACACACACACACACACACACACACACACATATATATATATATATATATATATATATATATTACAGGGAATCTGTGTAACTAGGGATTTCATGAAAACCCTAAAATGTTCAGGGATTTCATATAAGGTTAAGTCATGATATTTTCGTTAGTTCTAACGAAAATATCACGACTTAACCTAACCAATCGCCAAGGGCATACAGTTGACCTAACCGGGCATTATAATAATTTTCCCGTAGGTTTAACGAAAATATCACAACTTAACCTTGCATGAAATCCCTGAACATTTGAGTTTAGGGATTTCATGAAATCCCTAGTTACACAGATTCCCTGTAACATATATATATACATATATATACACACAGTATAAATTACAAAGTTCCATCATCACATAAGTTTGCAGAGTATATAGACACATAATGACATAATGAATATCATTTGAATGATAAACACACTTAAAATTGGAAAACTTCTTGATGTTGCTCCAGAGAGAATTGGAAACCAAGAAAGCATTCCAATTACTGACGGTCATTTCCTGAAGGTTTTTTTTTTTTTTTTTTTTGCATCCACACACTAATTTTTCGAGTTCTCTCTTCCCTTCCTCTATAACTAATGCTGATTTAGCCTTGATAACCAGCGAAGCGAGAAGACAAGGTTCACAAAAGAACTTCCAAGTATACATAATGCATATATGAGAGGGGAAGAGCTTCATATATATATATTGCTGGAGGATTTCGTAAGTTATGAAACTGCAGAAGTTATTACAGGTATTTGCAGAGTATAATAATTTAGTCGATGCATTTAAGTAGAGAAAATAGTCCTGATGCCAAAGTATTCCTGATATTCCTGAAGTCGTGTGAATGTTCCTGGGCAGCAAACAAATTGTGTTGACACATAGTTTAATCACTCTTGTGTCCTGGAAAGCACGCCTGATTACTCGTAAGATAGAGAATAATAGAAGAAGTGAGAAAGATAGATTGGTAGATAGGAGAGAGAGAGAGAGAGAGAGAGAGAGAGAGAGAGAGAGAGATAAATGAAAAGACATTAAAACAGAATGTACGGTTATTGCAATTTTTCTATTTTATTTTGTCATATATATATTATATAACACGGCCTGAATTTTTGTTCTTCTCTTCAAATGTTATATGTATTACAAACCATATTTAATGTGTATTTAAACTAATAACACAATATTACAATCAATTCCAAAAGTCCTGTGATGAAATTCTATGTTTCTCACTGGTGAATATCAGGAAGAAGCACGGTGTTTCATCATATGATTTTTTCAAATTGACTGTACACAGATGTAGAACATATTTATGCTATTCATCCTTTATACGAAGCAAACAAAAGTACGTTGACAAAGCGTCTATACAAACGTATATATATATATATATATATATATATATATATATATATATATATATATATATATATATATATATATATATATATATATATATATAATATAATTATATATATATATATAATATTATTTATTTATTAATTTGCAGAATTTATTGAAAGCAATTTAAAAATGTCGAATGCAATTTACATCGATTCAAAGTGTGTCCAATTTGTATAATAAAATGAGGAAAGAATTGCTTCTTTTTTTTCTGTCATTACAGTGTGTTCAGAGAGTTCTGAATTAAAGAAACAAAGAAATAATTGTAGTCAGCAAATTTTGACTATGATTAGGTTGCCAACTTCTAATTTTCGATCAGAATTTCCGGTTTTTGTTGTCATTTTCCGGTTTTATTTTCGAAATAAACCGGAGACGAACCCTCCATTTCTCAATTTATGTAAAAAATAAAATTTGGAAACTATTTTAAAACCATATTTTCTATATTATTTATTAAGGATGTCGCTCAAGAACCTAAACTGCAACTAATAAGCGTCTGCAATTAATGAAATGGCACTCCTTTATTGCTACCAATGAGGTCGATTCGGAGGCGGTCGAACCTGAATCTTTCGAAATTTAAAAATTGGCAACCCTAACTAGGATGCTGCATTTTATGTACACCCTGTATAAGTGTATATAGATTTCACTCATCAAATTGAATTTTTTAATTTTGTTTTTGCTTTCTAAACTTTCTATCGAAAGTTAATATATAAAAATTGGTGTTTCTAAAGTAAATTGAAAGCACATACATACTTTCAAATATTGAGTTTATAGAAAAAGTGTTGCTGAATATAAGTGAACAGTAGTTGCTTGATCCGTTTACGTTCTTCTACAACAGAGGGTGCAGTGAGACTGTTGGTAACGCTTTAAAAGGTTGAGCCAAATGCATTACGTGCAGTGGGCTCGTCACTGCACCACCTCTGCATTTTTTAAGCTGGTTTGGTACAGTCCAAGGCTGGGGTTCGAACAAGTGTACATGAATCCTTTGCTTTCTGTCTATAATTTAATCTATTCACACGAACGAAGCATAAATCATGTCTTTGAACGTAAACAACGAACCTTTAAAGCAGTGGTTCCCAACCTTTTTTTGCTGCGACCCTAAATTAGCAACGAACAGGACTTTCCGACCCTCGGGCTTATGATAAAATTTAAATATGTATATAATATAAATTGAATTAAGAAAACGTGCATATAGTGACTCTTCACGACGCTACTTGAGGATCCCCGCCACCCTGATTTGGGTTGCGACCCGAGATTGGGAGCCACTGCTTTAAAGGATACATATTTTTCATACGAAATTAAGTTTTAATCGTGTATAAAACATATTTAGAGACTTACAGAGATCGTTCTTCGTACTTGAGGTAGAGATTCATCGTAAAAAAATGGTTGTTAAAATAAAGTTAACTTATTTCGGTACATTTAACTTTGACGAATTTGGTTCGTGTAAATTCTAAACACATTTATTTAACCATTTGGACAGTTAATTCGGCATGGATTCATTTAAACATTAGTGAAATTAAGTTCGTTTATTTCGTAAAATGTTAGAACGAATTGAAAATTTAAGATTCATTTTTATTTCGCCAAATTCTGTTTATTTGGTAAAATTTTTTATCATTAAAGTGGCAGTTAGTGATTACCATAAATACATTAGTCAGTCATTATTATTGTATATTGTTGTCCGAGTATTAAATTAACAATTATGATAATTTGTAAATTTAAGCCCTAATGCAGTTGTTTGTAAATAATTTATGTTACGTTTTGGATTCATTGATGTATTATTATTATTATAATTATTATAATTATTATAATTATTATTATTATTGAAATTCAAACTTTATTCAGAAGAAAATACAAGTGACAGAGTTTTATAGTGTTTAGATATTTGTTATGATATTAATATATTTAGAGCATTCTCATCTGAATATGCCGTTGGAAGCATGGAGGCTTTTTAGGAAAAAATTAATGGCATTTAGCTTATTTATTACATAAAAATAGTGAAAGTGACAAGTAATAGTAATAGAAACAACAAAAAATAATAATAATAGCAATAATAATAATAATGATAAATAAATGAAAGTTTACAAAATGTTGCATTATTTTAAATTAAATGATTTATTGTATATTTAGTAGAAAATATTACATAAAATAATGAAAGTGGCAAGTAATAGTAATAGTAACAACAAAAATCAATAATAGCAATAATAATAGTAAGTACAATATAAAGTTTGCAAAATGTTACATAATTTTAAATTAAATGATTTACTGTATATTTAATGAAAAACAAATAATGCTTAATAAAAAATATAGGAAAAGAAAAGATTACAAAATTAAAGGCCCTTAATGAAATTAGCATATTTTTAAATAGTTTACAGTATTACAAACTTGATTAATATGGTAAAATGGGAGTAGTGAAACTTATATATCAGTAGGAGCTAATGAAGTGTAAACTTGTATCTTCCCTGATGTCAATCAACTGTTATTTTACAAAATAATGCGGCGATCTCGAATTGTGATATTTAGTTTGCTAAATTTTAATCGCAAGTAAGCGATATCGCGGATACTATCTCGCAAATTCCTAGAATGACTGTGTGTTAGCGAGTATTTTCTTTCTCGGTCATCTTCTTGAAATTCAAAAACTTACTAAGAAAAAAACAATGATAAATCAGAATCATCAAATTTTCTTCGCGCACTCCCTAGATCGGTAGGCGCACCCCACTTTGGAGACCACTGTTGTAATGCAATGTAATAAATGTGGATGATGGATGAAGGGATAATATAGGGTAAGGAGTGCGTTTTGAGGAAGGATCTTTTTTAGTTTAAATAATATGAAGAGAAATGTTGATATTTTGGATTTGATATGTCGAACATGACTTTTGAAATTTAGTTTTTTGTCTAAATTAATACGAAATACTTTAACCTCACTCACCCTTGCGAGAGTAGTTGTCCCAATTTTTATTTGACAGTTTGTATTAATATGTTTTGTGGTAATGATCATGTAAGATGACTTCGTCAGGCTCAATAGAAGTTTATTAGCACACATCCATTTATACACATTTTCCAATTGCCTGTTCGTTTCATTAATCAGAGAATGTGCGTTATAATGGGAAGAAATTGTATGCAATTTAACGTAGTAGAGAGATGAAAATCGTTGACATGAATTAGACATGTCAGTGACCCAAGAATAGAATAGGGTCTGAGTCAGATAGTTTGAAACTCATCGTTCTATGTAACTATCGTATTTATACAGTTTTAATTACATTTATAAAATATAATCAAAATTAAATTTGTTAAAATTTAATTAACAGAAACAAAGCATATCATCAAATTATAAATTTAATATTAAAATAATTTAGAAAAGTTATTTATTTACGATAATAAATTTAAAATTTCAATTCCTTTCTCTTTAATTGTTTAAAATTTCACAATTTTAAAACTTTTTTTTGGACAAACTTCTCCAAAATATTTTCCATTTAGATGTAAAATACTAAACTTGTACAGAATTCACTCATATATTAGAAAAAAACAACTTTTTATCTCAAATTCTTTTCCAATTTACTACTTAGTTTATAGGCAGTACATGGTGGCCCAAAAATTCCCAATCTATTTTTTTGCAAGGAATGAACAAGAAACGGATTTGAATTTTTGTGACCCCCCCTGTATTTTCGAATATTGTTGCAGTATATATTTTCGGATCTATGCCTATTGGATCGACAAGACCATAACATAGACACTCTAAAAAACTAACCTAACCTATAACTTCACCCAATGGTGGCGAACCTATGGCACGCGTGCCCGTTTGGGCACATGATCAAATTTGCCTAGCGCGCCTAAGCATAGAAATTGTTATCCAAAAAATTAGTATAAAATAATAAACTTAATGTTTATAATTTGGTGTAATATACAGTATATAAACTTTGGTGGGCACGGGAATTTTTTTTATGGTTTACATGGTTTGTTTGGCACGCAACTGTGAAAAGGTTCGCCGCCCCTGACTTAACCTAACCTAACCTGACCCAACCCAACCTAACCCAACCCAACCTAACCCAACCCCACCCAATCGAACTTAATCTACCTCACAATATACTGGTCCATAAAATGTCGAGAAGTCGATCAAAGTCGTAATTTCTTGTTAAAAATTATAATAATGAATAAGAAGCATTTAAGGACTTAATCCATCAATTGTGAAAATGGTAAAAATGGGTTCGTTTTTTATAAACGTAATAAGCGCAAAACCTAAAATTCAAACATTAAATTTTTAGAAATTTTTAACCTACACGAAATGGACTTGAAATACCCGCCGACACTCTACGTAATAAACCCGTTTGCTACAGATAAGATAATTTTATAATCAGATAAAGTTAATGGCTGTTAAAGAAAAAAAAAAAGATACAAATAATTAATTATTTTATACTTTATCAAAATCAGAATTAGATTTCCGTTCAATTAATCTGGTAAAAAGATTGGGTTTTTTTTTGTTTTTATTTCGACCGGAGATTCTTCAGGAAAGAAATATCCCAGCTGCAAATTTAAGCTCAAATATCTTAGTTTATTTATTATTATTATTATTATTATTATTTATTATTATTATTATTATTATTATTGTTGTCATTATCATTGTTATTATTATTATCATTATCATTATTATTATTATTATCATTATATTATTATTATTATTATCATTGTTATTATTATTATTATTATCATTGTTATTATTATTATTATTATCATTGTTATTATTATTATTATTATTATCATTGTTATTATTATTATTATCATTGTTATTATTATTATTATCATTGTTATTATTATTATTATCATTGTTATTATTATTGTTGTTGTTGTATAACAATCAATTATTTATTTTAAATTTAGAACAGTGTTGTATAAATTCGCGAATATCGTATCACTCAAAATCTTTTTTGTTTAATTTGAACAAAGATTTTGTTTGAACTTTAGATTCATAGAAAGTACCGTCTTCAAAATTATGACGTCAGTTTTGCTAAAATTAAACTAAATAAACGACGTCACTTGAAAATAAATTTGATTTATTTTAAACACGTATAAAATTACATTTCCTCGTGACTCGTCATTTTCAAATTTTCCACGAGAAGTTAAATCCAATTAAAGGTAAATATATCTTTATACTTACGTCTGTTTAATCTAGACAAAATTTATTTCGAAGTAAAGTCATTTATTTAGTTTAATGTTAACAAAATTGGGTTTCATAATTTTGAATACACTAATTTGTTACTTTCAAATCCAAACCAAATTTTTGTTTAAATGAAATAAAAAATTTAAAAAAACTAGAGTAAATTGAAATAAATTTTGTATAATGGCTGTCAATGATTTTTGGCATGAAAGGAAATTTAAATTACCTCGAATTTGGCAGTTCATTAGGATACAATAACTTAAAACTATATATACCGGGTGGCCCATAATTCAGGAACCATAGGAATAATTGTATTTTTTTTTAATAATTCTTGTACTTTCTAATAATGTTTTTTTTTCTTTATTTTCTTTTTAATGAATTACCTGAATGGCGTACCTATAAAACAAACGACGTGGCATATTTTTTCATCAAAACGGTGCACCTCCTCATTTTGCCATGCAAGTTGGCAAATACCTTGATAAAACATTCCCCAACAGATGGATTGGCCGAAGAGGTCCTATCGAATGGCCACCCAGGTCACCAGATATCACTCCACTCGATTTTTTTCACCAAAATGAAAATAAAGAAAAAAACATTATTAGAAAGTACAAGAATTAATTATTAGAAAAAAAAATACAATTATTCCTATGGTTCCTGAATTATGGGCCACCCAGTATATATATATACACAGAGTGGGCCGAAAGTCTGGATCCATAGGAAAATATTTATTTTAATACATAAATTACAACAAATGGTAAATACTTAAAATGAATATCAACTTTAACTCGTAAATGCGTATCCGTGATACTGTACAGTGGTTCGTACTCCAGTATAAACAGCAAATTATAACAAATGCTCAAATTGGCGGCCTCTGACATCGAGACACTTAGGGATGGAATTTATGATTTTTAATAATTCTTCGAATTGACGTTCTCGAGATGCGTGTTTCAGTTGATAATCTTCTTGTTGACTTTACTGGACTATTCGTTAAAGTTTCACATACCATTGCAGAGGTATTTTCATCAGTTGCAGTTTTTGGACGACCAGAACGCCGTCGATCATGTACACTTCCTGTTTCTTTGAAACGTTTAAACAACTTGCCAACAGTCGCATGTGTTACTGGATGCTTATCAGGATGATTTCTATTGAATTCGGTAGCAACTTCTCTGTGTGTAGCGCCCTGTCTTGAGTACATGAGCACAAGTTCTACCCGGTCTTCTGTTGTTAGATTCGAAGCCATTTCTGGGCTGAAATAAAAAAAGTATTTGAGTATTTATACTGGAGTATCACGGATACGCACTTACGAGTTAAAGTTGCTATTCATTTTAAGTATTTACCATTTGTTGTAATTTATGTATTAAAATAAATATTTTCCTATGGATCCAGACTTTCGGCCCACCCTGTATATATATATATATATATATATATATATATATATAGTATATAAAACTTGATTGAAGGGTTTGTTCTTGGGGAACCGTAACTTAGTAAGGAATAAAAGGACGAGGAGATGGTACATGTTTATTTACAGACGTTTCGGAAATTTCAATTTTCATCATCAGTGCTAAAAATTTAAAATCAAATATAAAAAATTAATAAATATGATGAATAGAAACTTATACAATATATTTAAATGAACGTGTGATATTAATAGTATATTTACAGTATATATTTTAATTAATTAAAATTAAAAATAAAATAATATAAAATATAGGAGTGTGATCAATAGTCAAAATGTAAAAAAGTTAAAAGATGAATCGAAATTGAGAAGTCTTACCAGGTTATTATCGGGATGAGGGACTAATTGAACAGAAGGTTGGTGATTGGTTGTTGGAAGAATCCATATTAGAAAAGTTGGAGCCAGACGGAGTGATGGTGGAGTTCTTTTCGGTGATAAGGTATGAGAGTTTATCTGGCTATGTTTAAGTTAAAGGCGGAACTATAGTCGTTGAGGGTTGGTTTAATACTGAGGATGTATAGGGACTCTAGAATGCGGAGGTCGGTTGGTTGGTTGGTTGATTTAATTTTGAAGTTGGAGGGAAGTAGTGGGTGGTTGTGAAGGTAGCAGTGATCCCTTATTGCTGATTTGGAAGGTTTATTTAAGGGCTGTGATGTTCTGGTAGAAGTACCGCGATGCTCGCCCACTCTTGTTTGATATTGGCGAATGGTGCTGCCAATATAGTTCGCTTTGCGGTATTTCCACTGGAACATCGCAGCCCTTAACTAAACTTCCAAGTCAGCAATAAGGGATTACTGCCACCTTCACAACCACCCACTACTTCCCTCCAACTTCAAAATTATTAACAACCAACCAACTAACCGACTTCCGCATTCTAGAGTCCTTATACATCCTCAGTATTAAACCAACCCTCAACGACTATAAATGTACGAGCATCGTCGATGGTTTAGGTACAGGGTATCTTTCCAGTGCTTCATGTTTGGCTGGATCAGGTTTAATTCCAGTTGATGATAGTAGGAATCCTAAGTATACCAGGGATTCCTGTAAGAAGTTGCACTTTGCAAGTTTCAGTTTAACGTGGGCTTTTCTCAACCGTGATAGCACATTCTGAAGATGTTGAAAGTGTGTTTTTAGTTTTTATATCTGAACTATAAACGATAATATCGTCAAGATAGACCAGAGTTTCGAAGCCTAATAGGTCGGAAAGGACTATATTCATTACCCTAAAGAAATTAGCACGCCCATTTCGAACTCCAAAAGTTAAACTTGGAATTCGTAATGGCCTCGATTAGTGGAAAAAGCAGTCAATGCCCGAGTTTCGGGGCTGACCTTCATTTTCTAGTAACCTGATGCTAAATCGAGGGAAGAAAAGAAGTTAGCTCTCCCTACATTTAGAATTGTTTCCTGCATGTTTGGAATAGGGAAACGGTCTGGGATGGTAATATGGTTTAGGTGTCTAAAATCTATACAAGGGCGCGATGTTCCGTCCTTTTATGGAAACAAGAATCATAGGAGCGAACCAGGGATTAGCTGAAGGCTGAATGACATCCTGCTCCAACATGTCCTTGATGTGTTCCTCAATAGTTACTAATTGGGAATGTGGAACTCTATAGGGAGGAATAAAGATGGGTTTGGAATTGGGTTCCAGCTTGATTTCGAAAGGGACCAAATTAGTTCGGCCCAGAGGACCTCACTTTAGGGCAATCACATCTCTATTTCTTATCAGGAAATCGAGAAGTGATTCCAGGAGTTTGGGATCCTGTAAGGCTGGTGACTCCTAAAGGGAATGCTCCAGACATTTTTTATATTCTTCTCTTAATGTTGAAGGGTTTAACTCTAAGGAACTGGAAACACGATTTATTGTACTGGTGGGGAAATCTGAATTTATTTCTACAGTGGAAACAGTTCCTATTCTCTGATTTGAAGTTAATTCAATAGTGCTTTTTCCTTTGTTTAAGCAAACAACAGGGATAGCTGAATTCTGACTATGACTAAGAACTTGGGCAATAAGAACATCTCTCTTGAAATTACTTTTCTCTGTAATAAGAGTGTGATCTGACTCTAATAGTTTTCCTTGACCGTTTACTATTCTCGCTAGGAAACAAATCTTCTCATAAGGTGGCATTGTTATATGCTCTGTAGGGCACATGAAAAGTTGTGAATCTGACTCTGGTTTGGTGATTAAAATTTGCCTTATTGGCTGAAAAATCGTTTCAGTGGATTTCGAATCCTGCTGGATTCAACAACTGGAACTGATTACTCTGGGGGCTGATTTCTGGGGCTGTTGTTCCTGTGGATGCAACCGACTGACTTGAACTGCTATAAACTGGCGTGGGTTTCCTATTTTTTTTCGGAAATCTGAACTAAACTGATTCTGTTAGCATTAGGTTGAACATGCGGCCTTGTCTATTATTTTCATGGAGAGGGTGTGTCCTATTTCTACACTTAACTAATTTTCCGGCTGGGTAAATTTCCATTGATTCGGATTGAAGAAATCCATGCCTAGTAAGATATCGTCTGAAAGGTGGCTACTGCATCCACAATACAACATTTTGCGGGGCATATCGCGTTACCAACTTTTAAATATAATTCGATTTCTCCACATGTAGGTATGGGTGTGCCTGTAACTCCTCTGAGTTGGCAGGAAGGTGCCTTAATTTCATATTTATAATCTGTACTCTCTTGTAATTCATCTGCACATTGTTTCTTAATTAATGTTGTATGTGCTCCTGTATATAGGAGAGCTGTTAAATCTATGTTATCTGTGCTGCAATTTATTATTAAATCTAGTAGGTTCGCACCTATAATCCTGATGGGTAGTTTATGGGTGTGTGTGGGTTTATTACTGCTAATTAGGAGGGAGGAGGCTGGCTGCCTCCAAAGTGGGGTCTAAAAAAAGAACTTCAACTGAATTCGATGGGAGGACCTGAGTCATATGCCACCGGATCACCATACACCGGAAGGTCTTCTTGAAAAGTGTACTCTGGGGAAACTGATTCTTCAACGGGTACTTCTACGTACTAGACCATCCGACCTTGCTGAGTATATTGGGGTCTGGACATCGGGTAATAGTGTGGTTGACCTTGTGATCGTGATCTATTTGGGTGGTGGTTTTGTTGAGGCTGGGAATTAACTGGTTTCTGAGAATTGGAGGGCTTTTGGTGGAAGCGTTGGTGATTTGACTTCTGGAAGTGGGGCCTGTACCCTGCAGGGGCTTTGTCAGCACATTTTTGTCGGTCGCCACGGCGATGACCATGTTCATGACAGTGGGAACAATAAGGGGGATAATTGCATTGACTCATGATGTGTCGAAAACTATCACAATTAAAACACTGAGGAGGAGGACGTGCACTCTGGGTTTGCGGAGCTTGTTTCTGAGATGCTGTTCCCTGCATTGGCCTAGATTTATGGGGTTGTTGTTGTTGGATGAAGTGTATGGGGGTCTCTCTACCCTTCTGGTAGTTCTGACTCGCTAAGTCTGGGTAATGTTCCCCTTTATTTATGGCTTTGCTTACTGGTTTGT
Source organism: Bathynomus jamesi (assembly GCA_023014485.1). Taxonomy (NCBI): domain Eukaryota; kingdom Metazoa; phylum Arthropoda; class Malacostraca; order Isopoda; family Cirolanidae; genus Bathynomus; species Bathynomus jamesi. Next base: position 344,337 of record JAJOZX010000236.1, read on the forward strand.
CAATATTTAGACACTCTTGAAATTTCTTTTTAGGCGCTACGGGTAGGTTTTGGTAAATGGATGCTGCTACTATTAGTTTTTTTTGCTGTGAAGTGAATGTTGCATGCATTTTCTGCGGCTCAGAGGGTTTCTTCTACGAGTTTATGTGTTTCTGTAATAAAATTATTTAAATCTTCGTGTTTTTCTTTCTTCCATTTAGTTTGGAAGACAGCTTCTAATGTGGCCAAAGGTTTTGCGAGTGTTTTTTCCTTGTAAAATTCTAATGTGTTTTTTAAATTGGCCCAAGTTGTAGCTTCGCTAATGGATGGGACATATGTGACTGTATCATGGGCATTCCCCTCTTTAGGGTCAATAAACCTTTTAGCTTCCCTAATCTTTATGTCATCATCTGTGATGTTTTCGCGTAAGAAATGCTATTTTAGAGACTCAATCCAAGGTCTTACGCGTGGTTCAACGAAGTTATTATCTATGGTTCCCTTAAAAATTAGGACAGTATGGGGAACGTTTACAAGTCTACCTAAGTTAATGTATGCTGGGGGAGCGGTTTGAGACATGTTGGCTTGTGCTTGATCTGAAGTTTGCGTGTTTGGAAATATGTTTGAAGGGCGCGGGGTAGGTGGAAAAATGGGTGTAGAAGAATTCGCAATGTCAGAAAGCGCACCGTCTGACTCGCTCATATGTGAAGGTACTGTTAATGTATCCTAATTTGGTCTGCTTAACCGATCTCAATCTATGGAATGATCACTTGAGTGGCTTTCCTAACTACTCTATCTAAGAAATACACAAATAAATACACAACAAATTGCCTAACTGGGGAAAAAAATTGGAAAAATTATAAACAAATGAAAACAAAAGTTCACTTAAATGTACGTGAATGTACGGTAATACAGGGTGTTCGGAAAGTCACTGTGCACTTATATAATCGAGATCGTCCACTCACGCTTGATGACTTGAAAACTGCAATAACTGCGTACATAAGGTCCATTTCAAAAGAAGAACTGACAAAGGTGTTTCAAAGTAAAATAAGACGGGTCCAGGCCGGTATTGCTGTTAAAGGACATCACTTTCAACACCTTTTATAAGTTCTGATGGTCCCATCCATAACATCTATCATATATGCAATGTTATACTATTGTATGCTATTAAATAAATATAAGTGCACAGTGACTTTCCGAACACCCTGTATTATGATTGGCACAGTAAGTAAACTTATTCTATGCTAACTATAATAGTGGAAATAACTCAGTTTCAATAAAAAGAAATGTTTCACTGACGTATGGAGTGTTCACTGTGTTTTGTGTTAATTCTGGCTTGATACTAATTATTAACTGTTAATTATACTGACTTCTCAAATGTTTAGTAATTAATTTGAAAAAAGAGCTGTACTTAACAAGATTCCTTCGGCAAAATCCTTGAAGACGTGTCCTGAAGTCGTGTCTTGCTGGCCACTTGTCCTGGAAGCAGAATGGGCTTGGAGAACTTGGAGTCGTGACACACCGGTCGAATGATGGACATGAAGAACTGGAAGTCGTGACACGCCGGTCAACTGATTTAACCACAATTACTTGAATGTTGGTTCTAGTTCCAGGGTCTAGAAGACTGGAAGAATGGCAGGGTCGCCAGTTGTTAACCCCTCTGTCTATGGTCTTGGGCGGTTCGAAGTTCACGGGGGTTCTGGTTAGGTGGCAGCAACGGATTTGTTACTCTGGGGTAGCTGGTACCGTATAGGGAATCGCAGTAGTTTCTCTTATAGTACTCTCCGATTTCTTCTTGTAGGGGATCGGAAGATTCTGTGAAACTTACTAAATTCTCTAAGGGTTCCCCGATTCTTCTTGTAGCGTATCGGGAAATTATTTTTCTCTATTTTAAGACTAAGTTCGCTGAAGAGAGCAAGGCTAGAAGGAGAAGACAAAGATATTCTCTTACTGTAGTTTACTGCTAAAATGTTACAGATAATGCTCAGTCTCAAAGTTAGATCAGACAAATCAGAATCAGAATGATAATTTGAAAAATTGTTTGAATTTATATAATGAATTTTTGGTGACATCATTATTATTTAATGTTGACCTGTTTTGTTTTTTATTCTCAATAGGCTGAATTATTTTGAAAAATATTTGAAGATAAGGTAAATATTTTAGCTGTAGCAATGTCTAAACAGATAAGCAAGATATTTGAAGATGAAGCCATATTTTCATTTTATTTAAGCTTCCTTCGTACAGTAACGGGATCAACTGAGACATCTGTTGTTTTTTCGAGATCTGCTGCAAGTGAAGTGCTGGATTTGCGTCCGTCTTTAGATATTGTAGATGAGATGGAGAAAGCTTAGAGGGCCTCCCTTATCTAAGACGATCAGCTGGGGTCCCATTTGATCTGTGACGAGCCAATATTTTTTTTACATCAGTTTTGGAAACACCTGTAGATTCACTTATTTTTCTTTGACTCAGTCCTTCACCATGCAAATGTATTATTTTATATCTAATTTCATCAGAAATTGTACTTTTCGTCATTTCCTAAGCATGTGAAAGAAAAAAACAGCATGAATTAGGATTATAATGAGAAACAGTTTGAATAAATTTGTTTTTCAGAATTTAAGTGAATATGTCAATACTCTTAATTGTAAATATTGATATAACAATAGCTTCAGAGCATTTAATGCAGATCCATCAGTAATAGTTCGCTAGATCTTTAAACACATGCGCTATAGGTAATATAATGAATCAACTCTCAATTTGGATGACCAGCTTATACAACTTTATACACTTAACTAATAACTTAGTTATACGTTAATATGAACCAGAGGTTCTAGCTAATATGTATTTTAGTATCAAAACCAATTTTCATACGACAGATTATCTAATAGTTATCAGATCGACAGTGGTCTCTGACTTTTGCGCGGTAATGTGTATATATACGTATATATACACTGTATATATTAGTGGTGCACCGATTAATCGGTATCGGCACCTGGCATGCCGAGCAAGGTCCCGATACCGATTAATCGGTGCACCACTAATATATATATATATAAGCAAACAACCACAAGGAAAAGGAAACACAAAGTCCGAGCGCTTTCGTGATATATTCACATTATCAAGGAGGAACAGAAAATAGACGGAGATTACAAAGTATTTGAGTTAAATAGACAAGCAAAAAATTCACAATTGGCACCTCAAATTAAAGGCCTTAAAGCCCTCTAAAGATTTTTTTCCCCAAATTGATAACATAATCTGTAGGCAGCTAAATAACTGAATAAAAAATATATACTGTATAGATGAAATTAGACAAAAAGAAAACCAATACAGAGAACAAAAATTATTATAATGGTTATTAGCACTAATATTTAATTAAAACAGGCAATTAATAGGCAAGAATTTAATGAAAAACAAATAGATGACGTAGATAACAAATAGAAAACATAATCTGTAGGCTGATTAATTACTATACAGATGAAATTAGACAAAACACCAGTACAGAAAACCTAAAAAAATTATTATAATGGTTATTAACACTAATATTTAATTGAAATAGGAAAAATTAAAAGGCCCGAAATTAATGAAAACAAAGGGAAAGTTGCCATCGTCTTACAGATTATTACAAAATTTCAACAAACAATCTGGAAAAAAAAATTGTTATCCCAACAGCAACCCACTTCAAATATCCAATAAACCACCCAGCAACCAAAGATTATACACGAAAGAAATATTACAATTAAAATAGACACATAAGAATGTTAACAGTTCTTACAATAATATTTATTTATTTAACCAGGGCAAACCATTAAGAGGCAAAAAATGCAATTAAGAAAACAGTAGGCCCATCGCCAACTTACTGACAATGTACGAGTCTAATTTGTACAACCCAGGGCTAATATTAAAGACCAAATCCGCATTATTCTTGATCACACTTGATTCCAATATATTGGAATCAAGTGTGATCAAGAATAATGCGGATTTGGTCTTTAATTAGCCCTGGGTTGTACAAATTAGACTCGTACATTGTCAGTAAGTTGGCGATGGGCCTACTGTTTTCTTAATTGCATTTTTTGCCTCTTAATGGTTTGCCCTGGTTAAATAAATAAATATTATTGTAAGAACTGTTAACATTCTTATGTGTCTATTTTAATTGTAATATTTCTTTCGTGTATACTCTTTGGTTGCTGGGTGGTTTATTGGATATTTGAAGTGGGTTGCTGTTGGGATAACAATTTTTTTTCCAGATTGTTTTGAAATTTTGAATAATCTGTAAGACGATGGCAACTTTCCCTTTGTTTTCATTAATTTCGGGCCTTTTAATTTTTCCTATTTCAATTAAATATTAGTGTCAATAACCATTATAATAATTTTTTTAGGTTTTCTGTACTGGTGTTTTGTCTAATTTCATCTGTATAGTAATTAATCAGCCTACAGATTATGTTTTCTATTTGTTATCTACGTCATCTATTTGTTTTTCATTAAATTCTTGCCTATTAATTGCCTGTTTTAATTAAATATTAGTGCTAATAACCATTATAATAATTTTTGTTCTCTGTATTGGTTTTCTTTTTGTCTAATTTCATCTATACAGTATATATTTTTTATTCAGTTATTTAGCTGCCTACAGATTATGTTATCAATTTGGGGAAAAAAATCTTTAGAGGGCTTTAAGGCCTTTAATTTGAGGTGCCAATTGTGAATTTTTTGCTTGTCTATTTAACTCAAATACTTTGTAATCTCCGTCTATTTTCTGTTCCTCCTTGATAATGTGAATATATCACGAAAGCGCTCGGACTTTGTGTTTCCTTTTCCTTGTGGTTGTTTGCTTATTAATAAGGTCACGTGTTATTTTGTGATTCTAGTGCATATATATATATATATATATATATATGTCATGCGGTTTGCTTCTACAAAGCTTCAATTTAATATTTAGGAGAAATCCAATGACAAGGAGGAATGTAAATGCCATGAAAAGTCTTCTTTAATGCGCAACGTTTCGAGCAATACGCTCATCATCAGGCTAGATAATAACAATATGAAATTAGAACCAATAAATAAATGTGAACAAGACAAAATAATTTCCATAAAACCTATTCAGTAAAAGCAAATTTTAAAAAGACTAAAAGAAGAGGGTTAAATTCAAAGTTATAAAAATTTACATATAAAATTAACCAGAAATTTAAAAAGCTATTTTTAAATTACATATAGTAAATTTGAAATTAGTACACTGGAATAATTAACACTAATACAATGGAATAATTAACACTACGAACCTTTCAATGCTGGTTCCGAGGCACGAGTAATTTAAAACAAAACAAAACAGGAAACAAGCTATGGGTTGGGCGGTTGGAGTTATAAGTTAGGGGAGGGGGATTATAAAAAATTGGGGAGGGGGGAGGGGAGTTGGGGAGGGGGGTTTATAAAAAATTTAGAGGGACAGCTGAGGAATCCACGTTTAGAGAAGGGGTCAATGTTTTAATATAAAGAGATTCCAAAATTCTAAGTGAGTTAGGACAAGAATTACAACCGAGAATTTTAAAATGATCTAAAGTGACATCAGTTTTACATTTTATACTGTGTTCCCGAATACTGGAGGCTTCCTTTTTATTTAAAATTTTACCTGTTCGGCAACTTATTCCCATATGCGAATAAAATCTAGTCCTGAGGGAGCGCACGGTGCTGCCAATGTAAG
>JAJOZX010000236.1:355000-470000 GCA_023014485.1 Bathynomus jamesi
TTTTGTTTCGATAAACCATTCAACACACTGTGCTTTCTCCTGTGGATTCATTAAGGATGAGGGGTGTGTATGAATATCTGAAAAAGAAAAAACTTGTCAAAACTTGTTATCAGAAAAAACTTAATGAGATTCTCTGTAAAATGGGACAACACTGGAATTTCTAAAAAACTTATCAAAACTTGGCATCAGAAAAAACTTAATGAGATTCTCTGTAAAATGGGACAACACTGGAATTTCTACACTTCATGGTTGACTTTTAATAATAGCCAAAAATTGTACAGATAATTCTCGGACACCCTGTACATATATAATGAATAAAGCCACGAAGGAAAGGAAACACAGAATAGTGCTCAAGCGCTTTCGTCTAATGACATCCTCAGGAACACTGAAGTACACAGAGTTACAGCTTATATATAGGTTACAGAAAAAAAAAATATATAAAATATATATATATATATATATATATATATATATATATATATATATATATATTATATATACAATAAACGGAGAAATAAAATTAAAATTAAAAATTAAAGGATTGTGGGAGGAGCATACAAATTTGTAAGGAAAAACTATCGATTTTTAGCACAAGATCAAATTAATTGTTTCCAACCAATGTTACAGATAAAAAAAAAAAAACTTCAACATAAGCAAAGGTCTTTTTCAACTCGATCCTGTTGTTTTGAATTCCTTCAGAACAGATTTAGATAAGAAGGGTAGAACGCTAAATCTTTGGTAAACTTGTATGCTACTTTAATAACTTTTATTTTTCAATTTATTTTTATATACAAGAAGGGCAGAGTGCTGAAACCCGGGCAGATTTCCAGTATAAATTTGTATTTTTTTTTATAACATTGGTTGGAAACAATTCATTTGATCTTGTGCTAAAAATCGATAGTTTTTCCTTACAAATTTGTATGCTCCTCCCACAATCCTTTAATTTTTAATTTTAATTTTATTTCTCAGTTTATTGTATATATATATATAATTATATATATATATAATTTTTTTTTCTGTAACCTATATATAGGCTGTAACTCTATGTACTTCAGTGTTCCTGAGGATGTCATTAGACGAAAGCGCTTGAGCACCATTCTGTGTTTCCTTTCCTTCGTGGTTTTATTCATCATAAATATTTTTCACGTGTTATTTTCGTGAAATAATTTTCATATATATATATATATATATATATAATATATATATATATATATATATATATATATATAAAATGCAAATCCACAAGGAAAAAGAAAAATGATTCCAATGCCTTTCGTGTATTCAGAAGTACACCTCGTCAGGGAATTCCCTGACGAGGTGTACTTCTGAATACACGAAAGGCCTTGGAATCATCTTTCTTTTCCTTGTGGGTTTGCATCATTCATTCATTTCACGTGTTTAATTGTGAAATTCATCCCATATATATATATATATATATATATATATATATATATATATATATATTATTATTATTAGTGTTAATTTAATATAGTAATTTTGCTTCTTTGTAAATCTATTTTATTAAGTTTTCAAGAAAACAACTTTGACGTTAATAAAATGTTGACTTATTTCAATATGAAATGAATTAAAGGAAAGTCGTACACCTGCAAACACCTGCTGTACTCCACATTTTCCTTAAGCGTTTCAGAAGCACTCTTACCCATCATCAGTAAATGTACAAACATTCTTAATACATCAAAGATTTCGTAGGAGGAAACGCATATTGGTTAGTCACACTGTACCGAACGACTGATCACACTTAATGTAAGGTAAGATTTTCACTGTAATTGAATTTCTTATGTATTTATTTTGCTGAAAGTGGGGCAAAAATGCTTCCGAAATGTTTGAAAAAAGTGTTTGCAGCTGAGCTTCTTCTAAGCATTTTACGTTTAAGGTCCTCAAGGAAAATAAATCAATTTCAAAAGTATATTAAATTTTAATTATTTTAATTAAATTTGCCAAATTGACATTTCAGTTATATTCTAAAATGTACTCTAATTGTACTCTAATTGTACTCTTAGAGCCTAAAGTACATCTATTACATTTTCATTATTTTATATGACAAAAAATGTACAATATATCGATACACTGTATATATATATATATATATATATATATATATATATATATATATATATATATATATATATATATATATATATATATATATATATATATATATATATATATAAAATAATGGATGTAACATACGTTAGGTGCCAAGAGTGTGATTAGACAAACAGTTTACATGTATTATTACAGTCATTTTAAAGGACCAAATTTAGAAAGTAGTGACGTCATCAGTTATCTGTATTTAAGAATGTTACATTTTTCATTTCGTGACTTTCCACGAAAGTAGAAACCAATGTTAAAACTAATAATTAAAAGGAATCGGTATAAACTGATTGGTTATATATATATATATATATATATATATATATATATATATATATATATATATTATGATCAGTATAAGGTATTAATTCTACGAGTACATTTCTAATGGTAACAAATTGTACTTACCATTTCCCAACCCCCTAACCGGGGGAGGGCTTCCTTTTATTCATCTTTAAATCCTGCTGTACCAATTTTTCTTTACTGTCCAATTACACTTTGATCGTTCTGTTATTATGATTTATCTACCAAATAACCTTAAAACACCCCATTTCTCAGTCAATCGATCTCTATGCATATGATCTATGACCTTCATATATGTAACTGCTTCTACAAAACTTCTTTGTGTCCTAGTTTACACTTATTACCCTGTCATTTTCCTCATATATCGGCTATGAATCTCTCTCTCAATTATTAATGCCACAATACTCGATGTACTTCCGACAGAAGGCGATATTAATACCTGTAATAGTAAGCCTTAAATAACTGAAAAGTCCTTCATTATGCCTGTAATTATTTCTCCACCACGAACGTAACATTATTTATTACATTCACTATTTCAATGGAGTTTCTAATCTCTCGTTGCTTGGCTAGAATTTTGTGCAATTATTTATTGTGAATTGTTTCCTGAAATTGCATTTCAGAAAAAAAAAATTGCCAAAATACATTCTACGGTGTTTGCAACCACTATTTCACTACCATGTTTTTTTTTTTTTTTATATTAACTAAAACGACCTTGACTGTAATTCGTTATATATATATATATATATATATATATATATATATATATATATATATATATATATATATATATATATTATTAGCCTAATAACAATCATAATAATAATAATAATAATTATAATAATCCCTTTCAAAGTTTATATTCCATGCGTGACTTTGCAACTCATTATAATATATGATTCCGTCATATCGTAAATTTAGCCCTTAATAATAATAATCCAACAAGAAAGAACGATAACCTTAACATGTTAAATTATACGATCTACTCCATTTGGCAGCAAAGAATTATGTTACCGCTATAGTAAAGAATATTGCTGATATATATATATATATATATATATATATATATATATATATATATATATATATATATATATATATATCAGGCACAGCATGTGTACCAAACGAAGGTGAAGTGACCCTCTTTTTTCCAAATTAAAATGGTGAGTTTTGGATGAAAATTATAAAGTTGAAAGCATGCTGAAAATTTCAATCAACATTTTTTTTCAACTTTTCTGGAGTGTTTTGGAGGTCAGAGGGGAGGGGTTCGATGCGGCTAAATAATTGGGTCTTTACAAATATGCTTACAAACTCTTCTATATTATTCTTTTATTGTTCATTATATATACACACACTGTATATATATATATATATATATATATATACACACACACAGGGTGTCCCGTAAGTCTGGAACCATGGGGTAAAGTGTTTTTCCGTTTATGTAAGTGCCCATGATGTCTTTGAGTAAGGAAGAACGCATCCAGGTAATTCTGCTCGTAGGAAATCGGAGTCAGAGGGAGGTCGCTGAGGAATTTAACAGATTGCATCCGGACCGCGCGCCGATAACACACAGCTGTGTCGGCAAACTTGTATCAAAGTTCAGGGAAACGGGATCCATAGAAGATAAACCACGCAGTGGACCTCCGAGGACATCCACCGACGATGACACAGCCGCTACCATCCTCGCTCATTTCACAAACAGTCCCCAAAAGTCTCTTCGGCGTTTTTACTGCCGTTTTTATCATTTTGACCTATAGTTCTAGACTTACGGGACTCCCTGTATATATATAAACTTTGATTGCATTTACCGCAACAATATAAGATCACCCAAACCCGCAGGGAAAAAATTGTAAAACAGTGTTTAAAAAGGCTAATTAATTTCGGCCGGTCACAACCAAACTCTTTTCAAAGCCATAAACTAGATAAAATGTTTAAAAAAGTTTTAAAACTTCGGTCCGCGGAAGAGCTGAAGTTAAAATGACTGTGCTAAGGCATAATCACGGACAGAGAGATGGTGGTTGTCGTACGTCTGGCAGTTGGAAAAGGCACAAAATATTGCCCAGATTTCAAACATTCGAAATGAGAAATCTTTAAGTAAAAGTCAATCCTGTACATCTGGCAGCCGGTCACGACCCGAAATTGCCCTAAAATATTTGAAAATGTTAAAAATAAAGCTATCCATATTGTAGGATAGCTTAATATTTGAAATGGTGTTTTCTCCTGAAATATAAAATGCCTCGTATATTTGTCTCTGTTCCTGGTCCCTGACCTTCATGATAGGTTTAGAATCCTGGCAGTTAAAAATATGATAACGATGTTCCCTATGCTGAACCAAGCTACTATAAATATTACCCGATCTCAGGTCACGTTTGTGGGAATTAATCCTTCTCTAAAAATCAATTGTCTCTCCGATGTATTTATGAGGGCAGCCTCCACATGGTATTTCATAAACTACGCCAGAATTGTTGGAGGCTTTTGTAATAAGATGACGGATGAACGAAGACAATTTATATTTTTAACTTTCAAATTCTAAACCTATCATGAAGGTCAGGGACCAGGAACAGAGAAATATACGAGGCATTTTATATTTTAGGAGAAAACACCATTTCAAATATTAAGCTGTCCTACAGTATGGATAGCTTTATTTTTAACATTTTCAAATATTTTAGGGCAATTTCGGGTCGTGACCGGCTGCCAGATGTACAGGATTGATTTTTATTTAAAGATTTCTCATCTCGAATGTTTGAAATCTGGGCAATATTTTGCCTTTGCCAACTACCAGACGTACTACAGCCACCATCTCGCTGTCCGTGATTATGCCTTAATACAGTCATTTTAACTTCAGCTCTTCAGCGGGACCGAAGTTTTATAGCTTTTTTTAGATATTTTAACTAGTTTATGGCTTTGAAAAGGGTTTGGTTGTGACTAGCCGAAATTAATTAGCCTTTTTAAACAGTTTTATTATTTTTTCCTTGCGGGTTTGGGTGATTATATATATATATATATATATATATATACCTTTGGTACCTTTGGTTAGCTTCCGCCCGAATTGTTCATTCTGACGAAGGTCAAGCTTTTCACTCCACCTTAGACCTACAGTTTAACGTGGAATCCGAACCACGCCCCATCAGCAGCCCAGTGTCTTAACCACTAGGCCACCTAGGGTACCCATTTATCTACCAACTACTTTCTTTATTGTGTGGAAGGATGAACAGCTGGGTTTTGCTGCGCGCCGGCTGCCGTCAGGTCTCGAACCCGGGGCCGATGGATTCGTAGTCAGCGACGCTAACCACTACACCACCGAGGCGGTATATATATATAATATACATACACAGTGAAGCCTTGCTAACTCGGACCCCGTTAGCTCGGCATTCGGTTAGCTTCGCAATTTTTCTTCTCGTTCGACATCGCTCAGCTATCTCAGCACCCATACGAGTTACCCAGAGTCATTTTAGATGGACTACATGGAATCAATCAGTGACTCAGTGGTGTTCAAGGTGTTCAAATAGATAGTAATTGTACGCTTTATTTCAAAGTGATTTTTAACTATATAATTTATTTTCACAGACTATCGCAGTGTTAACATGGCTTCTAAAAGTGTCAGTGGTGTTACAAGTAGTTATAAAGAAAAGGTTGCATCCCTGTCTGTAGCTATAAGAAAAGTTAAAACTTACTAAAAAGTTAGAGAGTGGCGTAAGTCCAAAGCAGTTAGGTGCTGAGTTCGGATGTTGAAGGCAAACAGTATCAGACATTAAGAAGTTGAATGACAAACTAAAGAAGAAGTCATTAAAATAAGACATTAGTGATGTCTTTACAATGGCCAAAGAGAACGTACCACAGTGGCCAAAGGCACAAAAGCTCACTAGAAGCTTTGTTTAGATTGTACAGGAAGCAGCGTGCAGCGGGGGGGGGGGGATACCTGGGCGAGGTGTAGAGTTACGCCGAATCCCTATAAACGAAGTGAATACACTGAGCTCGGGAATTCGAACCCTGATGATGCTAGTAATAATAATAGAAGAGTTAGACCAATGGGACGTATTAGATAGGCTGATGGCTGTACCAATTTCTGGTCCTCCTTACTAATTATTATATTTCATACACATAACAACTTAATATTTGGCAATAATAAGTAATGAGATATAGTGGCAAGCATATAGGGTAAGCTGGTCAATTTAGGGTTATAACGTTTTTACAACCTAATATTCCTGTACTTTAATTCGATGAACTTTTGCCTAAAAACAAAGAAATGAACTTTCATTTTAATATCTTTTTAGAAAAGGTCACCCCGAAATCAAAAAATCGATTATTGCATACGTAACTTTATTGCATATTCCATGTAATATAATAAAAGAACTCACAACATAATCGTTATAATACTTGTACATATATTACTGCTTATTGCTTAGAATAAACCGAAGTTGCAGTTTGTTTTTGTTTCTGCAGGCAGCATACAGTTCCTGCATAACTTTGATTGCACGTTCTGCACACTGATTACTTCTTGGTATCTTGAGTGGGGATGGCTCCTGCTTCCAGTGATTTTCCAATGAGTTCAATGCTTTTTTGTAAGGTTTCAATATTTCTGACAAGTTCTTGAAGTCATTTTCATTGTACATCTGATTAGTAAACCAATATTCTGCCCAGTTGTATGAAATGAATCTGCATACCTTCTCCAAAGTCTTCCTTGTTCTAGGTATAAGAATAAATGCAAGGATAGCTAGAATGGCTCTTGAATGCCACCTCGCATTGCTGATGTTTGGAATTTTCTGAAAGTTAATCAAAGGAAAATTCCCTTTTTCTTCAAAGAATCTAAACACCCGTGTTAGATGGTACAAAAACTTAATATCATCTCTCCATCCTGATTTCTCGAGGACCTCTTCTGTTCCATTAACAAACTGTGCCTTTAGTTCCTCATAATTCTTCACCAGTTGGGATACAAATGGATATTCGATGTTTGGAGAACTGGTGTTAGCACCAAGATCTTCGTCCATTACCAAACGGAGAATCCTGTCCAGAATGTGATGCTGACAACTGATAAATTGTGGTTTGCAGATACCCTTCTCTGAGAACATTCGTTGCAATTTGACAACAACTCCACTCTTTTTCCCAGTGTTAACACTTGTTGTATCAGCAACGATCATCTTTATTGCATTCCATAAGGTGTATTCATCAATAACTTTTGCAATTCCTTCAGCAATAGTTTCAGCCTTGCCATCTTTCAGACGCAATGCATCCAATTTTACTTCGGTTCTTTCATTTTAAGTACCACTACTTGATACTCATTTTCCTCAATGCGCTTTCCATCAAAATGTAAAGACCACTCTTCCATCTGTAAATTTTCAATCATTTCCTCCTTCAATTTAGCAGCCTCTTTGTATGCTGACTTGTAAATTGCTGCTTGACTTGGTGTTGGAATGTCAATACCATCAAGTGACAACTGTTTGCATATTTTAGCGGCTTTACTTGTTGATACTCCTGTGGATGTCACCAAGTTGGTTGCAACTTTACTTTTGTTATGTCTTCTGGTTGGTGGAGTAATACTCTCATCTTCATCTTCATTCTCGCTCTCTTCAGATTCAGTACCACTACCACCAGATACATGATTGTAAGATGTTGATGCTGATTCAGCAGGCAATTTTCGTCTCTTTGAAGGGTGAATCGTTTCTTCACTTGCAACTTGACCTGTAGAGTACCCCACTTCTCCTTTGCTTTCCACTTGAAGGTGGTACAGTCGTTTGTCTTCCGAGGATAACCATTGGCCATTTACTTTAGTGATGTCAAAAAGTTCATTCAGGGCATCATATTTTCCCCTCCTGACACATTCATCATAAGTCTTCATCATCTTGTCAAGCTTTGCTCGTATTACTTGATCTGACACACGCGGAAAATTCAATTTATTCTTCCATAATTTTGTAACTTCTTTGGAAATTTCCACTATTCGCTCCTTTCTTCCTTTGATTTCTGTTCCAAGAAACTGGTACCGTCCAATGATTTGGATTTGGAGTGGCATTCTGCATTTTTCTTCTAGTGAAGATTCTTCTAAAGGCACACTTCCTCTTCTTCTATGTGACTGCTGGAATCTCACCAGATTATTGGTCCAGATATCCTTGTTCTTCTGTATGGTAGTATCACTTTTCTTGTGTGACATTATATTGCTTCTGAAACAGATATAAAAAGGTATTAAGTTGATTTGTTTGTTTGTTTATATATATATATTATATATATAATATTAATATAATATATAGAAATAATATAATAATTAGAGGGCGGATTTTTAGGTGAAAAAATATGACCAAATATTATTTTTTAGGTGATAAAATTTTGGAAAATATTTTTAGAACATCCATAGAACGTCTCACGAAAATATTTATCACCAAATATTTTGGGCTCTATATATTTTTGAGTTTGACTCCCCTCTACAAAACATTCTGGATACGCTTTTGTTTACGTGTTAAAATGGAAGAAAAATTCAACAAATTATTATGGTTAATAAATTTTAAAAATGTTCTGGAATGTTCAAGAGTGCAGAAGCGAATTCCACATTTCGCTACGTTTTTTAATTAAGCGAACATATTACAAATAATAAAAGCTTACCTGAAGTTGAGTTGAACTGAACAGTTGAGTATATTGCGCAATACTGGACACAAGTGATTCGGTTGATTTCATTTCGTGCTTTTATACAATTTGCGAGTGCATGAAGAACAATGTCGTGTGTTCTAGAATTTTCTTGTATGGGTGGATTGATATTAGTCATCGAATTTGAGCACCGGAAGTGATTTTTCGGGCGATCTCACGATATATTAGCGTACTGAAAAATTCGAAAATATTTTTTAGGTTAAAACCTAAAAGTCCGCCCTCTAATAATAATATATTTATATACTTATGAGTAGTAACGTAAATATATGGTTATGGTGATTCAAACTTTTGATTTGGGGGTGACCTTTTTAAAAACTGAGAGGAATTAGGGTCTTTTTCATTGTTTTTAAGCAAACGTTCATCGATTTATGATACAGGAGATCTTTTATTTGAAAAAAAGTCTAAAAGTTATAACCCTACCAGTGGTCATGCGCCGCCTACCCAGTTAAAAATCAAATTACAAAAAGTCAGTATATTACAACAGTAATCGAAAACTAATATAAAGTTATGATGCTTGTATATAATATATATATATATATATATATATATATATATATTAATATATATATATATATATACAGGGCGTCCAAAAAAATGTATACACACTTTAAATAATTATAAAGGCAGTGTTTATTAAAATACATTTCATTTTCAAAATGTAATAGGATCTACAGACATTATTTAATTGTTTTGTCAACGCCTGTTTTCAAACCGACGTCCGTTCTGGTCCAGGCACTGCTGATAACGCGAAGCAATGGAATCGCAAACATCACGAAACATTTCGTTTGGTATTTGTGTGCATTCTCGTTCAATGGCTGCTCTCAATTCAGCGACTGTTGCAGGTTTTATAGCGTAGACTTTGTCTTTTAAGTATCCCCATAAAAAAAAGTCTAGTGGTGTGAGGTCTGGTGAACGCGGAGGGTATTCTTCGAAACCCCTTCGTCCAATCCACATCCACATCGTGCCAAGTACCACTCGCAATACTCCACTCTTCGGTCCGGATCATCATCTTCATTAATAGCATGGACTAATCTTGGAATGTAACTTTTCCATTGACAGCGCTTCAAAATGCGTTGGACAGACGATTCTGAAATTCCTACCTCACGACTCGCTTGCCGCACAGATTTTCTTGGACTTTGGCGATACGTTTCCAGTACTCTTTCTTGCTTTGTGGGGCTTGTCGATGTCCGTGGTCTTCCGGAACGCTTCTTGTGGACATTCTGAACAGTTCCATCGGCTTCAAACTTATCTCTAATTCGAGTGATGGTAAGTCGCGTTGGTGGATCTGTTTGAAACTCCCTCCTAAACTGTCTTTGCACTTCAACTGCGTTTTCACACTTCCAGTAGCATTTTAGAATGAATTTCCTTTGTTCAAAGCTTAGTCTGACTGCCATTATTAATTCTAATGGGTTTAACTTGGAAAGAAAGAAACATCAATTGAGCTATCAGCTGTTAAAGTGTGTATACATTTTTTTGGGACGCCCTGTATATATATATATATATAAGCAAACAACCACAAGGAAAAGGAAACACAAAGTCCGAGCGCTTTCGTGATATATTGATAATGTGAATATATCACGAAAGCGCTCGGACTTTGTGTTTCCTTTTCCTTGTGGTTGTTTGCTTATTAATAAGGTCACGTGTTATTTTGTGATTCTAGTGCATATATATATATATATATATATATATATATATATATGTGTGTGTGTGTGTGTGTCTGTGTGTGTATGTGTGTGTGTATGTGTATGTATGTATGTGTGTGTGTTTGTACTAGGGATGCACCGGTATACCGGATATCAGTATGATCCGGCCGGATACCGGATAATTAATTAACATTTTAATCATATTTTGTTGATAAAAACTTCATAGTTCAAGTTTTTGTGTGTACTTTATTATTTTATTATGGCTAATGCCAGACGATTTTATTCAGCTGTGGGAAGAGCCGTGTGCAATAAAGGGCTAAATTTAACATGTATAATGATTTTCTTTTAAAGAAAAAACACTAAAAGTTAGATTTCTCTAAACTTTATCAGAATTAGGTCCAATCAACTTTAATCAACTGTAATCTGCATTTTTTTAGGAGAATAATGATTTTGTAAAATTAGTAGGAACCATAAAAGTTTATTAAACCACTAGTTAATTGCAAGTTTTAAAATTTTATGCCCTTAAGAATACATGATCCGGCCAAATATCCGGCAATTATCCGGTATCCGGCCATTTCTTGATCCGGCCGGATTATCCGGTATCCGACAAAAATAAAAAGCCAGATATTCGGTATCCGGTTATCCGGCTATATTGTGATCCGGTACATCCCTAGTTTGTATATATTTGCAGCTACAGCATACCCTGTGGACATACCCACCGCACGCCAGTGAATGAGAACAATCCCGTCTCGAAATCGACCCCAAATTGTCAGTAAAGTAGAAAAAGAACCGTGGATCAATTGAATAAAAAACATTTGTTAATTCTTACCTTTACTTAACGAAACAGACCTGTCAAAATCAATAATAATAATAATAATAATAATAATAATAATAATAATAATACGTCACATATACAAGTTTCTACTCGGTTAAAAAAGTACAAAATTAAAACAAATGAACGTCGTGTAATTAAAACACAAGGATATATCGGTTAAAGACTAACACCTACATACAACCATTTCAAAGAGTTTGAATAACGCGACACTTAATGACACAACAGGGAGAGTTGTTATAGATTAAAATTTAATAACACTATACTTAATTCGTAATTAATATTATTTTAATAGACTTTTTAGTGTTATTTAGATTGAATTTTATTGTTTTTAAAAACATTTTAAAGTAATTTTCATTCTTTTTTTTTAATAATTCGTTAATTAAACGCCAAATTAATTTTTCGAAAAAAAAAAAATGTATTCTTAAAAGTATTTTTCTGAAGAAAGATTTTAATTAAAAATATTATTATTAAATTTTAATAACTTTTAATTAATGGAATACTTTGTTTTATTGCGCTCTCACACATACAATATATATATATATATATATATATATATATATGTGTGTGTGTGTGTGTGTGTGTGTGTGTCCACGTTTCTTGGTTTTACTCTACATCAGTTCATAAAGCACACCAGTCTTGTAGAGTGCTAAAACTAGTGTGGTAATAAATCCCTCTACCTCATTAGTTTAATTGTTGTAGCAATGTTTTTGTGAGGTATTTTGCGATTTTTTAAATTCAAATATCTCAAAAACTATTAGTCGTACCTAGGATAGATTAGGTTAAGTTGGTTAGGTTACGTCACAAATATAGTAAAACGAGAGAGAGAGAGAGAGTGTGTGTGTGTGTGTGTGTGTGTGTGTGTGTGTGGGTGTGTGTGTGTGCGCGCGCGACGCGCGCGAACATGATAACACCATTAATATTTCATTCACTGCTATGGCATATGCACATATTTAAAATGACACAAAAGACATTTGAAAAGCGGCCAAACTAAAAGTAAAATTCTTTGTACTTTTCAAACCCTATTTTGTATAAAGGGGGACTTTTTTTATCAATATGAATTATGCATTTCAAAGTCAAAATTTTGGGGGACAAAAGTCCAGCGAATGCTCCATTTTTTTTTTTTTTTTTCTGTGACAGTTTCATCGGTAACTTTAACGATAATGTTTTTAGCGTCCAAAACGGCACACAATGACGTTAGAAGAAAAAATACCGTTAAATTCATGGTTTGAAAGTCCATCTCCTCTTAATATTAACGTCCTCTGACTTCCGGTCTACGAACGTTCTTGCGGGAAACACTTTTGGGAAATGTTGATGTTTGGAGAGCGTACATTTGTATAACGTTTTTACAGTTACAATATTTTAAATTCATTCTTAATTTTTAGTTCAAATACTTTTATAGTAATTTGCTTCATTGGCGACCTATTAATAAACACACACACACACACGCACACACACACACACACACACACACACACATATATTTTTTTTATTAATCGATGCCGTCATAGCTTAAGTGGAAGATGAAATGGTAAAATCTTTTCACATAGAAAATCATCCCACCCATTCTCCCATTTCAGGGTACGAGTAGCTCGTAGCAGCATTGCTTAGGGAGTTATATATATATATATATATATATATATATATATATATACAGGGTGTACATAAAGTCAGGATCTATTTTTGTGAAATAATTATTTTTTTCTATTTTTCTTTTCAGAAGCCCTTAGAATGAATACAGAAGAGCGTGTGGCAATAGTAATTTGGCGAATCGAGAGAAAGAAATACAATGACATCAGAGAGAAGTTTAGAAGGAGATTTCATAAGCCGGGGCCAATAGACAAGACAATACGAAAATTGGTGAACAAATTTAAAGAACGGGATCTGTAAATGATGAAGCAAGATCAGGACGACCGTGTATGTCAGATCTTACCGTGAATGCAGTACGCGGAATTATCACTGAGGAGCCACGTACGTCCGTTCGTGCTGCATCACACAGACTCGGCCTCCCGACGTCATCTGTGCACAAAATTCTGAAAGTTAATTTGCGGAAGAAAAGCAATCATTTGCAGGTTTTACATGATTTACATGAGGAAGATTTCCCTCGACGAAGTGCTGTGTGTGTGCTGATCTCGTAGAACAAATCTGGAGTGATAATTTAATGGACAACATTCTCTTTAGTGATGAAGCCACTTTCCATACGTGTGGAAAAGTAAATCGCCATAACTGTCGAATTTGGGCAGATGAAAGACCGAATGATTTCGTTCAAAATTGGGAAAGAGACTCACCTAAAGTTAATGTCTGGATGGGTTTAACAAAACCTAAGGTTTATGGTCCTTTTTTCTTTGCTGAAGCTACAGTTACGGGGCTTATTTATCTGGACATGTTGCAGCAATTCCTTGAACCTCAGCTGATTGGGGATAGGATTGTTAGTACCGTCGTCTATCAACATGATGGTGCTCCTTGTCACTATGCCAAAATTGTTCAGGATTATCTAAATGGACGTTTTCCAAATCGCTGGATCGGACGCGGAAGCAACAGACCTTGGCCAGCGAGATCACCAGATTTAACCCCTTTAGCTTTCTTTGCATGGGGCTTTATCAAATCGCACGTCTATCAGACGAAGATTACGAGTCTTGAAAACTTACGTACACGTATACGAACTGCTGCAGATAACATAACCCCGCAAATGCTCCAGAATGTGTTTAGAAATGCTGCGGAACGATTTGAGCTGTGCAGGGATACTGATGGGCGTCACGTCGAATCCTACTCTTAATTATTTAATAAATGTTACCACTTTATCATTTTATGATTGAATTCCATATAATTTCCAAGTGCTTCACAAAAATAGATCCTGACTTTATGTACACCCTGTATATAAGTGTTCTTCTGTCTTCTGTGAAGTTTGAGGAACAAAGTCGAAAGGCATAAAGTCGACTTGCACAAAATCATCACAAAATATTCCTAAACGTGTTTTGGCCGATAAGGTAGAAAGGTTTGATTTTATGTATTTCTCTTCAGTTCACGTTAGGTTAGATTTAAGCAAATTAGGTTAGGTTAGGTACGGGAGGGTGGGTAAGGAACTGGATGTTGAACTGTTGGAGACGAACATCTTCCGTGGGTGCTATAAAAGTAGAACAGATGGCATTGGGGTGCCTTGAGTCAGAAAGGTTGGAAATCACTGGATTAGATTATACCAAGTCGGGTTATATTATTTTAGGTTACGTTACGTTAGTGATTTTCATTTAAAACCTTAAATATATACATGGGTTAATTGCCTTCACTTAAGTCCTTAAAATTACTTACCTGCTTAAGGCCGAATTGGAATAAGATGGATTCCTATTACCATTCCTTCGAACGCCGATATTACAAAATTCATAACCTGCTTCTCCAACATAAAATGGGACATCATACAGAGCAATCGTAGCAGTCGGAAGATGCTTCTGCTCAGGGTCATCTGAAGAATATTACTGATCTGAAAAAGTTGAGCACAATGTGCATAGTTGCAGACATTTTGTTTCTATATTCATGATTTCAAAAGTCCCTGCAAGACAATAAATGCACTTATTTTGATTGGGATAACAAAGTACAGAATCTCCTGGACAATCTAGATGCATTGAAAAGTTAGTGGCTTCTTGGTGGATGGGAAAGTCCTTTTGAAGAAAATTTAGATGAGGACAACTTGACATTCTTTGGCATCCAGCTGACTGACAAAAAGAGCAGAGTGAGCCATCAATTAGTCACAACAGCAACACGCGATTTCAAAGCTGTACGATATGAAATTATTGAATCCTTGATAAACTTCCTAAAAGAAAGATATGCTTTTGATTCTGATCGTTTAAAGTTGTTGAGCCCCTTGAAAAGTTTAGATTCCTCAGTGAGTGATTTGCAATTGAATGAATGTCATGCTTTCATTATTCCGGATCTTGACTTAGCAACATTTGCACTACAGTACAGAGATGCCTGTGCATTACTCAGTGGCTCAAGTATTGGAACTTCAAACCTGATGAAAAGACTTCTGCAGTTAGAAAATCAGGAATTTGACGTGTTGATCTTTGCACTTGGTCAGATTGTTGCAGCAAAATCGCATTCAGTAGATGTGGAAAGACTCATTAAGTCTTATAATGTTCTCAAAACAGCTGATCGTTCACAGCTGTCTTCAGATGTGCTCATGAACTATCTTTATGTTAGACATAACATGCCAGTTGTGTCACACATTGATCCAAGAAGTGCGGTGTTGCTATGGTTGAATGACAAAGTAAGAAGAGATGTAGAACCAACAAAGCACAAGACTCAACGATGGTATGGGTCAATGTTTTTAGACGCGTCAGATATTAAAAAAAAACTGTTACCAGTACAAAAAAAATTATGTTCTAATTTTGAATATACTACTAATTTTGAAATTCTGACTCGTTTTTGGTACTTTGTCACAGGTGTGTATTTTTAAAATTTCCTTAGAATAGCTTTATGTAACAAGGATAAATAACTTAGTTTATGCCGATGATATGGTGTTAATAAGTCCCTCTGTTAAAGGTCTGGATCGGCTACTAAAAGTCTGCGAAGTGTATTCGCAGAAACAAGATATTCTTTTTAATGTTACATAAACTAAGTTTATGCACTTTCATCCTAAAAGCTGTGATCAGCCAGCTGATATTAGGTTTAAAATGAAAGATGAAGTAATTGACGAAGTACAAGAGTTTAAGTATTTGGGTCAAACTATTACCAGCTCCTTGAGTGATGACTCAGATATAAGAAAACAATCTCGAAGCCTGTGTGCTAAAGCGAATATGACTATAAGGAACTTTCGGTTCTGTACAAATGAAGCTAAAGACACTCTATTTCGTATTTTCTGCAGTAATATATACGGACAGCAACTCTGGGTGAATTATAAAAAAGGTTCTGGCAGAACCCTAAATTTGCTGTAAAACAGGTCTTTTAGACTCTCACATAAATTACCCCCGAGATGCTCAGCTTCGCAAATGTTTGCTACCCGCAAACAAAACGTGCTCAATACAGTCTGATGCAAAGAATTAAAAAATCAACCAACCCGATTATCCAAGCTATCCATGAGTCCTGCAGTTTATCCTCTAAGCTATGAAATTCTTGGTACGAAAACGTCTGTATGTAGCTCCACTTAACTCCGACATTACTGTATTATTTCTAATCAACTGTATGTATATATTTATATCCTTAGTATGTGAACTGTCATTGTATTAATAATATTTGTCTTATGGACTATAGTCTGCCAATAAACTTTTTCATTTCATTAGCTTTGATTTATACTGTAGTGAATCATGTCATCAATTAGCTTAGTTTTATAATTAAAAAAATTATACAAATCGAACGGAAATCTGTATTTGAAAGAGAACAGATAACTAAATGTAATTTATATTAATACATTTTAATTTCATATCCAAAAATTACATGCAACCTGTTGGTATGGCTCGTCTGAGCGCGCGCTATAGTCGTATAAAGGGGCCCATCTGCGTACAACTCCTTTCTCGTTCTATTGATTAGGGGCCCGATAGCATCCAGGAACGGAAGCCAAATAAGACATGTAATTTTCCTTCAATGAAACTACAAAGGTATGTCTCCTCAGACACGAAATCAATTAGTTAAGGGAAGGACGAACCAAAATTTTACATACATTCATTAGTTTTCCTGCGTAATTGCACACAATGTTAGAGAAAACACATCGTTTAATTTCTGTTTCAATTTTACCTTTTTATAGAAAGAAAAGGAGCGCAAGGTGCGGGTATAAGATGAAATACCGGGTAACGCGATTGAAGAGACAAATCCGATTTGAATTATACAGGGTGTCCCGTAAGTCTGGACCCATAGGGAAAAATAATAAAATTACAAAATAGTCCAAAAATTTATTTATAATATATTTTTTATTATTTTTATTATTATTTTTATTATTTTTTTATTATGATCTTACTCCACTGGAGTTTTATTTGTGGGGCCACTTGAAAGCCAAAGTGTACGAGGTCAAACTTCAGAACATTTTCCACCTTAAAGCACGCATTGTGGAGGCGTGTCAAGAAATTTCTGCGACTGTGATTCAGAAAGTGCTGTCGCAGTGGAGATTGCGTCTTCAACTATGTGTGCGACACAACGGCGGACACTTTGAACAGATTATGTAATAAATTTTTGGACTATTTTGTAATTTTATTATTTTTCCCTATGGGTCCAGACTTACGGGACACCCTGTATTAACGTTAGTGAAGATGAACTAGTAATATTTAATACACGTACTTTATAATAACTGTATATACTATAATAAGGGTTATAAGAGACGTTAAAAATGTCCACCATCGACCTCTATACTACAGGTTCTTGCGCGGCGTATCACATTCAAATCAGATTTGTCTCTTCACTCGCGTAACTTTATGCACACCCTGTATTTATTCATTACTGGGGCATTGTCTTTAAATCAAAATATAATGAAATTTTATACCATAAAATATTTAGATCAGTTGTTTACAGAATATATTTAGAAAGTCGTCGTGTATACAAAGGCATATAGATTTTCGTCCGTCATTTAAATACATTGACCTTGTAATGTCTCATATTTCAAAGGAATATTTCGGAGACAAACTTTAGCATTCAATCTTTAATTAAAATAATGAAGCAGGTATGATAGTCATATAAAACAAGTTCTTTGTAATTGGTATAAATGAGACAATATAACGTCCTATTTTTCATGTTGCCAAAGCACTATTATTATTATTATTATTATTATTATTATTATTATTATGATGATGATGATGATGATGCAGTGGACATCTTCAAAAGAAGATTAGACGCCTGGCTCAGAACAATCCCCGATGAGCCGGGCGTACCTGGCTATGTGAGGTGGAGAGCACAAGAAACCAACTCACTACTTCACTAGGCCAACTCGAGAGGAGGGGCAACAAGATGACTTTTTAAACACTTAAAAAAGTGTTCATTTAACGTTAATGCGTAATGAACGTCTCTTGTTTCGGCCCTTTTGTTTAAACGAAGTGACACACCGCTAATCAGATGAACGTTCCTCAAGCAAAAACTCAAGTGACGTTCACTTTAACCACGTAATTAAAATGGAAACAACAACTTTGTAATAAATTTTAGTAATAATAATAATAATAATAATAATAATAATAATAATAGTAATAATAATACGCATTTATTCTTCTAATCTAAAAGCAGTTAATTTTTAATTAATTCTATTTATATAAAACAATATCGTATAACCGTAAAGTCATTTTTGTTTACATAACCTCTAATTTGACAGTTCAACATTACTCTATGATGATAATGCATATTCTAATAATACAGTATTATAAATTCACACTATATCTATCTATCTATCTATCTATCTATATATAAATACCTGCTTAAGATCGAATTGGAATAAGGTGGAGCCCATTACATTAACCATAACCACTTCCATCTATATATATACACATTATTATTGCTATAAATAAATTTAGTACGATTCTGACCATCTGTTTGGTTAACACGCGATGGGTATAATAATATAAGGCTCCTTGTATTGGCTTCATCATAAGATAATTAGAAAGGATGGTCTTTCCAACAGCTTCTATTATAAATATAATTATTTATATTGCGTCATGCGAATGTGTTTATTTCTCGACACCAAAGTAAATAGTGTCAGACGGCTAATAAGGAACATTCAAAGGGTGTTTTATCTGTAGTAATTTGTGCGTGAGAGAGAGAGAGAGAGAGAGAGAGAGAGAGAGAGAGAGAGAGAGAGAGATATATATATATAGAGAAACAGATAGACAGACAGACAGACTAACAGACAGACAGAGAGAGAGAGAGAGAGAGAGAGAGAGAGAGAGATAGACAGAGAGATATATAGAGAAACAGATAGACAGACAGACAGACTAACAGACAGAGACGGAGAGAATAAAACTTTATCTGTATATGCTCTTTTCGGACCATATGATTGACGATATTACATATAAGTGTATCCAATGCTCCGTGGAAATGGGATATACCCCTAGTATATTGGGGGCGGCACTAGTGTCGTGTCACTAATTTCCATCTCGAGTTCACCCCTTTCTTGCATGGGAGAGAAGTTAATTATTTTTATTTGTATAAATTATGCATCTGAGTTTGAGCATGAACGAGACAAGAAAATAAAATGGTGAAATGGTGTAAGTGACGAAATGGTGAAATGGTGTAAGTGATGAAATGGTGAAACAGTGAAATTCTAAAATGCTATAATTTTGAAATTCTGAATTAATGATGTGTAACATGGGTTCACGTGTACTATATAATATATATATATATATATATATATATATATAGAGAGAGAGAGAGAGAGAGAGAGAGAGAGAGAGAGAGATTGGTACAGAAAATAAGTGTAAGGAAGAGTGATGTGACGGTTTAATGCAGTATTTTCTTCTATAATAAATAATCTTTTTCTAATTCTCCTATACCTCCTACTGCAACACGCTTTCTTACCGTTGCTTATCCGCTCTCTACTTTTCCTTTATTTTCATTAAGTGATTAATTACGTGCATATTTTACGCGTAGATAAATGCAAGCATAATACACGTATGTGTACTTTATGTAAAAACTCATTTCTTTTCACTTCTACGCCTCCTTGGCTAACCTAAAGTGGATCTCCTAGTGTGTGTGTGTGCCTCTCTCTCTCCCCCCCCCTATCTATCTCTCTCTCTCCCTCTCTTTTTCTCTCTCCATATGAAAAAGCTTAGTATACATAGATTAACACACCTGGCATTGCATCTTTCATCTCAGCTGCTGAAAACATGAAAAGAAAAGCCTTATGCAGAAAATCCTTTTAAATTAAACCAAAATATAAAGTGCTTCTTTTCGGCGATGACGGAGAACTTATTCTTTCTGTATTTAAATTAAAATATTTACATACATTTTGGAAAGCATTTTAAAGGTTAAATTTATTCATAAGGTTTCAGCTTCAATTGCTCAAAGAAACTTTTTGTCAACAGAATTTTTGAAAAAATCATTAATGGTTGAATAAATACATGATACTTTTTAAGATAAATGTATGCACACACACACACACACACACACACACACACACACACACACACAATTATGTAAAAACGAAAGAAAAAATAGAAATAATCTTAGTCAACATTCAGGGCCTTAAATCAAACCATTCCCAGGACAAAATTTTATACCTGAAAGGACTCATGCAAGAAACCGGAGCAGATTTTGCATGCCTCACGGAAACCCATCTAAAGGACTGCCAGGCGAACTATGAAAACTGTGAGTTCTGTACTGACAAAAAAGAAATACAAATTGACAACTATAACATCCTCCGAGCCGACAAAACAGTGAGACGTAACGGAGGATGTGCTATTTACACGCGCGAAAGGCATATGGCAGAAATGACTATAAGTACCTCAAACAGCTACGTAGAATGTGTAGTACTAATTGTAATGTACAGAACCCCCGAACATGCCAACCTCAAAATTCTCAGATTCCATTACAGAGGTAAGAAACTGGGTATAAGATCTACAGTCCAGGGATGGCCAGAACGTCGATCGCGATCTACCAGTAGATCGCAGAGCAATTTTTAGTAGATCGCAGAATGACCAGTAGCTTAGCCTAGCAACAGAGACCTTACATTTCACAATACTAACGAACACACGTCTCGACCGCTACTACCAGAAATTAGCGTTCTTTATGTTATCACCTCCATTATCGATAGCAACATTTATTTGTTTTTTCTTTGTGTTTACCAGTCATTTAACAAAAAATAACAAAGTTTAACTTTAATAATTCTGAGAGATATTTAATTAATGGCACAGAAAATGATACCGTTAACTTTAATTTCTGCCAAAATTTCATACCGCGGTAAGTTGAACTGTTATGAGCATGTGTCACTCAAGTGACGGGTCAGTCATTTGGAATAATCGGTGGTGAAGGTCAGTCTCCGGTCCAATTGCATTAACACCGTTAAAATGAGTGCTGGACCAAGTGCCAAGAAACAAAAACTTACAACTTTCACAATGAGTGGGAGACGGCATATTTTTTACGATGAAAAATTCCAAATGTGTGTGTTTAATCTGCCATGCATGTGTCGCTTTCGTCAAAAAGGGGAATTTAGAGAGGCATTTTAAAACTATTCACAAGCGGTATGACAGTGATTTCCCAGCTGAAAGTGAACTACGTAAGAGAAAAGTCAATGAACTTAAGTCTTAACTTAGTGCTCAGCAGTCTATTTTTAGAGGACCTAGCACAAAATCGAAAGCAGCAACGATTGCGTCATTTCGGGTGAGCCGTGTACTTGCGAAACACAAGAAACCAACCTTTTCAGGATGGAGAAATATTCAAAGAAGCATTTACAGAGGCAGCAGAGTCGTTGTTTCAGAATTTCAGTAATAATTCGGAAATATTGTCTGCCATTAACCAGCTTCAGCTATCTAGAAACACTGTGATGCGGCGTTGTGAAGTAATGGATGAGAATTTGGTGGAACAACTGAAGCAAAACATACATGACTGCGTGTTCCTTTCACTTCAGTTTGATGACTCGACAGATGTGATCGACACATCACAGTTATGCATTTTTATTAGAATCGTGTTTAAAGATATGACTGCCAAAGAAGAACTACTTAAAAATCCTACCTTTAAGAGGGAAAACTCGAAGTGAGGACATTTTTCGTGCCTTCAATGAGTTTGTTAACGACACAATTCCCACTTCACAAGCTTGTGAGCATAACAACTGACGGATCACCTGCTATGACTGGCCGCTCCAGTGGGTTCATCGCCCTGTGCAAAAGTGACAAAAAGTTTCCAAACTTCTTTAATTATCACTGCATGATTCACCAACAAGCATTGTGTGGTAAAATGTTGAATATTAAAGAAATTATGGATATTTCCCATAAGATTGTGTATTCTATTCGGGCGAGAAGTCTACAAAGGCGTCTCGTCCGGTCTCAGCTACAAGAAAATAAAGCAGAACACACTGACCTTTTGTTGCACACTGATGTCAGGTGGCTAAGTAGAGGTAAATTCTTGCAGAGGTTTAGGGATCTTTTACCTGAAACTAAAGACTTTCTGAAGTTAAAAGAAACATCACAAAGAGTTGGAAGACGAAGTGTGGCTATTAGATTTAGCTTTTTTAACTGACACCACTGCTTTTTAAATCAGCTAAAGTTAGAGTTGCAAGGTAAAAACAAAACTATTGTTGAAATGACTACCTCAGTGAATGCTTTTAAACAAAAACTAGAACTGGTATCCTCACAGCTGCAGCGACACCAACTGCGGAACTTCAAAAACATGATGTCAGAGCTGGAAAGTCAGGGGAAAGAATGCGACCAGTTTGACAGTGTTCGATACGTTGAACAGTTGCAGAATGTTATTATAGACTTCAAAAGACGGTTCCAAAACTTAGCAACACCCCTGATCTACACTCTCCAACCCCAAATATTTTTCTCTGTGGTGATTTTAATTTTCCATTCATGAAATATAAAAAGATAGGAAAAAAATAAATGTCTACACCAGGACAAGGGTAGCACGTGGAAAGACCAGAAGCAGGTAACAGTGCTACTAGGCCTAGCTGATGAATTTATGTTAACACAAGAAATAACAGGAAACAAAAGAAAAACAACTGCCTAGAGTTTGTATTCACAAACAACAGCAACCTAATTGATAATGTAGAAGTATCCCCAACTACAGTATAATATCAGATCACAACATTATTGGAATAACAACCAATAACAACCAATATAAAAGTAACAGGGAAGGAAAGAACACGAACAACAGAAAGAAGCAAATTCGAAATTTTTAATTTTCACTTCAAAGCTATAAACTGGGAAGGTGTTGCATCCAGCATGGAAATAATAGATTGGAAAACCATCTTCGAGCCAAGACAACGGAAGAGATGCTAATGAATGACCTTAGAGGAGAAGACGCTGGAAATTGTGGAAAGACATGTCCCAAAAATACAACAAAGAGGAAAGAGAAGCAGGTTCGAGAGGTAAAAGAGGTCATTGTTCCGAAAGAGAAGAAGAGTGACTGCAAAACTAAGTAAATGAAAAACTGCAGAATATCGATTGCGTCATACAGGAACTAATTGAGAAGCATACAGAAAAAGAAGAAGACGACGCTATAGAAGCGATAAAGGTTAACTCAAAGTACTTCTATAATTTTGCATAAAGGAAGTCGGAAAACCATACGACTATCGGGCCTTTGAAAAACGAAGACAGTGCTTTATCTGATGATCTAACAGAAGTACCTGAAATAGTAAGAGCTCAGCTCAGTACGAATCATCTTTCAGTATCCCAAAAACTGACAAACTGATGTGCGATAGAAACGCGTTCTTTGAAGAAGAACTACAAGGGAAAAGTATAACGGACTTCGACTTTACGACAGATGATGTTACACAAACTATAAGGAAACTAAAAGCACACTCAGCAGCAGGACCGGACAAATGGAATGCCACACTGATCAAAAACTGCAAGAATGCAATTGCTGAGCCCTATATTGGATATGGAGACGATCACTAGAAACCGGAGAAATACCGGGCTTCCTGAAGAGTGCGAACATAGTCCCAATATATAAAGGAGGATATCGATCCGAGGCCAAAAACTATAGGCCAGTGTCGCTTATATCTCATCTCACTAAAATATTTGAAAGAATAGTTAGAAAGAAAATTTTGACTTTTTGAAAACTCAGAAAAAATTAAATGATAACCAACGTGGGTTTCGGTCATGCAGATCATGCCAATCACAACTAATAGAACACTACAACAACATTATTGATGCACTGGAAAATAATGAAAACTATACAATGAGTATCTTCATCAGAATCAGAGGTCCTTAGCTCAGTACCACAAGGAACAGTATTAGCTCCACTCCTCTTCATAATCATGCTAAGTGACATAGATGAGGACGTTACCAGAGACAGCGCAATAACATCCTTTGCCGATGACACAAAGATCAGTAGAAAAATAAGAAACCCAGAAGATATAAGATCTCTACAAACTGACATGAACAGAATCTACAAGTGGACGGAAGACAACAATATGGAGTTTAACACTGAGAAATTTAAGTTGTTACGGTACGGAAAAAGAGAGGACTTAAAATCCATGGAATATTATACTCCAAATGGACAGGAAATTCAGAGAAATTCCAGAGCAAAAGATTTAGGGGTTGTAATGACTGATAATGGGAAATTTGAAACACAAAATAAGATAGCAGTAAACAGAGCAAAGAGAATAACGGGACAGATATTGAGAACCTTTAAAGAGTTTAAACGAAGGGATAGGAATATAGTGACTCCTCTACTGAAAACACTGATCACACCGAAATTGGAATACTGCTCGGTCCTAACATGTCCATATAAAAAAGAAGACATTAGACAGATAGAAGGGATTCAGAGAAGAGAGAGATACACCATTATTTACACTTGGAAAATAATGGAGAAACTAGTCCCTAATCTTACTCTGAACCCTGTAACTCCCCAAACAACAGTGGAAAGTAGAAAAGGAAGACTGTGTCGTGTTCCCAAATTAAAAGCTAGACAGACACCATCCATAACCATGAAAGAAAATAGATTTGTTGTGAGAGGACCAAAACTATTTAATCAGCTGCCCAAAGACAAAACCTAAGGAACACGAGTGGTGTCGCGGTGGACATCTTCAAAAGAAGATTAAACGCTTGGCTCAGAACAATCCCCGATGAGCCGGACGTACCTGACTATGTGAGGTGGAGAGTACAAGAAACCAACTCACTACTTCACCAGGCCAACTCGACAGGAGGGGGTCACCACAAGTTTGACCTTCGTGAAATGAGGAATCATCGCACGGAACATTTCAAAGGTTGAAAAGTATAGAGTATATATATATATACTATATTCAAGGGATTTGTTTCTAGAAAAACGAATTCTTTTAAAAAGAAGGGAATCAAAGAAACCAATTTGAACATTTTTCAACTCGAGGTTAAGTTTGGTGAAGTCAGGAAATGTCAGATACCTATTCTCATTTCGCGCATATACCACGAATGTGAATGAGCGTGACATTCTTTTTCAAATGAAGAAACTCTTTTTTTTTTTTTTATCTCAAATGTGAATTTCTCATTTTGCTTATTCTCACTCGCGGATCGCCAGTGAGAATGGGAATTACATGGAGCTGGAAGGGTCTTAGCTCCACTCAATACCATTCCCGTTGCATTCCGCTCCCAACAGTGGGAAAGCCGAGAGTGAGAATTTTAAAGGAGACATTTTCAAATTGGTATACTGTATTCCCAATTTGTGACATTCTCATTTCCATCCACGACCTTTCGCACTTTGGGAAAATACAATGGAGCCTAAATGTAGTATGAATGTAGGGTATTTAAAGAGTAGTTTTAGTATATTGAAAATTTATATATATATATATATATATATATATATGTATTGAGAGAGAGAGAGAGAGAGAGAGAGAGAGAGAGAGAGAGAGAGGCAGAGATGCGAAATGTTTACTTTACTCCCTAAAAGTGTACTTTCTTTGTTGCTTTTTAAATTTTAGAGGACCCTTCTTGTCCACAACTGAACTAGTTGATCTGCTTTCAACCTGCTTTTGATCCACTAACAATATACTCTACAAGTACTTTATTATTTTTAGAGTACATCTAAACTTATTTCTACTTTTAATTTTAAAGAAGAAGAAACCGACAGGATTTAAAACGTAAAACTGTACTCGTAGCTGGAAAGCATAACTCGTCTATTACTGGATAACGTTCCATGAATATGGTATACTATATTTAGATAACGACATATATTAATAGATTAATCACCATTTCTAACCATGTAGAACTATAAAGTTATTTATATAAACGTACGTGAGCATATAAAACATCCATAACTTTACTAAATGACATAAGAGAAACGCATATACGATACCTTACACGTCAATTTTGACAATATGTAATTATTTCGTAAAACAAGGCAGTTTCATCAAACTTGCCAAATTGGGCACTTGGGCTAAACAATTTAGTCCCATCTATTAAGTTCACGGTTGAAAAGAAACTGATGGAAGCTTATCTTTTCTGGATCTAAAAATTCGGAGATGCTCTAATCAGTTCAAATTTGAAGTTTTCGTAAGCTTACTAATAATAACTCTTTTGTGCATTTTTATTCTGACCATCATCCCTCGATTAAATCTCCTATTTTCTCTGCTATGTTTCTTAGAACTTTGAGAGTTGTCAGTCCTGAATTTTTAGATTCCGAGTTGTGCAATATCATGCATATTGGTACTAAATTATGTTATCCTATTTCATTTCTAGATAACTGCCCTAGGAAAGCCAAGAATAGGTATTATAATAGTGTAACTGTAAAGGAATTTGAGCGTAAAAATATCGTTAATCTACCTTACCATGTTAATTTTCAATATCTTCCGACTTTATGTTGATACTAATTGCTTTAAGTAGTCTTTAAGTATATTAATACTGTTAAATCACGCCTAATAAAAAATAGTCCGGATAATGCGATTGGCTGTGTGTATTCGTTCGGATGTACACACTAACTCAGTATATATAGGCCAAACGGGTAAAACGCTAGATATTAGGGTAAAACAGCATAAATATGCGTGTAGAACAGCAAATACTGTAATTCTAATGCATTGTTTAACCATATGTATAGATGTAATCATAGTTTCAAGTGGGATAGTTCTAAAGCGCTTGTTAAAAACACAGATATAATTGAAAGGAATATTCTAGAATGTGCATTTATCCATTTTTAAAATAATTTCAATAACAGTGTGGGAATGTATAAAATTGACAATATCCTGTTAAAATACCTTTTGCCTCTAATTAACTTTTGTTAATCATGTGCTAATTTTTTATTTTTCTTTCCCGTTGTACATATGTATATATTTTCGTCATCTCGCCTTCTCCCTTCATTCCCTGACAAGGTGTACTTCTGAATACCCGAAAGAACTTGGAATCATTTTTTTCCTTGTGGGTTTGCATCACACACACGCACACACACATATATATATATATATGTGTGTGTGTGTGTGTGTGTGTGTGTGTGTGTGTGTTTGTTCCGTGCGATGATTCCTCATTTCATGAAGGTCAAGCTTGTCGCCTGCCCCTGTCTCTCCCCGTTTTGGGGCCGCTGTTGTTTATCATTTACATAAATGATATCGACGGTGGCATCGTCAGTCGGATCGCCAAATTCGCTGATGACACCAAGCTTGGGGCCAATGTTGGGACGCCCGAAGCGATCGAGGAACTGCGTGCGGACCTAGGTAGGATAGGAGAGTGGTCCTAAAAATGGCAAATGCCGTTTAACTTGGGTAAATGCAAAGTGATGCACATTGGCTACGCCAATCCCAAGTCGGACTACTCGATGTTGGGTAGTAATATCGAGGTGACTGATTTAGAAAAGGACTTGGGTGTGCTAATTAGCAGCGATCTTAAGTTTACGAAACAGTGTGTAGAGGTGGAAAAGAAAGCCCAGAAACTATTGGGTTATATCAAGAGGCAATTTCAGTTTCGGAACAAGGAGATTGTGCTCTCACTGTAC
Source organism: Bathynomus jamesi (assembly GCA_023014485.1). Taxonomy (NCBI): domain Eukaryota; kingdom Metazoa; phylum Arthropoda; class Malacostraca; order Isopoda; family Cirolanidae; genus Bathynomus; species Bathynomus jamesi. The sequence goes on from JAJOZX010000236.1 coordinate 383,036, forward strand.
AATTCTCTTGTTCGGCCGCACCTGGAGTATGCTGTGCAGTTCTGGTCGCCCACCCTCAGGAAAGATATTGAGAGGCTGGAGCGAGTGCAGGCGAGGGCCACAAAGTTAATCCCTTCCGTTAGGCATATGGGCTACAATCGACGGTTACGCGCCCTGAACTTGTTTTCGCTTGAAACTCGGAGGCTGCGGTCAACTGATCGAGGTTTTCAAGCTCTTACGCGGGTTCAACGATGTCGATTTTAGAAGTATGTTTAGTTTAAATGATAACCCAACTCGCAACAATGGTTGGAAGTTGGATTTGAAACGGTTTAGGACTAGTGTGTGTGGGAATTACTTTACGTATAAGATCTGTGACACATGGAACAGGTTACCTTCGGAAGTTGTGAACAGTTCCTCTGTGGATCAGTTCAAGAAAAGGTTAGACCAAATTTTGCACACTATTTGAGTGTGTAGAAAATTTTCCGTGGCACCCGTTGCCATTGGTACCTCCTCGGTATGGGCCGCAAGGCCTTTTGAGGTACTTCTTTTCCTTGTAACTCCTTGTAACTCTCTCTCTCTCTCTCTCTCTCTCTCTCTATATATATATATATATATATATATATATAACCTTGGTTTTGCTTCCGCCTGAATTTGTTCATTCTGACGAAGGTCAAGCTCGTTGCTCCACCTTAGACCTACAGCTTAACGTGAAATCCGAACCACGACCCACCACGGGCGGTCAGAAACTACAAAGTCCTTACCCGGACACGATCTCACGACCTCTCGATCAGCAGCCCAGCGATTTAACCACTAGGCTATCAAGGGTACCCATTTATCTACCAACCAATTTTTATTGTGTAGAAGGAAGAACAGCTGGGTTAGCTGCGCGCCGTCTGCCATCATCAGGAATCGAACCCGGGGCCGATGGATTTGTAGTCAGCGATGCTAACCACTGCACCACCGAGGCGCATTATATATATATATATATATATATATATAGCTCGTCAACTATAGTGCAAGTACCCATGCAGAATGACCAACTTGTTTTTGCGTTATAATCAAAACACGAAGACTGAGTATGTTTCACACTAAGTTGCTGTATCTGTCCGAACATAAATCACTTAGAGGTCGCTCGATTTTTGGTTTCCTTTCCGTCTGCCAAGTTGAATAATTGATCCTTCAACATTCTTTATCATGTCCTGCGTCTCACTTCTTGTTTTTTACTCACTAAACCAAGAAAAAAAAAAAAAAAAATTTTAACAATCTTTTTGACTAATTACCAAAATTTCTTTCTTGATTTGTATGATTCATTAAACCAAAAAGTTTTCTTGGGTTCTTTGACAAACTTAGAAAACAATGAAGTTTTCAGTTTAGGATTGAAAGAACGTCAAATTATCGGGGTTTTTTTTTTTTAGTTTTTTCTTTTTTTAGAAATAAATAGATTTAACACGAAAATCCATGTGATTTTTTTAAAGTTATTTTTTAAATAGGTTTTTTTTTTTTTATCTTATTTACTGAATTGAATGTACAAAATTTTAAATGTAATATTTTTGTTAATATATTTAACCGAAATTGTAATTTCTTGCATAAATTACTACATTAATGCTAAAGTTAAATAAAATTTTATGTTAAATTCTTTTACAAAATTAAACTTTTCATGTTTTAGGTCATGAATTTAATCTTATAAAGTCCTTCAGGAGGAAAACGCATCTCCATCCGAGTGCTCACAACATAGTACAAACCTTCAGCCATTGGTGGACAAGAGTGAATGAAGTATTTTTGTATATTTACGCTTCTGTTCTTCAGGAAGTACAATTGAGGGATTCTGCACAGAAAACAAAGCTTTCCCCGCAACCTTCTATATACAGAAATATTATCTTCTATTGCCTCAAATCACTCTCAAAAGAATTTTTGAAAACCATTTCTTCTATCTAAAGAAGTTATGTATCATTAAACGAAGTTATCTGACAACAAGTTTTCATGCCCAAAAGAAAGCAAAAAAACTTCTTCAAGAATACACACCCTCAGAAAGAAGTTATAAGTTCTAAATTTAGAAGATTTTGTTTCTAGTCTGGGAAAATATAAAGATTGAAAACATTAAGGAAATAAAGATAAATGCGAAATCACGCTGATGTATTGTCACACTTTAAAGAGGATAATTCCTAAAACCCTCAAGTCGAAGTAACCAAATGAGCTTTGAGTAACTTTAGTCTTCCGAGTAAAAAAGGATTCCCAACATTGATCATATGGATTCCCTTTTTTGTATAACTTTTTTGTATGATAATGATAGTGATAATGGAAATGATAACGATAAACTTTATTGGCAGGCGTCACCAACAGGCGGACCACCAACGGATTTTATATAAACCGCTGAGAATAAAACCATGCCTACAGTAATTATGTGATTTATTTTAAAATATAGGCAAACTTTAACATTTCGAAAAATCAAAATTAAAGTTTTTCTTTTTTTAAATTTAAATTTAAATTTCAGTTAAAAAGTCGTGATTTTAAGTTAATTTTAAGTTAATTTTAATTTTAAGTTAATTTTTAAGTTCATTTTAACTTAATGTCGGCAACACTATGTAAACACTCCGAAGAAAAAAAATGTGGGTAGCTGACCATGTTAAGGTTACAGAAACATCGAATCACCTGAAGATCAGGGCCCCCAGCCTTTTTTAGTTAGCCTTATAAGGCTAAGTAACGAAAATATCACGACCTAACCTAACCAATCATTAGGTCAACTGTACGCCCTTGACGATTGGTTAGGTTAGGTCGTGATATTTTTGCTAGTTAGCCTTATAAAGCTAACTAATGAAGGCTGGGGGCCCTGATCTTCAGGTGATCCGAAACATCTATGTCCACCATTGAGAAAATAAATTGGTGACCCCTCGAATAAACGGTCAGCGAGAGAGCCAGTAAGTTCCCGGTTAGTGTCTATGTTGTCCTCACTTTAGAACCTATTCTTGAGAGAAACCTTTCCTTAAGCTTTTATAACATTAATAAGAAATCAAACGGTTTAAAATTTTCATCTCATGCGCAACTCTGTACCTACAGTGTATTAGTCTCTCTCTCTCTCTCTCTCTCTCTCTCTCTCTCTCTCTCTCTCTCCTCTCCTTCCTGTCAAATGGTATGGAATATATTAGACAAATCGAACGAAAATGAGATAAATATATTTCATTATTTAACATTATTTACTGGTCGACATGCCCACATACGAGCATCTGCTGCCCCAAAATGTCACCAGTCCTCCCTTTCAGATTTTACGAGTTTGAAAACTATCATTATTAATGAATATATAATATAAATATATATATATATATATATAATATATATATATATATATATATATATATATATATACACCAGGTGTTCAAAAAAGAAACGCAACCGAAAATAGAAACGAAAAGGATTAGGTTACAATGATATATGCATTCTCCAATAGATTATATTTATTTTTGAACACCCTGTAAACTACAATAATTTAAATTGAACTTTATGTGCATCGTTGGCATTTCTAGAATAATTGTGTAATATATATATATATATATATATATATATATATATATATATTATATTTTATTATCCTACAAATGCATGCAATTATTGAGTGTCATCTCTTTCGTAATTTTATTATGCCTTAATGAAAGTTTTCGCTCGGCTTTTTTGTTCTATATATATCGTAAAACAGAAGTTTATAACGAATTTTATAGCGAATAGAGAGAGAAAAGAATTTCATACGTCGATGCAGAAGAGAATTTTCTTTCTGTAATATTCATATTTCCTCCTCGAAAACTCTCCCTTTTAACATTTATGCCCAGTGCCCACCTCTCTTTACTTTTATTTCATCGTCCAAGAAAAATGCGCACATTTATTCAGATATATATATATATATATATATATATATAGAGGTGCACCAAAAGTCCCAATATATTTCTTGTTCACTCCTTACGAGAAATAGATCGAAACTTTTGGAACACTCTCTCTCTCTCTCTATATATATATATATATATATATATATATATATATATATATATATATATAACCTTATAAAAGGCTATAACTATAAATAATAAACTGTAATAATTTATTTTAATATATTTCATAACCATTTTATTATTATTTCGACGTTATATAATCCATCAGAATTATATGTCGTTAGAAGGTGTACAGTCATTTAAAAAAATCTGGTACAACGCTATTTTTAAAATGCGAACTGTCATGCATAATCAGTCCTCGTGTGGAAACATATTACTCGCTGTATATATTAAAGGTTTTATGGTATAATTAAATCGCTTAGCTTGTAATTTTTTTATGGTGTTATAATTGGCATGCGTTTGTATGCAGTTATTATTATTATTATTATTATCATCATTATTATTATTATTATTATTATTATCATTATTTGCATAACAACGCACAGTATGTCATTTATTACTTCGTCAAAAAAGCGGATGAAACAATTGTAGGTATTGTTCTGCGGGACACGTAAATTTACTATTTTCTCCTCGGTAAGGACTGATTATGGTTGATCGGTCACATTTTAAAAATAGATTGAGGTTTTTTTTCAGTAGTTGGATCAAAGGCCTTCCTCTACATTTAGATGATATAGCGACCCGTAGTTTGGATTCCAGATAAATCTGAAAGTCACCTCTGTCACATGACCTTTGTAATAGCTTTTAAAATAAGCTCTAATAATAAATTAAGAAATACAGAACTATAAATGGGTTACATTTCCAATATTCTGAATACAAAGTCAATATTACACTCTCCTCCCCCTCACAAACGATAGTTTTCTTGCCCATGCAAATTTAAAAGTCTAGCTACGTGCGTGTTTGTATATCGGATATTTCAAATAAAGGATCAATGAACATATTAGCTAAAGAACTTTTCTACCCTTTTGCAAACCAGCTAAATCTTCAATTTGCGAACATTGTAAAAATATGAACCTAATCACACATTCTTTAACTTCTTAGTTGGTTATACTGTATTATATATATATATATATATATATATATATATATACTGTATATATATATATATATATATACACACACACACACACACATATATTTCGCCCTTGGCCCGTCCTTCCTGCATAAAAATATATATATATAGTGGTTAGCATCGCTGACTACAAATCCAAATCCTAGGGTTCGATTCCCGGTGAGAGCAGGCGGCTCGCAGCTTACCCAGCTGTTAATCCTTTCATAAAAATAGGTTGGTAGATAAATGGGTACCCCAGTAGTTGGCCTAGTGGTTAAGACGTTAGGTTGTGAGATCGAGTGCGGAGAAGGACTCTGTAATTTCTAACCACCCGTGTTGGGTTGTGGTTCGGATTCCACATTAAGCTGTAGGTCCAAGGTGGAGCATCAAGCTTCACCTGCGTCAGAATAAACAATTCTGGCGGAAGCAAAACCAAGGTGTGCATATATATATATATATATATATTATATAACCGTATATATATATATATATATATAACCCGTATATATATATATATATATATAACCCGTATATATATATATTCTTGTCTCTATTTTTTTAGATCTAACAATTTTTGCTCCTGAAACCACGGGCCATCAAATCAATATATTAACTGCTGATTGTTTGTGAAGTTTTATGAATAATATATATATATATACTTTTCAACGTGCGCCGTTCCGTTCGACGATTCCTCATTTCATGGAGGTCAGGCTTGTTGCCCCTCATATATTCATAAAACTTTGGTTAACCTTGGTTTTGCTTCCGCCCGAATTGTTCATTCTGACGAAGATCAAGCTTGTCACTCCACCTCAGACCTACAGCTTTACGTGGGATCCGAACCACGGGTCGCTACATAATCTGGGCGCAGAGGACGGTCTCCCATCCAACTACTACCCGGACCCAATGTCGCTTAACTTCGCTGATCTCCGGGAAGCGGTGTTACGACATCGGCCACGACGTAGCCCATATATATATATATAATATATATATATAGAGCCTATATATGTACTTTGTTTTCCAAATATTTTTAATTTTTTATATTTTTTGTTTGATAAATTTTAAATCGTTCCATTAGTGGAAGGGAAGAAAGAAAGTATATTAAAAATTTAAAAAAAGAACCTATTTTTCAGGCCTGAACGAAAACGTATTATTTCTTTTCTTTTACTAATTATCTATTTGTTTATTTTCCGTATAATTATTATTATTATTATTATATTTTATATATATATATATATATATATATATATAATATTATATAATATATAGATATATATATATATATATATATATATATATATATATATATATATATATATATATATAGCGTGTCCCAAAGAAATGTATACCACTTTCTTCGATAATACCAGCTATGAGGATAATAATATATTACTTTTTATGTTTTTTAATAAAGAATTTTCTCCTGAATCTAAATATGTAATTATTTTTATTAAAAATTGAAAAACAAAAGGTTACAGATGTTTAAATTATAATTATTATTTTCGAGACTTCATGTGCGATATTTTCTAATATTTTGCACGTATACGAGATAAGTTTGAAACCGACGGCACTGTGCAAAACTTACAAAAACAACGTTCTGGAAGACGTCGAACATCTTAGATAAAGTGTCATTTAACCATGGAATTTGTAAATTTTTTGAATTAACTAATAATTACAACATTTATGCTTCAATATCAACACTAAACATAAGTATCTCAAAACAGTCGTTAAAATATTAGAAAATATCGCGCATGAAGTCTCGAAAATAATAATTATAATTTAAATATCTGTAACTTTTTTGTTCTTCAATTTTTAATAAAAATAATTACATATTTAGATTCAGAAGAAAGTTCTTTATTAAAAAACATATAAAAAGTAATATATTTATTATCCTCATAGCTGGTATTATCGAACAAAGTGGGTATACATTTCTTTGGGACACGCTGTATATATATATATATATATATATATATATATATATATATATATATATTCCTTCGAGAGGAATATGACGGAACGATTTTGAATCAATTTTATTTAATGTCAATGTAATTGGTCCAAAATCGATCCTGAAAGAAAGTTGTTCCAACGACTTTAATGAAAATCCATTCGTTTTACAAAAATAAAATTGCTCCATAATCGGCTCATACAGCAAATGAAGCAGTTAATGATAATAATAAGCTTTAACAAGTTAAATTTGTATTTAAAGTGATTTTCGGTATGAAAAAAACTAATTCATAGTCTTGGAACAACTTTCCTTTCTGGATCCATTTTGAACCAATTATATCGACAGCACAAAATAAAACTAATTCAAAATCGTTCCATATTCAGTGAAATAAAACAATTATTGTTTTAGAAACGGTGGTCTGTGTATATGGAACAATTTTACATTGATAGTTAATTGGATACACCTATGTATATATATGCACTTTCAGCAGACCCGGCCTGTACATCGAGCTCGTACTAATTTAGGCACACAAAAACAATAAACTTTTGTTTCTAGGCCAACTTTTTCTGAAAATGTACATATACAGTTTTAGCAGACCTGGCCCGCAAATCGTCTTTACACTAATTTAGACACACAAACACAATAAATAAGTTAATTGGTGCGTGTCGTTGTAACAAAAATCAGGATTTCTTTTCCCGCTTGTTTTACACATTAAGCACGAAATTCCCCTCAGGAAACAAGCTCCATTTCCCTCTCACTTCAGTACCAGCTCTGACCAATTGTCTAAAGGGGATCGCCTACCTTGGAAACTGCCTTCTCCTGTGTGCAAATTACTGCGTTTAAATTGCTTTCCTTCCGAGAGTGAGAGAGAGAACTGAGAATGAAATGGAATGCTGGAATGGCCTCCAAGATGAGGGACTTAATGGGATTGTTTCATTATGCAATTATCATTGAAGAATAATTAGAAATTGTTGAAAAACAGAATTGTTTTACTTTACTTCTTGATTAATGGCCTGTTCCAATCACAGGACAGAGAGAGAGAGAGAGAGAGAGAGAGAGAGAGAGAGAGAGAGAGAGAGAGAGAGAGAGAGAGAGAGAGAGAGAGAGAGAGAGAGAGATATTCCTGTATTTATTTAAGATTTAAAATACCCAGAAATTAGGGAATAATAAACTTTACTTACTCCTGTGATAAGAAAAGTGCCTCTTATCAAAGTTTTTAAACATTTCCCGGATCTTTTCCATTTAATGGAGGGTTGTGGGGGTGTTGGGGGTTGGAAATTAATAAATTTATTAAGAAAAATCTATTTTATAACCTGATAGGCTAACCTAACCTTACCTAATAGGCTATCCCACTCTCAGCTTTTACTGGTCCAGTTTATCAGGAGAAAATGAATTTCAGGAAATTGTATGATAATATATGCCTAACTTAACCTAACTAACTGTACCCCCAACTCAATCTATCCTAACGTATAGCCTAACCTAACCTAACTAACTGTACCCTAACCTAATCTATCCTAAACTTTAGCCTAACCTATTTCTCCACCCTAAAATGTACTTTTCTTAATAAATATATTTTATTCCAACCCAAAATAGTTGTTTTTATAGTTTTATCACAGCCCGTTAAATGGAAAATAGCTCACTTCCCTCCTTCAGTGCTCCTTCCTTCCCTCAATCTCCATCAAATTCTTCTTATCTCCTTTCGTACTGATTGTAGGAACTGTTTTCTACTCGAAAATATTTAATATTGTCGAGCGGCGAAAACAGGTTAAATTTTTTATTTACAAAATAGCTGCTCTTTTTTTCTTCAAAATGTAATGAAATTTTTATGAATTAAACTAGATTGAAATTGAATTCCAATCGAATTTAACATTCATAATATACTTTTACCCTCAATAAAATACCAAATCAACACTGATTCACTCAAATTATAATTGAATATAAATAAGATTTGGGTATGGGAGAGAGAATATTATGTTAATCTGACTGAAAAAAAAGGAGATAATTTTAATTTAAACCGTAACAATTAACGTATTAAACCGTAACAATTAACGTATTAAACCGTAACAGTTAACTTATTAAACCGTAACAATGAACTTATTAAACTGTAACAACTAACTTCTGAAAGCGATTATTTTATGACATTTGACGACTGTTCACTTTTTTAACATACTTTTCGTATGAGATTCTTTGCAGTTAAGGTTTTTCTTTATGTCGAAACTATTGTTGTACCTTTAATTTCTCTGAATAATGCCAGAAAACTTTTCCAGTTTAACTGAACGGCTTCGACAGACCTTTCTCTTTATGAGACATTCCTGGAACAGAAAAATAGTTCTCAAAATCAAAATGGAGAAAATTTCCACTTAACGCCCGATATATATATATATATATATATATATATACACACACGTGTGTGTGTGTGTGTGTGTGTGTGTGTGTGTGTGTGTTTAAGCGGTTATAGTTTATACGTAATATAGCGTGATACTTTCTACTAATCAAGTATAATATACATAATATAAAGGATGGGCCACTAGTCAGGAAACATAGAAACTATACTTTTCACTGTAATATACTTGTGTATATATACACAGGGTGATTCAAAAGTCAGGTTACATAGGGCTTTTCTGTTTCTTTGCAGGTAAATGAGTTATGAGATGTTATCGAAGGAGGAGCGCATTGATGTGATATTCCTAGCTGGCTGCACAAGTGCATTACCGTTAATGGTGGCCATATCGAACATGTGATGTGACTATTTTCCTGTATCATTACATAATACAGTATTTCCCTATGTAACCTGACTTTTGAATCACCCTGTACACACACACATATATATATACTGTATATATATATATATATATATATATATATATATATATATATATATATATATATATATATATATATACACAGGGTGTCCCGTAAGTCTGGACCCATAGGGAAAAATAATAAAATTACAAAATAGTCCAAAAATTTATTTATAATATATTTTTTATTATTTTTATTATTTTTTTATTATTTTTTTATTATGATCTTACTCCGCTGGAGTTTTATTTGTGGGGCCACTTGAAAGCCAAAGTGTACGAGGTCAAACTTCAGAACATTTTCCACCTTAAAGCACGCATTGTGGAGGCGTGTCAAGAAATTTCTGCGACTGTGATTCAGAAAGTGCTGTCGCAGTGGAGATTGCGTCTTCAACTATGTGTGCGACACAACGGCGGACACTTTGAACAGATTATGTAATAAATTTTTGGACTATTTTGTAATTTTATTATTTTTCCCTATGGGTCCAGACTTACGGGACACCCTGTATATATATATATATATTATATATATATATATATATATAATATATATATATATATATATATATATATTATATATATATATATATATATTAAAAAGCATAGTTCCTATGTTTCCAAACTTTTGGCCCACCCTATATATGACCATATGTGTATATATATATATTATATTTATATGCTTATAATAATTAATATTAAAGCAAACCATTGATGAATTTCTTGTTGGTTTAGTATAAGTGATTGAAGTAAAGTGTTTTGTTTGAAGGATAACGGCATCTCATCAAATGGAAGCTTCATCCACGAATATATTCATCGACATGTCAGTCTATTTTGGAATTCTACAATTTCCATTCGCTCGACAAGACTGTTCGATCTCTCAAAATAATCGACCTTTTGCTTTTTCCCACACTTTCGACAACAACAAGCGGCAGATATTGCGTCGATTAGAAACTGTTGACAAGGGAAATTTCCAATTGATTTATATATATATATATATATATATATATATATATGTCTGATTACGAGTACGGCTAATTGGACCAAACTATTAGAGTAAAGTAAGGGAGCAAAACAAATGCAAAAGCATTTCCAGATCTTAATCCTTATATACAGTAGCTGAACCAGAATCCTGTTCACGACTAGTCTGAATAAAGGCCTCATCCGAATGTGTCAGACATATTTGAAATATTATAATTAAATTAACTCTCCGCAACCGAACCCAAAATATTAGAATTCCCTTTAAATTTGCTATTCAAAAACGCGTTTTTCACGAACAATTAGCCTTATTTCAATTTTATATATATATATATATATATCTATAGTATATATATATATATATATATATATATATATATATATATATATATATATATTTTATATTTATATTTATATATATATTCTTTAATTTATATTCGATATTATGTAGATCTCACAACCAACAACCATTTTGAGACATCTAGGAACAACGACCATTTTATATCTCGTATTTTGGTATGGGCATGCGCGCGTCAGGCCATTCTGGAATTTTAAAGTGATTGTATGGTTTAATTTTATCACTGTACGTAAATCCCGTAATGATTTTCGTAGAATGGAAGCATGACATCCAGCAGGAAAGAACAATTGGTTTGAAGCCAAGACGCTTGTATGTTCAGATAGGAATCCTGGCAATAGGTGAGCGCAGAAGATGGACTGAAGAATAGGAAGTGGTAAACAATATGTTACTGAAGAGAAATTCTCACGGAAACTGTTTAAAAGTCAGTCAAATGATTTATATCAATAAATATTTAATTTATCGCCATTTTTGTGACGAGATTAACTTTTTTTTGGGGGGGGGGGAGGTATATCTTGAAATTCAGTTTATAATCTATGCCCCGGTGATCCTCAACCTGTGGTCTGGAGACTCTCGGAATAGGCTCATGCAATTTTTACTTGTGGGATTTTCCAATTCAGATAGAATTAACTGTACTCTGAAAACACGTCTCTGTAATATGCATTAATATGCAAAGACAATTTTGACTAAAAACTCGAAATTGAGTTAATCAGTCTTTGAAAAGGCAGTTTTGTACTTATTGATGGATGAACTTCTATTCCTATACTCACCCACCCCAAAAAATACTCACACAGAACCCTACTTCAATTGACATTCTCGTTCCTGAGCCGAAATTTAAGAGTCAAAGTTTGAACCTTTTCACGAGTCGAATCTGGTGATTTAGCCGTGAAATGGGAACATTCGCTGTGTATTTCCTGATTTAAATCAATAATTTTCTTTTCCAATTTAAAAAGTCAAGTTTGAACTGTTTCCAAAAAAGAAAAAAAAAACTTTAGATCTTAAAAGAAACCACAAAAAAAGTCGAAACAATTCATGTCAAAAGTTCGACAGCAAAGAGGATTAAATTCATCGAAGTTTTTGTAAGTTGATTTTGAGCAGAAGCTTCTGTATACGCCATTTTCAGATTACTGTTTCTGTTTCAAGCGTTCATATCCCAAAGCACTAAAAATGTACAGTTTTGTTTGTTACATTTCGCCATGATAACAGTTTTGGTCTGTCATTACGATGATAATAAAAATAATAATAATAATAATGTTTGGAGAATCTCCTACGTAAAGGGACCTACTGCTTTACGTGGGATCCGAACCACTAAACCCAGATAAACACGTCAATCGCTGAAATCTGAAGTCCTAGCCGGGATTCGAGCCCAGAACCTTTAGATTAGCAGCACGGCGCTTTACCACTACACTACCTTAACGGGTCCAGTTTCGAAGAATAAGAAGGCTACTCTGTCCTTGTGGGAGGTGGCAGGGCTGTACTTTTAGGAAGGTGTGATGCCAAACTTTGTTAAATTACCCTTTTCACGAGAGGAACACCTTTTCTAGCCGCAGTTCAGTGGATAATACCATTTTCCTATAAGCAAAATGAGGACGCTGAGGTCGGGGGTTCGAAACCCGATGGTACTGGTTAATAATAATCCAGGAGGAAGCACAATTAGCCGCATTAGTCTGGCCTGAGTGGAGTGCCAGTTTCTGGCACTCCTGAATGATTATTATTAATACCTTCTCTCTACGTATATTGGCGAAACACTCTTGAAGTCTCTCATTTTTAATATAAAAAAAATATAAATTCAAAATATAAAATAGTTATAATTATCTAAAATAATTTTTACTTCATGAGTATTAAAAGAAATGTAAATTAATAGAAATTAAAATTAACAGACATTAAAATTCACAAAAATTTAAATTAACCGAATAATAATGCATCAAAAAAGCGCGAAACCAAAAAAAAATTATGACCGAATATATTTTACGTGTAAAATCATAAAATATATTTTTAAAAATAAGCAACTATATATATATATATATATATATACACACACACACTGTATATATTTCAATCTGTTTCAGAGCAAAATTTCAGTTTATTTATTTTTATTTTGAATATTATTTTTGGTTTCAAAAGTTTTAAAAGGAAAATGCAACTCAAATTTTGTGGTCAGAATAAAATGGGTAAAAATATTACTTGTACTTTTATGGTCAGAACAGCGCGGTTTTTTTTTAATAATTATAATAATAAAATAAAATAAAAAAAAATAAAAAAATAAAAAAAAAATAATAATAATAATTATTATTATTATTATTATTATTATTATTATTATTAAAAATATTTGATGCTGCGATTTTTTACGCAAGTAAAGGTTTGGGTGTTGTAACTGAAGCCGACTGGAAAACAGATTTTAATAATGAAGCTTATGTTTCCTTCGTGATAGAGAACTTTCTATTTATCTTTAAGTATTTGAATGTGTTTATCTATTCGAGTTAATAGACAGATAGACAATTAGGCACAGTCTCTTGACTATACTTATAAAGCCACACCAGAATACTCTTTGCAACCATACTACTACATTTAGAACAAAGATCTCAGACCAATGCCTCAGACACATTTAAAGTATTATAAATTATTTCTCTGTAAATAAGTTATTAAAACAAATCTGATTTGGATTCAACAAATATAAGATTATATTTACTTGGAATTCATAATTTTTAAATTACACGCGTGAAATCAATTCCAATTCCACTAAATATAATATTATATATTTGTTTAATCTAAACCAATCTTATTTTCCAGTAATCTCATTTATTCAGTTAAATTTTAACAAAATTGAGAGCGATAATTGTTTAGTTAGTGAATAAAATAAAAAAAAATAAAAAATAAAAAGACTTTTGAGCGCCGGAGAAAATGGTGAAACCTTGTATTGCAAAGGTTCATACAGACTTTTGGAACAGCGAAGACCACAAGAGATCAAACATTGAGACTCAATAAAAATTTTCTGAAAGAACTTAAAAGAAAATTCGTCCATTTTTATGGGCTGTTTCCCCTAACCCACGATTTATTTTCCCTGACCACATTCACATTCTCAAAAATATATTTGTTTTCTTCTTTAATACTTTCGCTGCCGTACATATTTAAAACCTTGCAATACAAGGTTTCACCATTTTCTCCGGCGCTCAAAAGTCTTTATTTTTATTTTTTTTTATTTTATTCACTAACTAAACAATTATCGCTCTCAATTTTGTTAAAATTTAACTGAATAAATGAGATTACTGGAAAATAAGATTGGTTTAGATTAAACACATATATAATATTATATTTGCGTGGAATTGGAATTGATTTCACGCGTGTAATTTAAAAATTATGAATTCCAAGTAAATATAATCTTATATTTGTTGAATCCAAATCAGATTTGTTTTAATAACTTATTTACAGAGAAGCAATTTATAATACTTTAAATGTGTCTGAGACATTGGTCTGAGATCTTTGTTCTAAATGTAGTTCTTGACGCCCATATACGTGATTCTCTAGTGACTGTGTCAATTTGCACCCATACTACTACTTCATCCTCCTCGTTTTGGTAAATTTATACAGTTTCTCCTGTAATATACTGAACTGTTACAAATATGGCAACTTCTACGTACTGTATAATTACTATAAATTAGTGTAAATTACTGTAAATATTCCCAACTGTAACAGCACAAGTTATTCAATTACAAATGACAATTCTATAACTTTCATTGGTGTGTAAGGAATTCAGACGTCAGTTTATAATTAACTACAATTTACGTTTTACGCTTTATTTTATGTACAAACAAGACTCTCTCTCTCTCTCTCTCTCTCTCTCTCTCTCTCTCCTCTCTCTCTCTCTCTCTCTCTCTCTCTCTCTCTCTCTCTCTCTCTCTCTCTCTATATATATATATATATATATATATATATATATATATATATATATATATATATGTAGTATATATCTCATTATATAAGTAAAATTAAATTCATAACATCGTATTTCAACTACAGTGACTGACCAGTTGAAGCCTCAAAAATTACTTCCATTTTTATTTTACAGATTCTGTAAGTGAGTGAATTGAAATGATTTCACACTGTCCTTCATAACGGCATCGTGAATATCTTTTGCATTGTAGCTGAAAACAGGCAGGAAATATAGCTAAATCAGTATGTGCAAAAAGGCTTTGAATCCATTTGGGAAAATGTGAAAATGGAAGCCTGTCCTGGTTGTCATGGTATCTCTGCTTCGCGTTCTTAGAATATGTTATTAAAAGATGTTTATCGTTCGACATTAAACCTGTTTTAACATGATTTCACTTTCACCGTGTTTCGCACTATTTTCTGCTTGTTTACAATTGTTTAAATAATTTTGTTGGCCACTGCTTTGTTCGTGTTATAAACGAAGAGTGAGCTTGCTCATGTTTTTCACCTCTCTCTCTCTCTCTCTCTCTCTCTCTCTATATATATATATATATATATATATATATATATATAGTTGTTTTGAAGGAAAACTAGTAGAGAGAATGCACCAATACTGTCCCCTCTTTATTTAAGCTGGAAAACTCTTGAAATTTTAACAACAAAACACTCTACTCATATATGAAATCGATACGAGAAGATATTGTACAAATCACGCCATATTGTGTTTTCAGGCCATCATGTTTTCAAAACTCGAGAATAATTTGGATTGTTCACAAAAGAAAGCTATTTTGAGCCATACTACTATCATTTTCCGTGGCGTTACACAATGCGCAGAAAGGCTTCATTCGCATTTCAGATTTAGGTGCTATTTTTACTCGTATATTTTAGAGAAGAGAATATTTTTCCATATATATATATATATATATATACTGTTACGCAGTATTTTTATCTGTAATTATTTCTCTATTATATATATATATATTGTCTTCCTCCTTCATTCCCTGATGAGGTGCATTGTTAGTACACGAAAAGCCTTTGAGTTGCGAGGTTCTTCGTGATCTTGACGATTCGAAATAAATCGCCTTTTTCACATCTGATGATCTGGTTCAACACAAATTTACACCTTCTTTTCTAATGGTGTCTTTTAAAAAGAATAAATTATGGACATAAGGGGGTATTTGACCCCTTACCACATACCCCAAATAGGCAGGATCTAAAATTGGTCGCAAGGAGGAAGTGTAAGGAGGGAGTGAGGGAAATTTTTTTTTTTAATTTTATTTCAAATTTCGATTTTTGAAAAAAATAATTCTAAAATTTATATTTAAGTTTAGTTGTAAATTTTGATTTTAATATTATTTAATTGGCTTTTGTCTCTCTCTCTCTCTCTCTCTCTCTCTCTCTCTCTCTCTCTCTTCTCTCTTATTTGAAATAAATGGTATTTATATTGTTTTTTATGTAAAAATCCGATTGCCATATATATATATATATATATAATATATATTATATATATATATATATATAAGGCAATTTTTATTATGAGAAGACAAGCCTTTCGTCATACAATATAACCGTTATCATCATTCAGGTTTTTGTATGACCGAAAATTCAAGATCAAGAAAAATGAATAGAAATGTAAAAAAAAATAGTAAACACATTCACTGATTAAAGTTTTGCAGTTTCCGTCGTTAAATACGATTAAGTTGCTCCTCTCAGAAATTTTGTCCAATAATTTCAATAAAAAATTAATTGTTTTTTAAATATTATTAATAAATTATAAAATCTGAACTCGAACGCCCTGTAACTCGGTAATTAAGGTGCCTGGCTCTGGATAGGTGAAGTGAGGTTCTGACTTCGCTCCCAGCTGCTGGCATCCGATGGTGGAGTTGGGGTGGCCACTCACCATGTTTCTGCTGGGACTCAGGTGACCCTTGTAGCAAACTACTCATCCCTACCTCTTATCTAGAAAATCTAAACTCGATGAGCCATCATATATGTTCACATTATTTGGAATAAAAAAAATTAAGAAATTTTCTTTTCACCATTATTTTCAAGTTTCTAAATTATGCCAAAATTATGCCAAAATTATGCCATATGCCAAAATTATGCCAAAATTATGCCAAAATTCAACTGTGTTTACAGTACCTAGTTATTGTCACCAATTTCTCAGGCTGTAGAAATGTTGGTACAATCTTCCTTAAAGTCACAAGATTCACCGACATAAAACTTAGGATAATTGAAATGATTAATTTTAGATATGTCATCATTATCATTTTCGTTCATATTGTATCTTGGTCTAACGCTAATATAAATAGTATTCGGTTCACTACTAACCAAATGTATATCATTAGATGATAATATAATAATAGTTAGTGAAGAGGGTCAGAAACTGGCACAGCGCTCAGGCCAACTAATGTTGTTCATTGTTCTAACAACCGGATTATTATTACCCTTTCCAACGGGAGTTGATACCTCGACTTGAATGTCCTCATTTCGTTTATAGGAAAACGGTGTACCTATGCACTGAATTATGAGCTACGGTTGCTGGCTTCTCTTTTCATATATATATATATATATATGGGTGTGTTACAGGGAATCTGTGTAACTAGGAATGTCATGAAATCCCTAAAATGTTCAGGGATTTCATGTAAGGATAAGTCGTGATATTTTCGTTAGTTTTAACGAAAATATCACGACTTAACCTAACCAATCGTCAAGGGCGTACAGTTGACCTAACCGGGGCATTCATTAACCGGGCATTCAATAATTTTCCCGTAGGTTTAACGAAAATATCACGATTCTTAACCTTTCATGAAATCCCTGAACATTTTACATTTTAGGGATTTTATGAAATTCCTAGTTACACAGATTCCCCGTAATATATATATATACTGTAACTCCAAGAAAATTAATTCAATATAACAACATTGATGCTCAAAAGCCAACAACATTTTCATCTAAAACAAAATAAGAAAAAATCTGAGAAAAAAATACAAAAGTAGATTTAGGATTTGTGTAAAAGAGTAAGAGAAGTTAATAGCCGAGATATAAACTACATTTAACGAGTTTAGAATCAAGTAAAAGTACTCGAACTCGCATAGAACAAAGAACTGTCATAAAATGTTGAACGCGAGAAAGAATTACAGTGAAATGAGTAGATAAAAGTGAAGTTGTGCCACTATTAAAATGAATTTAAAAATATATATATAAAATAGATACAGATATAGAAATTAATACAAGCTTGGTGTAGATATAGGAATGGATATAGAATATTGATATACAGTAGATATAAAAATTAATACGAGCTAGATATAGATATAGAAATAGATATAAAAATAGATATAGAAATAGATATACAATATTGATATAGATATAGAAATTAATACGAGCTAGGTATAGATATAGAAATAGATATAGAAATAGATATACAATATTGATACAGATATAGAAATTAATACAAGCTTGGTGTACATATAGGAATGAATATAGAATATTGATATAGATATAAAAATTAATACGAGCTAGGTATAGATATAGAAATAGATATAGAAATAGATATACAATATTGATATAAATATAGAAATTAATACGAGCTAGGTATAGATATAGAAATAGATATAGAAATAGATATACAATATTGATACAGATATAGAAATTAATACAAGCTTGGTGTAGATATTGAAATGGATATAGAATATTGATATAGATATAAAAATTAATACGAGCTACGTATAGATATAGAAATAGATATAGAAATAGATATAGAATATTGATATAAATATAGAAATTAATACGAGCTAGGTATAGATATAGAAATAGATATAGAAATAGATATACAATATTGATACAGATATAGAAATTAATACAAGCTTGGTGTAGATATTGAAATGGATATAGAATATTGATATAGATATAAAAATTAATACGAGCTACGTATAGATATAGAAATAGATATAGAAATAGATATACAATATTGATATAGGTATAGAAATTAATACAAGCTGGTACAGATATAGAAATAGATATAGAATATTAAATAGATATAGAAATTAGCTAGATTTACACATGGGAGTAGATACAGAATATAAATATAAAAATTTATACGGGCCAGATATACAGTAGAAACAGATATAGAATATGGATTGCTATAGGCTAGATATACTGTAGATATAGGAAGAGATAGAGCATATAGATATTGAAATCAATACAGGCTAGCTGTACGTATAGAAGCACATATAAATACAGATATTTTCCTTTAAAAAATAGCACATATAAATATAACATATATAAATATAAGCACACCGGACAAAAAATTAGTCACCCCTAATAGCACCGATAGTAGGAAGTTCAAGGTCACACAGAGGGCGCTGATGTAGCATTGGTAAGTGACAAGTAGCGGTGACGTAGCACACAGGATCAGATCTGTTTCGTGAGGTGGTGAAGAACAAAGTGTGTGTTGGATATAGTCTGCAAAATGGGTCGTGAGGCAGACGTTACTCAGTGGCAAAAAGGAGCCATCGTGTTTGGCAGAGCCCACGAACACAAAATGTCTGAAGTAGCCCAATTTGTTGGTGTGTCAACGCGTACTGTCCAGCGAGTTTACAAAGAGTGGTGTAGTTCGCAATCAACTGACAATCGACGGCGTAACTGTGGCCGGAAAACAATTCTCGACAATAGGGGCCGCCGCCATGTTTCTCGTCTAGTAACTGCAAATCGTTTTCAAACCAGAGAACAATTGCTCCAAGAAACCAATGAGGTTCTCCAGCGACCAATTTCCGAACGGACATTGCGACGAGAACTGCATGCGATGGACATCTGGAGCAGGGTACCACGGAAGAGGCCGCTGTTAACAGCAAGTCACAAATTGGCACGTTATAAATGGGCTCAGAGGCACAAAAAACTGGACTGCGGCAGATTGGAAACGTGTAATTTGGTCGCGATGAGTCCCGTTTTTGTTTGTTCTCCAATGATGGGAGGCGACGAGTACATCGCAGGTCCAATGAAGCCTTTAATCCTGAATGCGTCGAAGGTGTTGTTCAGGCTGGAAACAGAAAGTGAAGCGCAGGAATAGACACCCACGGACTCTGACGGAACTTCGGGACCGGCTGATGAACGAGTGGCAGCAAATCGATGTTCAGTACATGCACAACCTCGTAGAGTCTCTGCCTCGCCGGATTCGTGCAGTTATCAAGGCCAGAGGCGCCGTCACACGTTATTAGGTACATTCTGAGAGGGGTGACTAATTTTTTGTCCGGTGTGCTTAGTTTCGTTATATGAACTAGGGTCATATAACGGAGGAGACCTACAGCTTTACGTGGGATCCGAACCACTGGTTTGGACGCAGAAGACGGTCTCCCATCCAACTACTATCCGACCCAATGTCGCTTAACTTCGCTGATTAACGAGAAGCGGTGTTACGACATTGGCTACGGCGTACTCCAGCGGTTCCTAAACTGTGGTAAGAGAGTTACTTCTCGAAGGCCAACTTCCTAGTTCAATGGGTATACCGTTTCCCTATAAGCGAAGACACTGAGGTTGGGGACTCGAATCCCGTTGATGCTGTAATAATAATAATCCGGGAGTTATCGCAATGGGCCGCATTAGTTGGCCTGAGCACTGAGTCAGGTTCTGGCCCTCCTGACTCATTATATTATTATTACTTCTAAATTAGTAAATTTAGATTTGTAACCTGAAGAAGTAAAAATTATAGAGTACATAAGGAGAATTGATCGGCGCGGTAAGTGGAAGGTAGTAGTAGGGGTGCAATGTTGCCAATTCGCTTGCACTGCTATTCCCATATAATTCTCTCACTCGCCACTACTCTCCACCTCCATACTAAAACACCACACGTGTTTCGAGTATTGACTTGGCAACGTTACAATTACACATACACCATTTTCGCGTTACGTGTTTTTTATTTAATTGTTATAAAAAAGTCATTTAATGGCGATTGTCTGTACAATGATGATAAGGTATATATGTATGTATTCCCAAAGAATTTTTGAAGGCGGTAGTACGATAAGCTTTCTGTTTTGTGCCGAAAATTGGCACAGCGCTCAGGCCAACTCAGCTCAGACCATTGCTTTAATTCTCGTATTATTATTATTATTATTATTTTATTATTACCAGCATCATCGGGATTCGAATCTCTGGCATGAGTGTCTTCACTTTGCTTACTAGGAAACGGTTTTGCTAACTTGTTTTGCTGTAGGTGACACAAAAGAAAATAAGTTTGGAACTTCGGCTTTAAGTCACAAAAATTACTACAGGGTTAAACCAAAATTCCTGCAAAACTTAAATAACCAAAAACCAAATAAAATAATAATAAAAAAACAGTAAAACCCAATATAAAAAGTAAAACCCAATTAAACATTAATTGTATTTTTAATTTGAAATACTACAGGACAAAATGGCTAAACGAAAACAAAGGAACAGGACGATCCTAAAAACCTACAACAAACTCCGTTTAATAAATTTTGGCCCGCGCTCGCCTCTCATTAATGGCGGGTCATTTCTTCATTTTAATTGCAAGAATGACTCTAAATTAAGAAAGATTTATTGTGTAATCTCAGCCAGCAAACATAATCATTATGTCTTTGTGTTACTATATATATATACACACAACGTTTTATGTCATTGCTATAGTTCTTTACTTATATATATATATATATATATATATATATATATATATATATATATATATATATATATATATATATATATATATATATCGCGTTACATGCTTCTTAGATTTTTAAGGATAGTTCAATTACAGCTGGCAAGATTCCAAAACTTTATAAGAAGGCGAGATCCGCTGTTCTTTTGTTGCCATAATTAAATTTATCTAACTCACATTCCCCCTTAAAACTGTGCTGTATTTCAGCATCATATATATATATATATATATATATATATGTCAAGCTTTGATTTTTATTCACGCGAAGACACAAATCAAAATTTCCAAATTACTGAATAAAAAAAAAAAAATAATTAAAAGAGTTAAAAAAAAAAAATTTTAAATTTTTTTTTGAAAAATAACATATTGAAATTAAAGTTTTTACCTTCAGATTGGGAGCGAACGCGAAAAAATGAATTTTAATTGAGAGTTGTCATCATTTCACTTCATTTCATTTTTTTAAAAATAAATTCCCCCCATCGGCAATTGCATTATGTTACTTAATTAGTATATATATATATATATATATATATATATATATATATATATGAAAATTATTTCACGAAAGTAACACGTGAAAAATATTTATGATGAATAAAACCACGAAGGAAAGGAAACACAAAATGGTGCTCAAGCGCTTTCGTCTAATGACATCCTCAGGAACACTGAAGTACATAAAAGGGTAACAGCCTATATATTAGGGTGGATCGATTTTACATTTTTTTCGATTTCCATATTCTAATAGAGACAAAAACTTGCTCATGCATGAGAAAATAGCCTCTGCAAAATCTTAGCTTAATAGGTAATCATCTTCTGCCCCCGGCAGAGCGATGAAAATCATATTTTAGTAGTCAAAAACGTATTTTTAAACCCTAGCCTAGAGTCATAAAATTTTGCGTGTGTGTTATTTCATGCCTAAGCAACGATATAAATGCTATGGGAAATATATAAATGCATTATTTAAGACAAAGAGCCGATCTGAAAATATGTATATAAATTACCTATTTTTTCAACATTTGACGTTGTTGCCGGGGGCAAAAGATATTAACGTAGGACAACGCGCTTGGAAAAACGATCATATGAGGTCTTTTTCATCGACTTTATAGTTATTAGGAATAATTTTGATGCATATTGAAATATTTATAAGAATACGTTTTTGACTACTAAAATATGATTTTCATCGCTCTGCCGGGGGCAGAAGATGATTACCTATTAAGCTAAGATTTTGCAGAGGCTATTTTCTCATGCATGCGCAAGTTTTTGTCTCTATTAGAATATGGAAATCGAAAAAAATGTAAAATCGATCCACCCTACTATATATAGGTTACAGAAAGAAAAAAAAAAAAGAAAAATAAATAACATACATACATACATACATACACACACACATATATATATATATATACATATCTATATATACACATACATACATATATATACATATATATATATATATATATATATGCAATAAACAGAGAAGTAAAAATAAAAATTAAAAATTAAAAATTAAAGGATTATCAGTGAGGCGTACAGATTTGTAAGGAATAATATCGTGGTTTTATTCATCATATATATATATATATATATATATATATATTTTTTTTTTTTTGTTCAGGAAGAACCGATTCGCCTCTATTTAAAGGGCATATCTCAGCGGAAAAACAAAGAAAAAGTGAGAGGAAAGACAGAGGAAAAAGAAAGGGTGGAGGGGACAGTCGAAGTGGAAAAAGACCAAGGATGACAAGGACTGCAGGGTCGAGCCCCATCATCCTTGGGTGCTAGGGCCGGGAGGGCGCACGTGAAACCTCCAGGAACAAGCACGTACAAACGAGCACAAAGAGCACTCAAGAGCACGAGCTTAGATATATATATATATATATATGGTGAAATTTGATGACAGAGGAAATGAGTGAATTGTAATGACGTTAAAGTAAATAGAAGAAGAATAAGTGAAAATATGGGCCTGTATACGGCTCGTACATGCTCGTGTATATGCTCGTACCCTAAAATGGAGGCGTGGGTTGAATGATGTTTTATGTGAAAAATGTTAAGCACACACACACACACACACATACATACATGCATCTCCACATTAGCGAGGCACCGACTTTTTATTGCATTATAATAAAATACCCCTTACCTAACCGGCACGCAAGTGAGAGCTCCAAGGGTTATTTTTCCCTCGAAATACCTAAATACTGAGGTACTAGTTAGCATGTTCAAACCTAACTTCAACTGATGTAAACAAACGTAACCTAATCTAATCAGGATTAACATATCTGTTTTTTGTCAATAATGATGTTCCTAGATTTTTATACTTATTTAATGTTCCGAGGTACTGAAAATGTTAACATCAAAAAGAATTACCTCATTACATTTGTGATTTATTAAGCACTCGACCTCACTTATGCTCATTTGCATACACGCGTGCGCGTGCGTACACACACACACACACACGTGTGTGTGTGTGTGTGTGTGTGTGTGTATATATATATATTAATACACACACATATACATATATATACATATACATATATATATATGTATGTATGTGTGTGTGTGTGTGTGTGAGAGAGAGAGAGAGAGAGAGGCTCTATCTTATCTAAAATCTCTCAAACTGACACATACTATGTTCTTCCCTAATCCCATTTTCTTTCTTTTTTTGAGGGGTGACGCGTACATATCTGCTTTTCACGCACAGAACTACTCCCTAAATTACGTTAATTAACGCGAGATTAATTCATTTTGGAGCTCAAATGAAGAAAAGGAAATGAAAAAATAAGAGAAAACTCGATTTGACTCTCGAATAAAATTAAGCATACCAGACAAGAACTACTTACACACACACACACACATATATATATATATATATATATATATATATATATATATCTTAGGCATAATGTGGATAATTGCCTAATGTTGACATTACGCAAGATATTGCCTAATGTACACATTAGAACTTTGCTTTAGGTTAGGTTAGGTGTTTTTTCTGAGTGTTTGACAGTCAAACACTTAGAAAAACACCTAACCTAACCTAACCTAAGGCAAAGTTCTAATGTGCACATTAGGCAATATCTTGCGTAATGTCAGCATTAGGCAATTATCCACGTTACATGTAACATATATACCTTACCTTACCTTACCTTATGTTGTTTCGTGTGTTGGTCTCTCTTCACACGGAGGTCAAGCTGGTGGCCCCGCCTCTAGGTCTGGCCTGGTGGAGGAGCGAGTTGCTTTCTTGCGCTCTCCACCGTACATAGCCATGCACGCCCGGCTCATCTGGTACTGTCCTGAGCCAGGCATCCAGTCTTTTCTTGAAGACTTCAACTTTGACCCCCGTTACGTTTCTGAGGTCCTTAGGAAGCTGGTTGAAAAATCTTGGCCCCCTGACAACCAAGCTATTTTCCTTCAGGGTTGAGGAGGTCCCTTGTCGTGCTTTTAATTTGGGAACACTACACATTCTGCCTTTCCTATTTTCCAGTGTTGTTTGAATGGTAATTGGGTTTAGTTTTAGGTTTGGTACCAGTTTTTCGATCATTTTCCATATGTAGATTATGATGTACCTCTCTCTTCTTCTTTCCAGTGAGTACAGATTTAGTTTACGTAGTCTTTCCCAGTAGTTGAGTTCTTTGCAGCCATCAATCTTGGCTGTGAAATGCCTTTGCGTTTCTTCTAGTTTATTAGTTTCTTCCTTTTTATATGGGGACGTCAAAACTGAGCAGTATTCAAGTTTTGGTATAATCAGTGTTTTTAGCAGGGAATCATTACTGTCCTGTCCCTTCTCTTGAACGTTCTTAGAACCTGTCCGGCGACTCTTTTTGCTTTATTTATCGCTATCTGATTTTGTGTTTCGAATTTCGCATCATCTGTCATTATTATCCCGAGATCAATCGCTTTCATGCTTCTCTGAATTTCCTGTCTATCTGGAGCATAGTATGCAGTCTGTTTAAGTTCTTCTTTTCTACCATATCTCAAGAGCTGAAATTTCTCGGCGTTGAATGACATGTTGTTGTCTTCTGACCATTTGTATATTTTGTTCGTGTCCCTCTGCAAGGCCTCCACGTCATGTACATCGCTGATTTTTCTGCTGATCTTTGTATCGTCTGCAAAGGATGTTACTATACTATTGCTGTTTACTCCGCTGTCTATGTCTGTTAGCATGATAATGAACAGGAGTGGGGCCAGTACTGTCCCTTGTGGTACTGAGCTGCGTACTTCCGATTCTGATGATGATATACCTTGAATTTTGACGACCTGCAGACGATCACTAAGGAAGTTGTAGATCCATTTTCCCACTTTGCCTGTTATTCCCATGTCTTTAATTTTATGTGCTATTATACCATGGTCACATTTATCGAAAGCTTTAGCAAAATCTGTGTATATAACATCGTAGTTGTCATTGCCTTCCAATGCATCTAGGATATTGTTGTAGTGCTCTATTAGTTGTGATAGGCATGATCTACCTGATCGGAATCCATGCTGATTTTCGTTGAATCTTTCCCGTGTCTCCAGGAAACAGAGCTGGGCACTTGCGGTTTTTTTTGCGGTACTGCGGTACTGCGGTACTACCGCACTACCAAACCGGTACCGCATAACGCAGTACCGCAAAAAATGCGGTAGCGGTACTGCTGTACTTTCAGCGATCCTTTGCGGTACTGCGTTATGCGGTACCGGTTTGGTAGTGCGGTAGTACCGCAGTACCGCAGTACCGCAAAAAAAACCGCAAGTGCCCAGCTCTGCCAGGAAATCATAAATTTTCTCTCTAACTATTCTTTCAAATACTTTGGTGAGGTGGGACGTCAATGACACTGGTCTATAGTTCTTTGCTTGAAATCTGTCCCCTCCTTTATATTTAGGGACAATGTTTGCTCTTTTCAAGATGCTCGGTATTTCCCCAATGTCTAGGGATCTTCTCCATATCCAGTATAAAGGTGTAGCTATTTCATTTTTACAGTTTTTAATCAATAATGCGTTCCAATTGTCCGGACCTGCAGCTGAATGTAGTTTCATTTGTCCTATAGCTCTCGCTACATCTTCTGGTGTAAACTCAAAGTCTGTTATATAATACTCTCCTTGCAATTCCTCTTCAAAGAATGCATTTATGTCAGGTATCACTTTGTCACTTTTTGGGGTACTGAAAACTGATTCATATTGAGCTCTCAATGTATCAGATATTTCTTTTGGATCGTCGGTTAGTTCATTATTTCCCGTCCTTAAGGGCCCAATAGCGGCGCGCGTTTTTGTTTTCCTTTTTGCATAGCTATAGAAGTATTTTGGATTTTCCTTTATTGCTTCTACCGCCTTTTCCTCTTCCCTCTCTGTATGGTCCTTAATCAGGGCTTGTATTTCCCTATCGATACCCTCCAGTTTTTCTTTTATTGTTTTCCTGCCATTATCTCCGCAGTTTCCTAACTTCGCCTCCACTCTCTTTCTTTTGCGGAACAGTCTTCTCTTTTCCCTTTCTAGCCAGCTCCTCATATATATATATATATATATATATATATATATGAAATAATGGAAATGCAACGGATATACTAGGGGCACTCAATATATTTTGCCCCACCCTTTATTCTTACCTAATAATAGGCCACGGGGCTGAAATGTTGGGGCCGTAAGTTTCAACTTTCTGCGCTTCACATAACCGGATTTTTCCAGTTTGAACCTCCCCTCCTTATATAAAACCGCTTTTAAACGCCCTTATATAAAATCGATGGTTAACGCACTTTCGAAAATGGCGTCTGACAGTGATGTGCGTCGTAAACAGAGAGCTCTTATCGAGTTCTTAACGGCAGAGAAGGAAACAGTTGGAAATATTCACAAACGTCTACAAAACGTTTATGAAGATGCTGTTGTTGATCGAAGCACAGTTGGACGCTGGTCTAAACGTGTGAGATCATCGGAGAGAGGGAGAGCCAGCCTCGACGATGAGCCACGCAGCCCGGCATCGGCTGTGACATATCACACTGTGCAACGTGCTAACAGCATCATTCGATCAAATCGGCGCGTCACAGACAAGGAGCTTTCATTGGAGCTAGGGATTTGTGAACGAAGTGTGAATACGATAATTCAGCAATTGGGATACTCAAAAGTGTGTTCACGGTTTGTTTCTCGCGAACTGACTGACAAGATCACAAAGCCCAAAGAAAAGAAATTGCTTCTGAGTCGTTGATTCGATACGAGGCAGAAGGGGATGACTTCCTTTCACGAATTGTGACTGGGTATGAGACTAGGGTACACCACTTTGAACCCGAAGCAAAACGTCAATCGATGGAGTGGCATCACGCAGTATCCCCACGCAAGAAAAAGTTCGAAATGGCTCCCTCTGCAGGAAAGGTATAGCCACCATCTTCTGGGACATGAAAGGGGTGATTCTGGTGGACATTACGAAGAAAGGACAAACAATGAACTCGAAGGCATATATTGCTACCCTACAAGACTCCGGAGACGTATAAAAGCGAGCTCGACCGGAGAGCAAACTGGAAGACGTCCTTCTTTTGCAGGATAACACAACACCACACAACAGTTTGCAAACAAGAGAGGCTATCACAAAAGTGCGCTTGACTGTGTTACCCCACCCTCCATACAGCCCGGATCTGGCACCTTCAGACTTCCATTTGTTTGGGCCAATGAAGGATGCTATTCGTGGAAGAAAGTTTCAGAGTGACGATGAGGTTGTTAAGGAGGTTAAGAGGTGGCTCCAGCGGAACCCAGCGGACTTTTACCAGCGAGGAATAAAGGCCCTTGTTTCGAGGTGGAGAAAAGCCGTAGAAAAGGATGGAGACTATGTGGAAAAATAAAACCTTGTAAAAAAGGTATGTAACTACTTGTGTACAAAATTTCTGGAACTTACAAGGAAACTTGGAAAGAAAAGAAAAAGGTGGATCAAAATATATTGAGTAGCCCTTGTACGTTAGGTGCCATGCCTACGTCGTGGTTGGTCGTAAAACCGTTTCCCGTCGGAAAGCGAATTAAAGCGACATTGGATCTGGGTATTACTTCGACAGATGATCGTTCTTTGCGTCCAGATGATGTAGCGACCCGTAGTTGGACCACAGGTAAAGTTGTAGGTCTCCTCTGTCATATGAACTTTGCTGTTACGAAGAAAGTTAAAGACCCCCCCCCCCCGTAAAAACACCCACACTTTAAGTGTCTACAAGATAATTAAAAATTTAAATGTTACAGTAGTCCAACGACGCAGCGATGTTCATCATTGTCCCCACCGCTTATCCTTTTGAAAAATTGAAGTGTTTTCGTGCGTATAACCCCGTAAAAAATACATACACACACATATATATATATATATATATATATATATACACACACACACACACAGTAGACCCTCGTTATTTCGCGAGATTGGGACCGACAATTACCGCGAAATATTGTTTTAGCGAAATATCGTTCTATATATTACCGCGAATTAGTGTTTATACCGTACTATATATATGAAAAAAATAGTAATTTAGGGTACCTTGAAATAAAGAGGGTCTACTATATACTGTATACTTTGTTAACCTTGTTTGGGTTCAGTACGTCGGTCTTTCTTCACATGAAGGTCAAGCTGGTGGCCCCACCTCTAGTCCTGGCTTGGTGGAAGAGCTAGTTGCTCTCTTGCGCTCTCCACCGTACATAGCCAGGTACACCCGGCTCATCTGGTATCGTCCTGAGCCAGGCATCTAGTCTTCTCTTGAAGACTTCAACTTTGACCACTGTAATGTTTCTGAGGTCCTTTGGAAGCTGGTTGAAAATTCTTGGCCCCCTGACAACCAATCTATTTTCCTTCAGAGTTGAGGAGGTCCCTTGTCGGGCCTTTAATTCGGGAACACTACACATTCTGCCTTTCCTATTTTCCAGCGTTGTCTGGATGGTAATTGGGTTTAGTTTTAGGTTTGGTACCAGTTTTTCGATAATTTTCAATATGTAGATTATGGTACACCTCTTTCTTCTTCTTTCCAGGGAGTACAGATTTAGTTTACGTAGTCTTTCCCAGTAGTTGAGTTCTTTGCAGCCATCAATCTTGGCTGTGAAATGTCTCTGCGTTTTTTCTAGTTTATTAATTTCTTCTTTTTTTATGGGGATGTCAAAACTGAGCAGTATTCAAGTTTTGGTATAATCAGTGTTCTCAGCAGGGGAATCATTACTGTCTTGTCCCTTCTTTTGAACGTTCTTAGTACCTGTCCTACGACTCTTTTTACTTTGTTTATCGCTATCTGATTTTGTGTCTCGAATTTGGCATCATCGGTTATTATTACCCCCAAGTCGACCACTTTCGTGCTTCTCTGAATTTCTTGTCTATCTGGAGCATAATATGCAGTCTTTTTAAGTTCCTCATTTCTACCATATCTCAAGAGCTGAAATTTCTCGGTGTTAAATGTCATATTGTTGTCTTCTGACCATTTGTATATTTTGTTTGTGTCCCTCTGCAAGACCTCTACTTCATTTGCATCGCTGATTTTTCTGCTAATCTTTGTATCGTCCGCAAGTGATGTTACTATACTGTTGCTGTTTACTCCATTGTCTATGTCTGTTAGCATGATAATGAACAGGAGTGGGGCCAGCAGTGTACCATGTGGTACTGAGCTGCGTACTTCTGATTCTGATGATGATACACCTTGAATTTTGAAGACCTGTACTCGTTTTCTGAGGAAGTTGTAGATCCATTTTCCCACTTTGCCTGTTATTCTCATATGTTTCATTTTATGTGCTATTATACCATGATCGCATATGTCGAAAGCTTTAGTAAAATCCGTGTATATGACATCAGAGATTTCATTGCCTTGAAGTGCATCTAGGACATTGTTATAATGCTCTATAAGTTGTGATAGGCATGATCTTCCTGATCGAAATCCGTGTTGATTTTCATTAAATTTTTCCAATGTCTCCAAGAAGTCAGATTTTCTGACTATTCTTTCAAATATTTTGGTGAGGTGGAACGTCAAGGACACTGGTCTATAGTTGTTTGCTTGAGATCTATCCCCTCCTTTATATATATAGGGACAATGTTTGCTCTTTTCAAGATGCTTAGTATTTCCCCAGTGTCTAAGGATCTTCTTTATATCCAGTATAAGGGTGTAGCTATTTCATTTTTACAGTTTTTAATTAATAGTGCGTTCCATTTATCCGGACCTGCAGCTGAATGTGATTTCACTTGTCCTATAGCTCTCGCTAAATCTTCTGGGGTAAAATCAAAGTCTGTTATACATTCTCCTTGCAATTTCTCTTTGAAGAATGCATCTATGTCGGGTATCGCTTTGTCAATTTTTGGGGCACTGAAGACCGATTCATACTGGGCTCTCAATGCTTCAGATATTTCTTTTAGATCGTCTGTTAGTTCATTATTTCCTTTCCTTAAGGGACCGATAGTAGCGCGCGTTTTTGTTTTCCTTTTTGCATAGCTGTAAAAGTATTTTGGATTTTCCGTTATTGCTTCTACCGCCTTTTCCTCTTCCCTCTCTGTATGGCCTTTTATCAGAGTTTGTATTTCCCAATCGATTCTCTCCAGTTTTTCTTGTATTACTTTCCTGGCATTGTTGTCTCCGCAATTAGCTAACTTCGTCGCTACTCTCTTTCTTTTGCGGAATATTCTTTTCTTTTGCCTCTCTACCCAGTTCCTCTTTCCTTTTGGCTGTGCTTTCGGAGCATATTTTTCCAAAATTCTCAGCGTCTTTTCTTTCAAGGTTGTTAGCATTTCCTCAGTTGTTTTATTCTCGAAAACTGTTCTCCACTCTATTTGGACCATGTGTGATCTGATTTCTTCCTAATTTATGGTCTTGGAGTTGTACATATATATATATATATATATATATATGTTACACACAGACCGTGCATGGAACAAGGAACTCTTCTAGGAAAATTAAATCCACTATAGTCCGAATAAATAATGGTAAATGACAAACACTATAGTTTTTTCTTTTTCATGATGTTAGCCCGACGTGGGCAACGGGTCACTCGCAAAGAGGTCCCAGAAATATAGCTTCTCTCACCAGCTATCCGCAAAGCAGATAGGATCCAGCTTTGGGACAGGATCTAGCGTTTAAAACAGCCTAGCCCAGCTACATTTAGAACCTCAATATAAGCAAAAGACTCGCTGCCTTCACGTCAGATTGAATACATCAAAAAGGGGTAACTATTATATCATGAAAAACTCAGGGAACCAGTCTGAGTTCATTCCCATCATGTAACGGACATGTTATGTGCCTTGAAAAGTGGACGCTCAATTCTGCCAGTTGAGGTTTAAGTTTTGGTTTTTGGCTAAAAATATAATAGTTACCCCCTTTTTCTTTGATGTATTCAATCTGACGTGAAGGCAGCGAGTCTTTTGCTTATATTGAGGTTCTAAATGTAGCGGGGCTAGCCTGCTTTAAACCCTAGATCCTGTCCCAAAGCTGGATCCTATCTGCTTTGCAGATAGCTGGTGAGGGAAACTATATTTTTGGGACCTCTTTGCGAGTGACCCGTTGCCCACGTCGGGCTAACATCATGAAAAAGAAAAAACTATAGTGTTTGTCATTTACCATTACTTATTCGGACTATAGTGGAGATAATTTTCCCAGAAGAGTTCCTTGATCCATGCACGGTCTGTGTGTATCATAAAACCTCAGGGAACCAGTCTGAGTTCATTCCCATATATATATATATATATATACTGAGTTCAGACAGTCACTATACACACACACACACACACACACACACACACACACATATATATATATATATATATATATATATATATATATGTGTGGCGCTTCGGTGGTGTAGTGGTTAGTGTCGCTGACTATGAATCCATCGGCCCCGGATTCAAGACCCGACGGCAGCCGGCGCGCAGCAAAACCCAGCTGTTCATCCTTCCACACAATAAAGAAAGTGGTTGGTAGATAAATGGGTACCCTAGGTGGCCTCGTGGTTAAGACGGTGGGCTGCTGATGGGGAGTGGTTCGGATTCCACGTTAAACTGTAGGTCTAAGGTGGAGTGAAAAGCTTGACCTTCGTCAGAATGAACAATTCGGGCGGAAGCTAACCAAAGGTATATATATATATATATATATATAATTAACTTGCATTGTTGAAATTTTTCGAAAAATGCATTTACAAAAGTAAAAAAATGAGAAAAACCCATATTTTGCCAGTTCAGTGTGTCCACCTGATAAATCTACTATGTATCCCCGAAATGAAAATCTCGGTGTGCCTTAGTAGCAAGTTCAGCATATATATATATATACAGGGCGTCCCAAAAAAATGTATACACACTTTAAATACTTATAAAGGCAGTGTTTATTAAAATACATTTCATTTTCAAAATGTAATAGAATCTACAGACATTATTTCATTGTTTTGTCAACGCCTGTTTTCAAACTGACGTCCGTTCTGGTCCAGGCACTGCTGATAACGCGAAGCAATGGAATCGCAAACATCACGAAACATTTCGTTTGGTATTTGTGTGCATTCTCGTTCAATGGCTGCTCTCAATTCAGCGACTGTTGCAGGTTTTATAGCGTAGACTTTGTCTTTTAAGTATCCCCATAAAAAAGTCTAGTGGTGTGAGGTCTGGTGAACGCGGAGGGTATTCTACGAAACCCCTTCGTCCAATCCACATCCACATCGTGCCAAGTACCACTCGCAATACTCCACTCTTCGGTCCGGATCATCATCTTCATTAATAGCATGGACTAATCTTGGAATGTAACTTTTCCATTGACAGCGCTTCAAAATGCGTTGGACAGACGATTCTGAAATTCCTACCTCACGACTCGCTTGCCGCACAGATTTTCTTGGACTTTGGTGATACGTTTCCAGTACTCTTTCTTGCTTTGTGGGGCTTGTCGATGTCCGTGGTCTTCCGGAACGCTTCTTGTGGACATTCTCAACAGTTCCATCGGCTTCAAACTTATCTCTAATTCGAGTGATGGTAAGTCGCGTTGGTGGATCTGTTTGAAACTCCCTCCTAAACTGTCTTTGCACTTCAACTGCGTTTTCACACTTCCAGTAGCATTTTAGAATGAATTTCCTTTGTTCAAAGCTTAGTCTGACTGCCATTATTAATTCTAATGGGTTTAACTTGGAAAGAAAGAAACATCAATTGAGCTATCAGCTGTTAAAGTGTGTATACATTTTTTTGGGACGCCCTGTATATATATATATATATATAATATATATATATATATGTGTGTATAATATATAATATATATATATATATATATATATATGTTGTATATATATATATATATATATATGTATATATATATATATATATATATATATATATATATATTACGTGAATCTTAATATATATTTCATACTAAAAGACCCTTCCCATTTTTTAAGATAAAACCATTTCCCACCCCCACCCACCATATATATATATATATATATATATATATATGAAATGGAAGAATGCTTTTATTTGCAAAACTGGGAAGGGTCTTTTAATATGAAAAATATATAAAGATTCACGTACTGCCAAATAAGAACTCATACTGATCATACTGCAGTAAATACATAAAAACACTAAATATGACCAAATCTAACATTTTTACAAGGTTGTAAAAATTTCTCTAAAAACAAAACGAGTTTTAAGATTTATCGATGCCACGGTCATAATATGTAACTTTACTCTGTTAAGACAATGCCAGGTAATCATTCATACGTAAAATTTAACACTTGTTAAATTAAGTTACAACCTTGTCTTCCGAATAAACACGTAAATTTATCCGTCGTTTCCTCGGGCCACGAACGATGACGTTTTTACGAGAGTCGCTTCTAAATCAAACGTTGCAAGGTAAATGACACACATTCATTGCATGACTTAGGTAAATATTTCATTCTTATTAAAGTTACGTTGTTTAGTGTGTGTGTGTCGGTGTGTTGTGTGTGTGTGTGTGTCCCCCAAATGAATGTATAAAAAATATGATCAGCTCCAGAGGTGTGTGTGTCGGTGTGTGTGTGCGTGTGTGTTTGTGTGTGTGTCGGTGTGTGTGTCCCCCAAATGAATGTATAAAAAATATGATCAGCTTCAGAGTGTGTGTGTGTGTGTGTGTGTGTGTGTGTCCCCCAATGAATGTATAAAAAATATGATCAGCTCCACTCTGTAATAAAGAATATATTGAACTCGTAAATAATAAAGAAATGCAATAAATAAACAGATAAATGAGGATAACATTTTTTCTTCATTTTCATTGAATGACGAATTTCTGTATTTCTTCGAGACTTTAGTTCTTTAATGTAATTTTAGATTTTCTTCTCTTTTCAGGTATCGGTTGTGCTCCCCTCGCGAAGCCACAGACTCGGTGAAAGGAAAAGCTTTACAGTATATACACACACCTCACTTTATTTACTCTCTAGGCTACAGACTCAGTGAGAGCCAAGGAAAGGCTTTATATATACAGTACCTCGCTTTATTTACTCTCTACCTTCATTTTCCTTTATTTATTTACTTATGTTGGGGGACTTCATTATTTTAATTGTTTTCGTCTTTTGTTAAAAAATTTTAGTTTGTTTTTTACGGTTTTTTTTTCCTTGTTCTGATTTTTTCTTTATTTTTTTTAATATTTTTAATTTTGTTTTCGGTTTTCTTGAATTTTTTTTATCTCTTTGTTCAGGTTTCTGATTTTCTTTTTTCAAGAGTTGTTTTTCTTTCATTTTGTTCTGTTTGTTTTTATTTTAATTTTGTTTATGTAACTGTATATACGGTTTCTTCTACTTCTTCTTTTGATTCTACTTTCGATTCTTCTTCTTCTTCTTTTGATTCTACTTTCGATTCTTCTTCTTCTTCTTTTGATTCTACTTTCGATTCTTCTTCTTCTTCTTCTTTTGATTCTACTTTCGATTCTGCTTCTTCTTCTTTTGATTCTACTTTCGATTCTTCTTCTTTTGATTCTACTTTCGATTCTTCTTCTTTTGATTCTACGTTCGATTCTTCTTCTTTTGATTCTACTTTCATTCTTCTTCTTCTTCTTTTGATTCTACTTTCGATTCTTCTTCTTCTTTTGATTCTACTTTCGATTCTTCTTCTTCTTTTGATTCTACTTTCGATTCTTCTTCTTTTGATTCTACTTTCGATTCTTCTTCTTCTTCTTTTGATTCTACTTTCGATTCTTCTTCTTCTTCTTTTGATTCTACTTTCGATTCTTCTTCTTCTTCCTTGGATTCTACTTTCGATTCTTCTTCTTCTTCTTTGGATTCTACTTTCGATTCTTCTTCTTCTTTTGTTTCTACTTTCGATTCTTCTCCTTTTGATTTTACTTTCGATTCTTCTTCTTTTAATTCTACTTTCGATTCTTCTTCTTTTGATTCTACTTTCGATTCTTCTTTTTGATTCTACTTTCGATTCTTCTTCTTCTGTTGATTCTACTTTCGATTCTTCTTCTTTTGATTTTACTTTCGATTCTTCTTCTTTTGATTCTACTTTCGAGTCTTCTTCTCTTCTTCTTCTCCTAACTACTTCTTCTCCGTAACTACTTCTTCATGGTATCCTTTACCTCCCACTGTCCACTTATGCCTATTGGGTACACGAGATAAGTGTACATATGGTGTGAATGAACTCTGAAGTAATTATTTTCATTATACTTTTTATACTTTCCTATAAATCTTCTTTCACAACAATTTTCTGGCAGCAGTGTCGGCGGAGGAGGGAGAGCCTTACCTATTCTATACTTTACTACTATTACTAAACCCGTGTGAAAGATTTACACATTTACAAGTGTAAATTTTCATTTGAAATTTATTTCCTCTTATCTTTATTTTCTAACTTCTTCTTGGACTAAACTAGAGAGAATCTTACTGCTCGTTAACCCGTAACTTACTTCCATAACTTCCGAAACTACTTTTTTCTCTTCGTGAATTTGCGCTTTGCTTACGTCTTTTGATTAATCCTTTTGTCTGTTACTTTTCACTAATCTTTCTATTCTCTACCGAAGACATTCAATGCAAAACTGAATCACAATTTCGAGTTTTGAGTGGGAATCGAATCAAAATTTTTGATCAATAAAATTTTGTAAAAACTTCTTTTTTTTTTTCTTTTTTTTTTGTATTCTTTTATAAGTTTTATTTATTTCCATTTATTTCCATTTATTCGTTGTTGATTTTTTTTTTTAATTTCCTATTGTTAATTTTTAATTCTTTTATTCTTCTTTTTTTTTAAATTAAATGTCCTTTTGGGTTTTATGTTCTTATTGCAATTGCTGTACAGTTTCGGGAAAAAGTAATAAGCAAAGAAACGCGAATTTCAAAAAGGTATGAAAAATTGCTAATTGGTAATATTGTTTTTCTTTGGTTAGTTTATTCATTTTGGTGACACGAAATAAATTTCGTACGCAAAACAATAATTTCTCTGATAAGTAATTTTTTATGATTTTCGAAACACATACTGTATATATATATCACAAAATTATATTTACCTTTTTCTATATAATAATATACTTACATGATATATATATATATATATATTCTCATTGTATAATAATGGGGGACTTTAACGCGCATGTGAACTCGGAATTCTTTGTAGAATTGGGTAACATGTGCGAGTCGGCCAATTTAAGTATGTGATGTAGATGTATTAGGGGTAACCAGTGGTAATTTTACACACGTTAGTGATATGAATGGTACCACCAGGTGGATTGATCATTGTCTCACTAGTAATAATCTAAATATTAATTAATTTTACCAATTTATGCGCAACACGACATAACAAGAACTCAATAGGTAAAAATAATCGCGTCAATTGGTCTAATGTTAATATGCAACAGAGAATAGAATACAAAAACAGAACAGGGCACCTCTTTAATAATTTAGAAATTTTGCAGCTTGCCTGTAGTAATCCTTGCTCAAATTATTCTCACTGTAAACTCATAGATAGGTATTATAGTAAGATAGTATCCCTGTTAAGAGAAGCAGAAAGCCTCCCTGATTAAATCTTACAACTATCATACTAAGATTATTCCTGGATGGAATGATTTTATTGCCCCCCCCCTGAAGAGGGAATCGAAAGACGCCTACGATTTGTGGAGCTTCCATGGTAGACCCAGATTAGGATCAGTATACATGAATATGTGTAGAAGTCGGGGTCAGTATAAGGCGGCCATAAGGCGATCTAAACAGGAAGAAGAGTGTGAGTAGGGATAATCTTAAGATAGAGTGCAGCGAAACGCCTTTGGGAGGGACAAGGGAAAATACTTTGATATCAGTTCTTGAAGTAAAGAGGTTAATTAAAGAGTTAAAGACTGGTTCTGCGTCAGGGGTAGATGACCTATCGAATGAGCACTTAAAATATGCCAATGACGTAGTATGTCTGCATATATCATTGCTCTTATCAGCCAGCCATGCTTGCTCATAACTATATCTCTGCAGAGTTCAAGAGGGTATATATCTTGCCCCTGGTCAAAAATAAGTATGGAGACATTCTGTCCAGCAATAATTACAGGCCTATTGCTGTCGCTTCCTGCTTCTCGAAACTACTAGAAAAACTCTTGTTACTCCGATTAAATGATTACCTATGGATATCTCCTAATCAGTTTGGTTTTAAAAGCTCCCACTCAACTGACATGTGTATTTATGTACTTAAAGAAACAATATCTAAATACATTGACAGTAATTCAACTATTTATAGCTGTTTCCTAGATATAAGTACAGTAAAGGCATATGATAGAAGTGAACTACAATATTTTATTTAAAAAACTTGAAGAGAGGAAGGTTTCCAGGAACATATTAAATTTATTGAGATTTTGGTATTCCCACCAATCTTTTACCGTTAGGTGGGGCACTGTACTATCCGAATGTTTTGGCTCCTCTTGCCGGGTGAGACAAGGCTCCTTGCTCTCTCCTATGCTGTTTAATGTGTATATTGACGGATTAATTGCTTCACTTAATGAGGCAATACTGGGATGTTGTATAGATAACACAAGGACAAATAACTTAGTTTATGCCGATAATATGGTGTTAATAAGTCCCTCTGTTAAAGGTCTGGATCGACTACTAAAAGTCTGCGAAGTGTATTTGCAGAAACATGATATTCTTTTTAATGTTACAAAAACTAAATAACCGGTTAGGTTAATTGAATGCCCGGTTAGGTCAACTGAATGCCAGGTTAGGTCAACTGTGCGCCCTTGATGATTGGTTAGGTTAAGTCGTGATATTTTCGTTAGTTTTAACGAAAATATCACAACTTAACCTAATCAATCGTCAAGGGCATACAGTTGACCTAACCGAGTATTCAATTAACCTAACCGGGCATTCAGTTAACCTAATCGGGCATTCAGTTGACCTAACCGGGCATTTTCATACAAGACGAAGGAACTGAATGATGCTGGTTTCGAACATTTCAAGGTCATTCATAAGTACAACTTCATTGACCCCGACACGGGAGCACATACACAACGCATTGAGAGGATTTGGGGGTCAGCGAAATGGAGGAATAAGAAGCACCGTGGGACTGCCCGCCCTCACTTGGAGTCCTATCTAGTGGAGTTTATTTGGCGTCAAAATCTCTGAATGTCTAGTTAGGTCAACTGAATGCCCGGTTAGGTCAACTGAGCCCGGTTAGGTCAATTGAATGCCCTTGATGATTGGTTAGGTTAAGTTGTGATATTTTCGTTAGTTTAAACGAAAATGACGTTTGATAGTCCCGATAATACGTAAGTACCCAAATAGCTATATAACCTTATTTATAAATCCTAACATGGTCATTATAACAGGTTTTATAAAGTAAAGATATCTGACTCAAAATTTTTAGCCACATATCTTCCCTCGCTTCCCGCGTGTCTCTCCCCACCCTCGCTGGGGAAATGGGGTTTAGATGATAGATGGATGGATGGATGGAAATTTTTAGCCTAACAACTTGACAAGAGATGGGATATTGTGTATTGTTAGTTTTTTTTAGGTTAGTTTTTTTAAATCCCCTAGCAGGAGAAATAACAGGTCATACTTAGCCTGACCTGCCTGACTCCCTCCGTCGCCACTGATATATATATATTATATATACACTTTTATTATTACTCCTAAGTGAAAACATCGCTTTTACAAAGTGATATGTCCACCTTCTGAACCCATCAAGAACCTATAAAAAAATATATATATATATACACACACACACACACACACACACACACACCACACACAGTATGTATATATATATATAATATATATGTGTGTGTGTGTGTAGTCATGTATAAGAAATGGGAAAGGAATTCTTTTGTCGAGGTTTATACTTATACTTTTTAGGATATTTTCTATTAAAAGCTTCCTTTGAAGGTAAAACTTACTTTCAGAAAGACTTATATACACTTTTTTAAGTCACCTACAGTGTATATATATATATATATATATATATATATATATATATATATATTGTTATAGGATCAACGAAAGAAAGCCACCCCCAGCCTTCTTTAGTCAGCTTTATAAGGCTAACTAACGAAAATATCACGACCTAACCAATCGTTAGGTCAATTGTACGCCCTTGACGATTGGTTAGGTTAGGTCGTGATATTTTCGTTAGTTAGCCTTATAAAGCTAACTAAAGAAGGCTGGGGGTGGTTTTCTTTCATTGATCCTTGTTATATAATGACGATCCAGTAGGAAAAAACTAAAAATTACTATGAACTCAATTAATTATTCATACGCATTTTCTTTCTTTAGAATCTGTTTACGCATTAAATATTTCTCCCTTTTCAAGTACCATCCCCACTTTATGATTTGTGTCTATAGAAGGAGGAGACAAAGACGCTGGGGCTCATTTCGGGCTTGTATAATTAAATGCCTTATACCAAATTTCTGAATGTAAATCACTCTTATCTCCTTTTCATTTGCTCTTTATCTCTTCGAGACGACTTAGCACTTTTAAGTTCTACTTGATTGGAAGCAGTGTTAAGCCTCTAATATTAGTCCGTGATTTGTATCTTCGTCATTGAATATTATTTCAGATATTAACTTTGGTATTCTGGTATAGAATTATAAATAATCAACCATTAAATAGCGAGTTAAAGAATTGAAGATAAATCGGTTAACAACTCTTCTTTAACGAACTTATAGAATTAAATTGAACTTTGTCTTCTTTATCCCCTCGTCAGAATATTTAAACCTTATTGTACTTTTACGAAAGTATTGTCGAGGGTGAAAAGGGTACAATTGACGTAAGGTGAGAGTCGGATCCGCAATCCACGTCCCGACGAATAATTCCTGACAGATACTTTAGATATAATAAAGCACAAAGCATATTGTATTAAATACAATATATATATATATATATATATATATATATATATATATATATATATATATATATATATATATATATATATATATATATATTAAAGTGGTCCTTAAAATCCAACTACTGAATCTTCTCACTCGGAACACTTTTTTTTTTTTTATACAACCTGCATTGATCAGATTTGGGGGAAATTCGAAGGTTATTCTGGGGTTGCGTAGAATGGCTTAAGTTTTACCCTTGGGGACTCTGAGGGGAGTAACATCAAGTGCATTATCGTCCAGCTTCCAGTTCCAACCCACGCACTGGCTTGAGTATTAGCCTCTCAACGGAGGGGGTGTCATGGCCGCAAACCATTCATTGTTCACTGGTCGGACTTTCAAGACCCGGGAACCTCCACTAGTGGTCCTCCACGAATTGGAACAGGTACTGCTTCTGCTTCTCGTTCTTGGTGATGGAGGTATTTTAGTCTTAGATCATGGCGACTCTGTGTTCTGCTAAATCGTTGATCACCTTTAGGTGATGTCCTTCTACAGCACCACCAACAATACCAGACAGAGAGGAGGTGTATGCGTCTTGATCGAAAGGAAGCTGAACAGAGCCCTCCTGTGTCTGACCTGTAGCTATCACATGCTGGGGATCATGGTTGAGATGGTCTTTGTCAGTTTCTTTGGACCCTCAACATGCCCAGACATCGCTCTGTCCAAGCGATTCCAGCAAAACTGGGCTTCCATCGACAATGAGAAGCCTGAACCAGCGACGAGCGACGAAGAAGGTACCTTGAAAGTTACTCAGTGGAAAGAAGAAGTCATTGAATTCGCCAGGAAGACCTCCAAGAACTCCATCTAAGGGACGACTACTACCAAGAGCTCCGAGAACCTACCCTGGTGTTTCTTAGAGGGGTGGGAAGGGAATCATGCGGCCA
This sequence comes from Bathynomus jamesi, assembly GCA_023014485.1. Taxonomy (NCBI): domain Eukaryota; kingdom Metazoa; phylum Arthropoda; class Malacostraca; order Isopoda; family Cirolanidae; genus Bathynomus; species Bathynomus jamesi. The sequence continues at coordinate 424,797 of JAJOZX010000236.1, forward strand.
GGCACTCTACATCGTGATTGCCAGATAGCGAAGCTAATTTACGCGATCAAGATCTTCCTCTTTCGATTGTAGTTTCGCCTGATCGCGCGCACAAAGAAATAGCACTGAAAGAACTCACGGTCTTCATCGCTCAGGTTTATCTGAAGGTCTGGTTCCAATGTCCTCTAGCTGCCATGGTTCCTGCAAACGATCTTCACTTCCTCTGGGCCATCAAGAAATACTCAAACGCTGCTGTCGCCAAGTCTGTTCAGGTACCACAGGTAGTTCCCGAAAGCAGCGCTGGCAGACTTGGCGACAGCAGCGTTTGAGTATTTCTTGATGGCCCAGAGGAAGTGAAGATCGTTTGCAGGAACCATGGCAGCTAGAGGACATTGGAACCAGACCTTCAGATAAACCTAAGCGATGAAGACCGTGAGTTCTCTCAGTGCTATTTCTTTGTGCGCGCGATCAGGCGAAACCGCAATCGAAAGAGGAAGATCTTGATCGCGTAAATTAGCTTGGCCATCTGGCAATCACGATGTAGAGTGCCTGGCCGTATGATTCTCTTCCCGCCTCTCTAAGAAACACCAGGGTAGGTTCTCGGAGCTCTCGGTAGTCGTCCCTTGGATGGAGTTCTTGGAGGGTCTTCCTGGCGAATTCAATGACTTCTTCTTTCCACTGAGTAACTTTCAAGGTACCTTCTTCGTCGCTCGTCGCTGGTTCAGGCTTCTCATTGTCGATGGAAGCCCAGTTTTGCTGGAATTGCTTGGACAGTGCGATGTCTGGGCATGTTGAGGGTCCAAAGAAGCTGACAAAGACCATCTCAACCATGATCCCCAGCATGTGATAGCTACAGGTCAGACACAGGAGAGCTCTGTTCAGCTTCCTTTCGATCAAGACGCATACACCTCCTCTCTGTCTGGTATTGTTGGCGGTGCTGTAGAAGGACATCACTCTGATTTGTTCAGTCAGGATCCAATCTTCGATGGCCGACACGACAGCCGATGTCATGGCTTCTGCGGTTCTGGAGGAGAGTTTTGTCACCGGGAGGAGCTTAGAATCACCCTGGCCAGACACCATCATAGGCACACGGTCGACGTTTTTTTACCCCGCGATGTCAGGCAGACGCTTCCCGTCTCACTGGACCACAAGTGGAGACCACGGATCGAAGCATTCTTTGATGCTGCTCACAATTTACTCTCGGTGCTTTCTGTGAGCCGTCCGAATGGAGGTCCATCTGATGGGCAAGGACTTCATGTCGTGGCCCAGGGTGCTATGAAGTAGTATGTGGATCGTTCGCTGACTTTCTGTTCGGTCCATAGTTTGCGTTAATTCCGGCGTCAGTATGTTCGCAGCCCGGGATCTATTCGGCGGTAATGAAGTTGCGGCATGTGAGCATCGTTCTCCTGGGTAGCTGTCTTCCTTGGAAGTGGTATTTTCAGCACTGTTGTTGCTGCTGCTCGATTCAAGGGTTGCTCTCTCAGTGTAGGGTTGCCAGACGTCCGGCTTTAGGCGGACAGTCCGCCTTTTGAGCACTCTGTCCTTTGGGTGGCCATTTCCAAATTTCCAAAAAGTAGGATACTGTGTATGTGGCTGTACGTTAACATATATACAGTATATATAATATATATTTGTTAACGTACGGCCACATACGCAGTGTCCTCCTTTTTAAATGGCCACACCGTCTCTCACTCCACTCTTTCGGCTCGGCTTCGTGGGTTTTCTTCCGCCTGAGGTATTTTTGTTCGCATTGAGCTTGTTTATTCTCCTTGAGGGCCAACTTTATATCGACATCGGACATGTGACCTCTCTTCCCCTTCTCTCTCTTTGCTAGGAGGAAAAGCAGTTCTCTTTGATCTTCATCAAAGACTTCGTGGATTTCGGGGGCGTCATCGTAAAGTTTATCGAGGCTCGACACGAAGGTGACCCCGTTTGCGATTTGAATGGCGGATCGGCGGGATTCGCTTGCCGCTCGGAGTGGAGCTTCAAAAGACGTTTCACGAGGTCATACTGATGGGTGGTGGCGATCCAAGCTTTCTCCCAGAAACTCGTAACGGATTTTAAGGTTGTCTTAGTACTTTCATTCATCATTCGGGAACCTTGTTCTCTTTCTTATAAAGGAGGGCATTTTTGCGGGCGCCAGCCTTTGGCCCCCTCCTTTCTACACACACACACACACACACACATACATATATATATATATATATATATATATATATATATATATATATATGGCAGCGCCTCGGTGGTGTAGTGGTTAGCGTCGCTGACTACGAATCCATCGGCCCCGGGTTCGAGACCCGACGGCAGCCGGCGCGCAGCAAAACCCAGCTGTTCATCCTTCCACACAATAAAGAAAGTGGTTGGTAGATAAATGGGTACCCTAGGTGGCCTAGTGGTTAAGACGCTGGGCTGCTGATGGGGCGTGGTTTGGATTCTACGTTAAACTGTAGGTCTAAGGTAGAATGAAAAACTTGACCTTCATCAGAATGAACAATTCGGGCGGAAGCTAACCAAAGGTTATATATATATTTATATATATATATATATATATAAGAGTACAAAGTTAATTAACCCTTCAATGCCGTGGGGCTTTTCTGAGACTAAATGAAATCGTCTCGTGTCAACCAAAACAAACTCAAGCAATGTGCTGCTGGTGCTGAAGAGTTAAATTATAGTTAATTTGCAGTTTCTAAAGGAAAATGCTGGAAGGTTGAAATGTAAATTTGAGAAACGAACTTTTGACATTTTCATTGGAAACTCATCTATTTTCGGCCAATGAAATTATTCGAGTGACTTTGTTTTACAACCAACCTTTCATTATCAACTTTGATCGAGTGTCTCGCATCGCGCTCCAAACCGTTTTGAAATGATTTCGTGTTGGTCCAAACCACAACCAGTGTTTGAATCAGTGATTCCTGAAATCAAATCCTAGTCTTAACCTCTGTCTCGTAAGTTCTGCACTCGCCAACTCGAATCTTGAAGTGAATCTCAACTGATTCATAGGTTTACCTCCCTTACCAAAAAATGAATATTATGTTAGGATGGAAACTGATTCTTTGAGAATGCGACAAAGTAATACAAGAGATAAGGGACAGCTTTCGATTCCATATTGCGGTGAGTTCATCATCAATCATGCTTTAATGGCTTTGTGAATTCTGCCAAGTTATTCATTGGTCCTTAAACCTCCTCGGAAGAAAATTACTGCCAAACATATTATTATTTTTAAACTTACAGTTTTCCAATAAAATATATAACTTGAAGACTCTTAAGAAGTGACCATAATAATTACAGATGCAACTTTGCTGGATAAGTTTCTTAACATGAGGACTTATTCCAACCAAAATTAAAAAGAACAAAATTTTATCAACGGAAAATTAAAGTGCATATAAACTAAAGCGCGCTGTCATCGACCTCGGTCTGCGATCGACCTTTGGGTTTTTGAATAGAACGGTAAGTTGTGCGCATGCGCCGACCACTGAAAACGAAGAGCGAGGTTCAAATATCCCGGTGTGCGCCCAGCCTTTATCAGTACAGTGTGTATATTGTTTACCAGGTGAGTTTTTCAAATGTTTTAATTTTCAGTATAATTTTTGCTCCGTGTTTGGGTGCAAATAGGTAAGAAATGGATAGCAGAATGTGTAGAGTAGCCTAATATGTGCGATCTCAGAAGTGGTTGCACGTGGTACTGCATGCAGTAGTGAAATTTTGAAAATTGCTATCGGGCCCACGACCAACTCATGAAGTCGATGCCATTCTCAAGTGCTCGATAGCGGGCTCGAATAAATATTCGATATGATTAAAAAGAAAATAGGGTCGATGGTAGTCCCGGGTAGTTTAAAATAAAATAAAATCTTCACTTACAGAGGGGTCGATTGCGGGACATCAGGCCCTACCACCGACCTTTATCCATTTTTTTATTAAATATAAATAATTTTTTCAACATTATTAATGACATACTGACACCAAAAAATAATTAATTCACAACCTTCTAGCTATGTTTGGGTGTAAATTGATTTAGAAATGTTTATTTTTAAGGAAGTTACACAGCCGACAACTATAGGCAGTCGATGGCTGGACACATTACCTCATATAACGAGCAATGTGTACCTTTGTGTATTTTGCGTGAAAAAAAACACACACACACACACACACACATATATATATATATATACATACACACACACACACACGAGTATATTTGCTCTAACTCCAGTATTTTATTATCAGAATCATCGGAAGAGATTCCCTGGAAGCGAAAATTCGGACGCTTGTCTGACCCACGTGGAACCTCCACTGACATTTCCTGATTCGAGTGATGTGATTTTCTAATCGCAAGAGAGGAAATTACACAAAATCCTAAGAAATAAGTGATGAAAATTTACGTATGATGTTCTCTCTCTCTCTCTCTCTCTCTCTCTCTCTCTCTCTCTCTCTCTCTCTCTCTCAATCTTTTTCAGACCAAAGAAGAAAACCTCACTGTTGGTTCTGGCGCGCAAATTTCCTCACGCCTGATCTATCTCATTTAAATGGCGAGAGATAAGAGTGAATAGCGGTCTGATATGATAATCCAAGTTTGACTTTCCCATCAAAAACACTCAGTGGCCAGCAATCAATAACGATTTTTCTCTTCAATTCTAAAAAACCTTTTGTATATATAAATTATTTAAAGTGAAATATTTCATATATATATATATATGTGTGTGTGTGTGTGTGTGTGGTGTGTGTGTGTGTGTGTGTGTGTGTGTGTGTGAGGAATTTTACACTTAACACCTGAACTAAATAAATGATGCAAACCCACAAGGAAAAAGGAACTAAGGACTTTCGTGTATTCAGCAATACACCTCTTCAGAGTGTCATCCTTACGAGGTGTACTGATGAATACACGAAAGGCTTTGAGATAGCTTTTCCTTTTTCCTCGGAGGTTTGCATCATATGTATATATATAAAATGCAAACCAACAAGTAAAAATAAAAAGATATATATATACATATATATATATACACACACACTGTATTTATATATATATATATATATATATGTACAGTTGCCCGCATATGTAATGTTTCTCGCCTCACAGACGACTTCGTACATGTGGCACGCCGCAGCGATAGTCAAGATACCCCAACTGTGGGGAAGGTGGGGTGAAGGGGGGACAACCGAGTCCAACAACATATAACACAGACATATACTGTATATCTAAAGTACAAGTGAATGTGCAGTCACTGACATACAGGTAATTATAATGTAATGTCTGTGTTCATAAAAAACAATTAATATGATCGTGAACAGCGTTGAACTTGACGATTGGTTAAGTCGTGATATTTTCGTTAGTTCTAACCTAACCAACCATCAAGGGAGTACAGTTGACTTAAGCGGGCATTCAATAATTTTACCGTAGGTTTCGATATATATATATATATATATATATATATATATATATATATATATATATATATATATATATATATATATATATTATATATATATATATGCTAGAGCTCCGCCCATTTTATGTCTATCTTTCAATCAGTCCGGAATACAGAGGCCTCCAACGGCCGCAGATGACCTCGGAGGCCGACGCCAAATAGCCTATGTTCTTTCCCGGCCTCAGTTACCTCTATCTCCCAAGTCTCATCCAAATCTGGGCAGTGGTTTGGCCGGCCATAAGAAACAAAGAAAGAAAGCAAGAAAGTTCGCAGGCAGTTGACCGTCACAATTATTAGTATAGATAAGGTTCCATTGTGATTATTGCAAGTCTATATGAACAGCTACGACAATACAACTTTTTATATACCAATGAATTTGAACCAAAAATAGACATTACACAACCAACCTCCACACTCCCTCATTCCCCTTCCCCACCCACCAGGCTTCTTTCTATTACCCTTGCTTATCATTATCATATACTCATCATCCTTTTTAGATGTTTTTCGCTTCCATCCTCAACCTGTTTTGTTCTTCGCATTCCCAGTTTGTGAGTGGTGACAAAGTGTTTTGGAAACAATCGACAATGATACTCCAGCTTTAGCAGCTATTTGTCTTTGAGTGTTGCCTCCTTTATGGAGAACAATAATTTTCAACCTATTCTTGTATGAAATTTCTTTATTTGGAGCCATTATACTATCTTATCTGTAAAAAAAATTAGAAGATGAGACATTTTTTTATTAATGTTTAACAAATAAGATGATATTTTTAAAGAAACTTGCGATTACATGAGGGTATAAACAACGTGTGTGAATCATTAGATCTATAAAATATGTTATTACATCAAACTGAATGGTATATTTACCAGTAAAGAACCTGGCCCTCAAAATTAGCAAAATCAATAAAAACTAATGCTGTACTGATTCATAGGAATCGGCAGAATCGGCAAAATTTAGCTGATTCTCTTACTGATTATTTAAAATTTTAAAATTTTCATTACAAAACAAAATCTAAATTTACAGAAAATTGAACACCAAAAAACACTATAATAATTTATACTCATTTCAAAGTGTAATTATATAAAAATATTTTACATTCACAAAAATGGCAAAGTATAATAAGTTAAGTTGTCCATAAATTTACATTTTCTCGACCAGCTAATCTCTAAATATTATAAACTATTGTAATGTAATTGTAATTGGTTGTGTAATGTTTATTTTTGGTTCAAATTCACTAGTATATAAAAAGTTGTATCGTGGTAGCTGTTCATATAGACTTGCAGTAATCATAATGGAACCTTATTACTGTATAAGACTAGTAAATTCCATGGAGTTCAATGCTGTATACGATTATATTAATTGTTTATCTTTATGAACATAGACATTACAATATAATTACCCGTATGTCAATGAATGTCAATTGTCCTTTAGATATATATGTCTGTGTTATATGTTGTTGGACTCGGATGTACCCCCTTCATCCCACCTTCCCCAGTTGGGGTACCTTGACTATCACTGCGGCGTTGCAAAATGTTTTAATTCGTATTAAGTTTGCTACTGCCTTTGGGGCGATTAATTGATAAGAACGTTGTTAAAAGTTTGAGTCAAGTTTTGTAAGTTTTCGATAATATTTGATCACTTTTGCAATTTTAATTCAAAGTTAAAACTTTTTGTCTTTGAAAAACATTAATCAGTTTCGCTGTACTGAAAAGTTCTAAATTTATTCATTGGTTTATTTAATCTATTTATTTATCTATCTATAATTATTGGTATATAATCTATATATATATACAGTATATCTATATATAATATATATGAAATCTATCTATATATAATCTATATGTAATCTATCTATATATAATCTATATATAATCTACTGTATATTTCATCTGTATATATTTATCTATAATTATCGGGATTTCGGTGAAGCTTTTGCTTTTGTGAAAAGATCACATATGCTCTCTTTCTAAACAGCTTCTAAGAGGTTAGGTGTGCTGTACCGCCTCCGCGGTTTCTTCACCCCCACTCAGTTGCTGCCTCTGTACAGGGGTCTTGTTCGCCGCTGTATGTTGTATGCTTCGCATGTGTTGGGTGGCTCAACCCACACAGCCGTACTTGACCGGGTGGAATCAAAGGCCTTTCGTCTCATCAATTCCCCGCCTCTTACTGATTGGCTTCAATCTCTCTCTCTCTCTCTCTCTTCACAGCAATATTGCTTCATCTCTCTTTACTATTACTATTATAACGGACATTGCCCTTCATAACTCTCTAACTGGATGCCTCCCCCTTTAAGGAGAGCACGCAACACCAGACTTTTTACACTTTCTCAGTCCTTTTCTGTCCAACTATCTAACGCAAGGGTTAATCGGTATTTTCAATTTTTCATCTAATCAACCGGTCGACTCTGGAACAATCTTCCTCAATCCATCTTTCCTCCTGTCTATGACCTCCCCTCTTTCAAACGCAAAGTGTCTAGGCATCTCGAAAACCCCGGACCTTGATTTTGGCTCTCTTCTTTTATGGGGGCTGGGGGCGCTTTTGCGGGCATTTGCCTTTGGCCCCTCCTTCCTGCATAATATATATATATATATATATATATATATATTCTCAGAACGCTACTACCCTTCTTCATTCGGCCTAATTAATTATACAAATGCCAAAGGGTTAGAACTTATGAGACCTGACAAAAAAAGGCAACGCTTTATTGTTTAGATATGTTTTAAAATGTATTACAATGTTGGGTATGAATTAAGTAAATCTATACCTCCCCCTTGCATTATAAAATCAGAATGCCATATATTATCGTTATTGTAAAAATAGAAGTACCCGAAGTGTAAACGTACCCAGTTAAAAGGAATTTGGGTTACTTACCCCTTTTCGTTCACAAATATTTTTTCTTTATACCAAAAAGTATTAAATTTACTGTTATTGGAGGCCAAATATTTTAGTAACTCGTCACTTACATTACGCCCATTTTGGGTTTCTTTACCGACATCGAACTGAAACGTTATGAAAAAAATGTTGAAACATTTGTGGTAAAGTCGCGTTTTAGTACGTTTTATATTTGTATTTACAGTGGGACATTACAGTCCCACTTGTAATGAAAGGGGATAATGTTGTTATCACTTGTTAATAACTTAAATACAAATCGTAATACTTAACCGCCTATGGTCGATTGCTACAAAATGTAAAGGTTTCAAATAATCGCAATGATACTACTACAAAAAAATTCGTTAATATTTTGTATATGAAAATTAAGAAAACGTGTAGGGTAGAGGAGGAGGGTTCGTCTTCACGTAGCAACGCAACGTCCCGAGTACGGCTTCTTACCACCACATTCACTTCAGTCTTTGTATATAATTTATTAAAGGGTTACTAGTACATTTTCTTATGAAAGCGCTAAAATGAAACTAGTTTTACTCAAAAGCTACACTTAAAATGAAAATTTTGGGACATACTCGAGACGTTATTCTGACTCGGAGACGAACCCTCCTCCTCCTCTTCGGCTCCACGTTTTACTTCAGTCTTTATATAAACTCAAACTAGGGTCATTGTAATTTTCTATGATACACGGTTAATATTTTAATGGTTTACCAAAATTTAAGAAAATTTAATTAACAATTTTAAGGGAAATTTTGTTTACGAGTTTTTAAGAAATTTAAATGACTAATTTTTAAATTAATTGAATTTACAGACTCCTTCATTATTTTTAACTATTTTCTAAATTTTAATTTAACCTAATTTTAAATTAAAGTTTGATGTTTACTCGTTCTTCACTCTTTAAAGCGAATCTTTGGCTCAGTGAGGAATAGAAATCATGAAGGGGTGTGTTTTTTTTAGGGGGTGGGTTAACTTTTTAACGGCAAAGGTCACGTAAAGGAGGAGACCTACGACTTTAGCCATCTAATGGTGGCTACATCATCGGAAAGCGGATGAACAGTCACGTATTCAACTACTAAACAGACCCAACGTCGTTTAACTCCCCTGATCTAACGGGAGGTGGTGTTACGATGTAACCAAACCATAGCCCTACCAATCATAAAGCGCAGTTTTAAAGCGGAGTTGTTTTCTATGCTCGAACGCTTCGTCACAGTAAAACTAAATTTTAACTTTAATTCATTTTACAAATTAAAATTTAAAAGTTAAAAATTTTTTCTTTATATAAAATCTTATTTTATTTACTACAGTCTGAAAAGCGATGTTTTATTCGTTTGTCGTTCAAGTGAATTTAAAAATATAAAAATAGACCAAATGTTGTTCGTTTAAGGAAACCTTCACGTCAAACGGATACATTTTTGCCTCTCTCTCTCTCTCTCTCTCTCTCTCTCTCTCTCTCTCTATATATATATATATATATATATATATATATATATATATATATATACAGGTGTTTGAAAACTTTCTGTACAAATTGTAATGGGAGATAGGCAACACCAAGACAAACCCTTTTCGTCTATAAGTGTATGTCCGCTGACGTCACCATTCGGCGCGAGAGGCGCCGCTGCAATTGGCTAAAGGTGAAGTGGGCTAGACTCGCGCTTGCCGCGGGCATTCTTAAATCGGACGTAGTACGCGTAACATGGAGCGCTTCACGACTGCTGAGATGGCTGACATACATATGGTGTATGGGGCTGCCAATGGAAACGGAAGAGCTGCTGTGAGGTTGTACCGACAGCGCTTCCCAAACAGACGTGTGCCAAACCACCAAACGTTTGCGCATTTGCATCGGCAACTGCGAGAAACTGGAACATTCCATGCAAACATGCATGACACTGGTCGGGAGAGAAACGTGCGCACTCCTGACATGGAAGAAGAAATCCTACGGCGATTTGAGGACAATCCAAGCGCAAGCACGCGAGGTGTTGCACGTATCCTCGGTGTGAACCACGACCTGGTCTGGAGAGTGTTGCACGAGCAGCAGTTACATCCGTTTCATCGTCAGAGAGTCCAGGCATTACAACCTCGGGATTACCCTCTTCGTGTGGAATTCGCACGCTGGTTTCTGCAGCAGACAGCGGTGCAGCCTAATTTTCCTGCTTATGTGCTGTTCTCAGATGAGGCCTGTTTCACACGTGAGGGTGTGTTTAACATGCACAATTCTCACGTGTGGGCGCACGCAAATCCACATGCTACACGGGTGCATGCTCATCAAGAACGGTTCGCCGTCAATGTTTGGGCGGGTATCGTCCATGGCAAGTTGACTGGGCCGTACCTGCTGCCTGCCCGACTCGACGGGCGGGTTTATCGGATATTTCTTGAAGAAACGTTGCCGGAACTGCTGGAAGATGTTCCCGTGGCTATTCGTAGACGAATGTGGTTTCAACACGACAGGGCCCCAGCACACTCCAGCAACGATGTGCGGGATTATCTGAACGCCACTTTTGGGGACCGATGGATAGGCCGGGTGGGCCCGTAGCCTGGCCACCGAGATCGCCCGATTTAACATGCCTCGATTTCTTCCTGTGGGGACACATGAAGAACCTCGTGTACGAGACTCCCATTTACTCAGAAGAAGACCTCGTAGCAAGAATCGCTGTCGCCGCTGGAACTGTTCCCGAAATGCCGGGAATCTTTCGACGTGTACGTCTGTCAATGCTTCGACGCTGTCGGGCATGCATTGATGCTACCGGTCGCAACTTTCAGCACCTTCTTTAAATAAACATGTTACGCGTACTACGTGCGATTTAAGAATGCCCGCGGCAAGCGCGAGTCTAGCCCACTTGACCTTTTAGCTAATTGCAGCGGCGCCCTCTCGCGCGAATGGTGACGTCAGCGGACATACACTTATAGACGAAAAGGGTTTGTCTTGGTGTTGCCTATCGCCCATTACAATTTGTACAGAAAGTTTTCAAACACCCTGTGTATATATATATATATATATATATATATTATATATATATATATATATATATATATCGTATGATACACACAGACCGTGAATGGAACAAGGAACTCTTCTGGGAAATTACATCCACTATAGTTCGAATAAGTAATGATAAATGACAAATACTATAGTTTTTTCTTTTCATGATGGAAAGTCCAACGTGGGCACCGGGTTACTCGCAAAGAGTTCCTTGTTCCATGCACAGTCTGTGTTTAACATAAAGTTTCTCTGGGGACCATTCTGAGTTTGTGTGTGTATATATATATATATATATATATATATATATATATATATATATACTCGTAGTTTGTTGAAAATATGTCTTGTTATTTTACCATTTTAGGGCATTGAATAAAATACTTCTGAATTATTTTAAGATAGAAGAATAAGAGTTGTTTATTTCTTTCGTTCGGAATAATAAAAATACATCCATAAAAATTTATTGTCATAAAAATGAAAATAAAAATTTGTTGGACTTTTTCATGTTTTCTATTCACATATTTTTCCGGACTCATTTTCACATTTTTTACTATTTTATTACTGGAGTCAGAAACCGGTTCCCATTAGACCACTGTTTCTCAAAAGGTACGGAGTAACCCCAGGGGTACGCCAAGGGGTCCTGAAAATATAACCCTTTTTAATTTTATATACGATTAACAAACGGCCACGAGTCACACGATCGTAAAGAAAGTAAAAATCGTCTATCTCTCTCGAAAATCCAGAAAATCAAGCGAAAGAATTCAAGGGGTACAGAAGAAGAAAAAGTTTGAGAATCGCTACATTAGACCAACGAGGTTAAGCAACGTCAGGTTTATTAAACAAGTGAATAGGTGATCGTCCTCTGTACTGAAGTACCCAATAATAACGCAGTAACATCCTTTGCTAACGATACAAAAAGCAGTATGCACGAATGCAAAACATAGCTGACGTAGTCTTTACAAAAGGACACAAGCAGAATACAGAGTTGGTCAGAAGATGGCAATATACCAAATCATACCAAAACTAGTATATTACTCAGTCTTAACTTTCCCATAAGAATAACTGGTTAGTTAGATGGAATCTGGAAAATAACTAAAATACTGGGAAAGATGATATAAATCAAATGTGTACCTGTTCAAAAGTTAGACAAGGAGCACCCTAATACTGAAGGAAAATACTTTTGCCGTCAGCGAACCAACACTATTTAACTAGTTACCAGGAGAACTACATAAATGGATACCTGGCTCAGGACAATCCCAGATGATTCGGTGGTACAGCATCGTTGCATGAAATTCGTACCAGAGAGAGAGAGAGAGAGAGAGAGAGAGAGAGAGAGAGAGAGAGACCTTCAACTGAGCTTCAACCATGTTTGCTTCACCCGAATCACAGTAAGTGCTGGAATTGATCGTCGTTGTTATGTAAATACAATTGAACGTCGTGCTGTATGTTGTCAAAGGAACGTTGCAATACATCCTTAAAAATTATTCGAGTGTTTTAGATGGTATGCTGTACCTTTTCCATGGTGAAGATTGTTGCATCTGTACATTGTCATATTTCATAAATTCATGAATCACTTGGGCGATGCTGAACTTACACCAAGAACTTCCAACAAGACCGTGCAACATATAGCACATCACACATACCCCCCCCCCACACACACACACACGTATGGCTCATATGCAGTCCTCCTTCAATCATTACGAAAGATTTATGGTCAAAAAGATCTGATCAATCACCAGATTCTCTTTTTGTTGGACGACAATTGAAAGAAAAAAGTTTTATGGAATAATCTTCACACCAAAGAAGACCTGAAACACAGAGTATATTGCGTACATTTAAGCAATGAAAATGGCAAAAAATATAATAGGGGCCGGTTGAGGGGGGGGGTAGTTAAACAAACAATATCGTACGGAAAAAGAAAGATTTTAAATTGAGAATAAAAAGGTAGATGAAAGAGCAATGAATTGTTATGGAAGAATTTTTAAAACATTTCAACATCGTGTAAAATCAAACCATTATCAAATTTCTCTTCCAATAAAAAATAAATAAATATTTATAACAGCTATGAATAAACAACGCGAAACGTGTGTGTGTGTGTTTGTTTGTTTGAAAGAGAAGGATAAAATATAAAATATTGGTGCTCAATCAGCAGATAATTCCCAAAAGAGTTCCAAAAATCGGCTGAAAAATAATTCATTCTTTTATAATAATCTTCCAGCTATTGAATACTTTATATATATATATATATATATATATATATATATATATATATATATATATATATATATATATATATATATATATATATATATATATATAATACACACACACCACAAGTATATCCAGGCAGAAGATAAATAAATAAAGAAATTAATAGGTAAATAAATAACAGACCTACGTACAGTTGCCCGCATATATACAGTAATGTTCCTCGCCTCACAGGCGACTCCGTACATGTGGCAACGCCGCATCGATAGTCAAGGTACCCCAACTGGGGGAAGGTAGGGTGGAGGTGGGGACAACCGAGTCCAACATAGGGCTGGGCATTCGGAATCCAGGGATCCCGAAAGTAAAGTAGACAGCTCATTTCCCGGGAAAACTGTCATCGATCCCGCGATTTCCCGGTATTCTATTTTCATTGGAGACTTTTAAACAGTTTTATTACGAGGTATATTTATTTCATGCAAAGGCTTTTCACAATTGAAGTTTTCGTTCACTTATTTTTCAAACTTTGAAAACCGTTTTCGATTGAGTATGGGGTGAAATAATATCATTTTCTTCCTACTGAAAAGTGAAACTGATAATTTATAATCCCATCATGTCACGCAGCCAAAGTGAATCCAAATCATTGCAGCATTTTGAACGACTAGAAGGAAATGAAAGTGCTAAGTGCAAGAAATGTTCTGCAGTAATAAAATGCAAAGGATATTCAACAAGTGGTTTGGTTCGTCATTTGAAAAGTGTCCATAAGCTCGAAGACGAAAACTTAAAAAGACCATGTGCAGAGACTTTAGATCCTGCCAGTAAGAAAAAAAACAAGGTTGAGCAATGTTCAACAAAAAATAACTTCGTTTGTATTTAAACCAGAGACAGAGACCAGTGAAGAAATTGTCGCAAAGCTTGTTTCTGTTGATGGTTTATCAATTCATACAATTGCGAACGGTGAATTTATTAGAAAATCTTTCGTTGAAAAAAATGTCATTACCAAAAACACCGTCTCAAGTTATGGATATGGTGCACAAACAATATAATATTGCAAAAGAATCTGTTACTTCGGAAATTACAAAAAAAAAAGTATCAGATGGTGAAACAGTTAGCATTTCTTTAGATGAATACACATCGCTACGAAATCGTCGCTATATGAATGTTAATGTTTGTGCAGTTGGAAAGTTCTGGAATTTGGGAATGGTTCGTATATTTGGATCTCTACCTGCTGATAAAACTATTGAGCTTGTCGACAAAAACTAAAAGACTTTAAATTAAGCATGGAAAATGACATAGTTGCTAGTTAGCATTTCTTTAGATGAATACACATCGCTACGAAATCGTCGCTATATGAATGTTAATGTTCGTGCAGTTGGAAAGTTCTGGAATTTGGGAATGGTTCGTATATTTGGATCTCTACCTGCTGATAAAACTATTGAGCTTGTTGAAAAAAACTAAATGACTTTAAATTAAGCATGGAAAATTACATAGTTGCTAGTGTAACAGATGGAGCCAGTGTCATGGTAAAATTTGGAAGAATTAGCCGTAGTGAGCATCAACAATGTCTTGCACATGGTCTGCACTTGGCTGTTTGTGATGTCCTTTACAAAAAAAGTAATTCAAGAAACGCAACAGTTAATCAACAGTTATCAGAAGACATTTCTGAGGAAGATGCAAGCATGAACAATGATAGTGATGAAGAAAATGTTGACGAAGACGAATTTACAACTGCTGTCGAAATTTCAAACAACAATGCTGATAATTTTGCCGATGTTAGGCCAATTGAACTAGCAGAAGGGTTTGAAGACACACATTACATGGGGCACTCAATATATTTTACCCCACCCTTTTTTCTTAGCTAAATAATAGGCCATGGGGCTGAAGTATCTTTTGGGCCGTAAGTTTGAACTTTTTGCGTTTCACATAACCGGATTTTTCCAGTTTGAACCTCCCTTCCTTGTATAAAATCGTTTTTAAATGCCCTTGTATAAAACCGATGGTTAACGCAGTTTCGAAAATGGCGTATGACAGTGCTGTGCGTCGTAAACAGAGAGCTGTTATCAAGTTCTTAACGGCAGAGAAGGAAACAGTTGGAAATATTTACAAACGTCTACAAAACGTTTACGGAGATGCTGTTGTTGAGCGAAGCACAGTTGGACGCTGGTTTAAACGTGTGAGATCATCGGAGAGAGGGAGAGCCAGCCTCGATGATGAGCCACGCAGCGGTCGCTCGGCATCGGCTGTCACATCTCGCACTGTGTAACGTGCTGACAGCATCGTTTGATCAAATCAGCGCGTCACACACAAGAAGCTATCACTAGAGCTAGGAATTAGTGAAGGAAGTGTGAATACGATAATTCAGCAACTGAGATACTCAAAAGTATGTTCACGGTTTGTTCCTCGCGAACCGACTGAAGATCACAAAGCCCAAAGAAAAGAAATTGCTTCCGAGTCGTTGGTTCGATACGAGACAGAAGGGGATGACTTCCTTTCACGAATTGTGACTGGGGATGTGACTTGGGTACACCACTTTGAACCTGAAACAAAACGCCAATCGATGGAGTGGCATCACGCAGACTCCCCACGCAAGAAAAAGTTCAAAATGGCTCCCTCTGCAGGAAAGGTTATGGCCACCATCTTCTGGGACATGAAAGGGGTGAGTCTCGTGGACATTATGAAGAAAGTACAAACAATCAATTCAGAGGCATATATTACTACCCTAGAGAGACTCCAGAGACGTATAAAGCGAGTTCGATCGGAGAGAAAACTGGAAGACGTCCTTCTTTTGCACGATAACGCAAGACCACACAACAGTTTGCAAACAAGAGAGGCTATCACAAAAATGTGCTTGACTGTGTTACCCCACCCTCCATACAGCCAGGATCTGGCACCTTCAGACTTCCATTTGTTTGGGCCAATGAAGGATGCTATTCGTGGAAGAAAGTTTCAGAGTGACGATGAGGTCGTTAAGGAGGTTGAGAGGTGGCTCCAGCGGAACCCAGGGGACTTTTACCAGCAAGGAATAAAGGCCCTTGTTTCGAGATGAAGGAAAGTCGTAGAAAAGGATGGAGACTATGTGGAAAAATAAAAACTTGTATAAAAGGTATGTAACTCCTTGTGCACAAAATTTCTGGAACTTACAAGGAAACTTTGAAAGAGAAGAAAAAGGTGGGGCAAAATATATTGATTGGCCCTCGTACATTACACTATTACAAAAGTGAGAAAAATTGTGAAATTATTTCGTAGATCGACCTTAAAAAACGAAATCTTACAAAAATATGTAAGACTTGAGCATAACAAAGAACTTCATCTACAACTCGATTCACAAACAAGATGGAATAGTTTAATAGTAATATTGGAAAGATTTGTACAACTAAAAATACCAATTTCGAAAGCATTGATTGACCTTGGGATTGGAAAGGGCATGGACATTTCAGATGAAGAATTTGAATATATATAAATGTTATTATCTCATCTTTGAAATCGGTTAAAATTGGATTGGAGAAGCTTGGTAGTAGAGATGCAACATTGCTCACTGCAGAAGGTGTGTTTGCTTTTATTGTAAATGAGTTGAGAGAACAGAAAACTTGTTTTTCTACCACCTTAAAACAATCAATAGAAAAAAAGACTTCAAAAGAGACGTAATAAGAAGCTCGTAGAATTATATAAATATTTAAACAATCCTATAATAGCATTTAATTCAACTTGTGTATGTGTGTGTATATATATATATATGAATAGAAACGACGTAAATTGCAGTTAATTGCATATATATACCGTAAAATTCGGTGTACAAGTCGACGTGGTGTATAAGTCGACCCAAGATTTTGGTTAAGAAATTCGTGTTTCAAGATATATCCTTTGTATAAGTCGATCCCCCACTCCTCCACTAACCAACCAACCATTCATTCAAAAAATGTGGGATTAGTAATCAAATGGATGGGATGGAAGATGATTTGTTGCGGAGAGATAGTGATAACGAAGAAGATGCAGTAAACAATTTAAGCGATTCCGATTCAGATACATATGGCGACCTTGATCCTAATACTAACTAAATTTTTAAAGTTTTTTATTGTCTTTTAACCTTTTAACTGTGTTTTTAATAAATAAAGTGTAATTCAATATCTGTATTTGAGCTCATCCTTGATCATGTGCACCAGTTTACCTCTCTTGGATTAAGGTTCTGATTTCATACTTGTTGTATAAGTCGACCTTAAAATTTAAAGATATTTTTTAAGGCTTTAAACATCGACTTGTACACCGAATTTTACGTATATATATATATAATATATATATATTGAATCTGTAGAGCATGTAGGTAGCTACTGAATATGCTCAAAGGTTTCAATAACGATGTTTCATTACTGCACTAATAGATTTACAAACCAAAGCCAGCGAGCGAAGTGTCTTTCATGAATGCAGAATTCATATCAGTAAAATATACTTCAT
This sequence comes from Bathynomus jamesi, assembly GCA_023014485.1. NCBI lineage: Eukaryota > Metazoa > Arthropoda > Malacostraca > Isopoda > Cirolanidae > Bathynomus > Bathynomus jamesi. The sequence continues at coordinate 442,719 of JAJOZX010000236.1, forward strand.
GGCCCAATGCAATCCGTAAAGGAATAAAGCAGAAACGACCTTGTTGTTATTCGTGAAATGTCAAAAGCATTCCTGTCTCTTTTCCGTCTATAGTTTGCATAGACAGACTTCAATCGAAGTTGTAATCAAAGGTCGTTTCTCGAGAGAGATATCAAACGCTCTTGCGCGAGTTATTTAGCGAGTCTCGAGTGGCCTGAGACTGATCACTCAAAACAAGGTGGCGCCAGTGAGCAACGTTTTGTTATAGCACAAAACGGATACACACACGATTTACAGTGTGTGTATAACTGTATATAGTATAATGTACACTAGGTCTGTTCAAAAGGTATCCAGACGGGGTGTTTATTTTTAGAACACGGTCACACTTGGAGTTGTGACTGTGCTAAACATGTCTCTGCATGTCGAGACAAGTTGACTGATAGGGTTGCACTGCATTGTATAGCGTCAGTCCACTGTGGTGAGCCGATAAAGTTAAACGTGTTTTGTTTCGGGGCGATTTCTTCATGTTACTTGTTTTTTTTGTTTTTTTACTGTGAAGGTGTTGGGCACCATGAATATGCTCCACAGGGACAAACAATCAACAAGGAATTTTACGTTGAAGTTCTGAGACGTCTACGTGAAGCAGTTCGGAGGAAACGGCCGCAGAAGCGGGAGTCCGGAGACTGGATGCTTCATCACGATAACGCACTATCTCACTCGTCGCAACTTGTTCAGCAATTTTTGGCCAAAAATGTTAACCCCGAAGTGCAGTAGCCTCCATATACGCCAGATTTGGCTCCATGCGACTTATTTTTTTTCCGAAGCTCAAACAAACCCTGAAAGGACACCGATTCGATGATGTTGAGACCATTAAAAGAAATTCGACTAAGCAGCTTTTGGCCATTAAGAAAAGTGCTTTCAAAAAAATGTTTTCAACAGTGGCAGGATCGTTGGGTAAAGTGTGTGGCTTCAGAAGGAGCGTACTTTGAGGAAGATGAAGCCTTAAACCCTGTAAGTACCATATTCTGCCTATAATTGCATCAGTCCGGATACTTTTTTGAACGAACCTCGTGTGTGTGTTGTGTGTGTGTGTGTGTGTGTGTGTATATATGGGATGAATTTCACATTTAAACATGTGAAATGAATGAATGATGCAAACCCACAAGGAAAATAAAAATTATTCCAAGGCTTTTCGTGTATTCTCTGACGAGGTGTACTTCTGAATACACGAAAGGCCTTGGAATCGTTTTTCTTTTTTGCTTGTGGGTTTGCATCATATACTGTATATATATATATATATATATATATATATATATATATATATAATATATATATATATGCTGCAAATCCACAAGGAAAAGAAAAACGATTCCAAGGCCTTTCGTGTATTCAAAGCTACACCTCGTCAGGGAATGAAGATAAAAGGCGAGAAGCCCATAAATTATACAACGTACAGGAAAACCAAAACAATTAGCACATACTTAACAAGGGTTAATGAGAGGCAAAAGAAATTTTAACATGATGTCGTCAATGTTATACGTCCCCGCACTGTTATTGAAAGTGTTTTTAAAATGAATAAATGCACATTCTAGAATATTTCTTTCTATTATATCTCTGTTTTTAACAAGTGCTTTAGAACTATCCCACTTGATGCTATGGTTACATCTATACATATGGTTAAATAAAGCATTGGAAGTATTAGCTGCTCTACACACATATTTATGCTGTTTTACCCTAATATCTAACGTTTTACCGGTTTGGCCTATATATACTGAGTTACATTGTGTACATCCAATCGAATACACACAGCCAACAACATTATCAGGGCTATTCTTTATTAGGCGTGATTTAACAGTATTATTATACTTAAAGATTACATTAATGCCAATTGCTTTAAGTACAGTTGGAAGGTATTGAAAATTAACATGGTAAGGTAGGCTAAGGATATTTTTACGCTGAAATTCCTTTACAATTACATTATTATAATACCTATTCTTGGCTTTTTTAAGATAGTTATCTAAAAATGAAGTAGGATAACATAATTTAGTACCAATATTCATGATATTGCATAACTCGGAATCTAAAAATTCAAGACTGACAACTCTCAATGCTCGAAGAAACATAGCAGAGAAAATAGAGGATTTAATCGAAGGATGATGGTCAGAATAAAAATGCACATAAGAGTTATTATTAGTAGGCTTACGGTAGACTTCATATTTGAACTGATTAGAGCATCTCCAAATTTTTAGATCAAGAAAAGATAGGCTTCCATCATTTTCTTTTTCAACTGTAAACTTAATAGATGGGACTAAATTGTTTAGCCTACCAAGAAATAAGTCAACATCCAAATTATTAGGCCAAAGGCATAAAATATCATCTAAATACCTGTACCAAACCAGGTTAAAATTAACAATCGTAGGCAAAATTCTACTTTCAAAAAATTCCATATATAAATTAGCTAGTACAGGTGAAAGGGGATTTCCCATAGCCAATCCAAACGACATAGCATAAAACTTATTTTCAAACTGAAATTTACAATCTTTGACACAAAGCTTAATTAACTCAATAAGAGTGTTGTGTTGAACAGGGAAAGAATATTCAGAGATCTTATCTTTTAAAAAATCAAGTAGGTCATCAACAGGGACTTTTGTGAATAGCGAGCATACATCGAAGCTTACCAATTTGAAATTAGGGTCATTAGGGAATTTCAGTTTGTCAATAAGATCCATGCTATTTACAATATGTGACTCAGAAATAGAGCCAACTAACGGCGTTAATAAACTAACTAACCATTTTGATAGCTTATAGGTTACGGAGCCCACTGAGCTAACAATAGGCCTCATGGGATTATTAACTTTGTGTGTTTTTACTAAGCCGTACAGATATGGTAGTGACGGATTGATACTAAGAAACTGCTGTGAAAGCCCATTATAGTTACTAGCTAATTTATATATGGAATTTTTTGAAAGTAGAATTTTGCCTACGATTGTTAATTTTAACCTGGTTTGGTACAGGTATATAGATGATATTTTATGCCTTTGGCCTAATAATTTGGATGTGGACTTATTTCTTGGTAGGCTCAACAATTTAGTCCCATCTATTAAGTTTACAGTTGAAAAAGAAAATGATGGAAGCCTATCTTTTCTTGATCTAAAAATTTGGAGATGCTCTAATCAGTTCAAATATGAAGTCTACCGTAAGCCTACTAATAATAACTCTTATGTGCATTTTTATTCTGACCATCATCCTTCGATTAAATCCTCTATTTTCTCTGCTATGTTTCTTCGAGCATTGAGAGTTGTCAGTCCTGAATTTTTAGATTCCGAATTATGCAATATCATGAATATTGGTACTAAATTATGTTATCCTACTTCATTTTTAGATAACTGTCTTAAGAAAGCCAAGAATAGGTATTATAATAATGTAATTGTAAAGGAATTTCAGCGTAAAAATATCCTTAGCCTACCTTACCATGTTAATTTTCAATACCTTCCAACTGTACTTAAAGCAATTGGCATTAATGTAATCTTTAAGTATAATAATACTGTTAAATCACGCCTAATAAAGAATAGCCCTGATAATGTTTTGGCTGTGTGTATTCGATTGGATGTACACAATGTAACTCAGTATATATAGGCCAAACCGGTAAAACGTTAGATATTAGGGTAAAACAGCATAAATATGCGTGTAGAACAGCTAATACTTCCAATGCTTTATTTAACCATATGTATAGATGTAACCATAGCATCAAGTGGGATAGTTCTAAAGCGCTTGTTAAAACAGAGATATAATAGAAAGAAATATTCTAGAATGTGCATTTATTCATTTTAAAAACACTTTCAATAACAGTGCGGGGACGTATAACATTGACGACATCATGTTAAAATTTATTTTGCCTCTCATTAACCCTTGTTAAGTATGTGCTAATTGGTTTGGTTTTCCTGTACGTTGTATATATTTATGGGCTTCTCGCCTTTTATCTTCATTCCCTGACGAGGTGTAGCTTTGAATACACGAAAGGCCTTGGAATCGTTTTTCTTTTTCCTTGTGGGTTTGCAGCATTTATTCATTTCACGTGTTTTATTGTGAAATTCATCCCATATATATATATATATATCATGTTTTTATTTCATTTTTTCAAATCGTGTAAACTACTTTAAGTAGAAGATTAAGCATTTCTTACAAAGGTTTTGTCCTTTTGTGAGACTTTTCAAACTTGTAACATAATAAAGAAAACTTCTCCAAAAGTCCAAAGTGGTAACTTCACTTTTGCGATAATAAAAATGAATTTGAAATGTTATTTTCTTTCCCCAAAGCACTTCTAGATGCTTTGCTGTGTGTGTGTGTGTGTGTGTGTGTGAGAAGAAGTAAAAACAAAAAACAAAGTTTGTTTATAACAGGACCCTATTTGGCAGTGGTTTAAAAAACTTTAAAATATTTACTAATTTTTTGCTTTAAGCTCTCGTATGTATTTTTCCTTTTGCCAACGGGTCTGTGGTTCGAGATGTTCATAGAATACGAATGTACGTCTTTGTCTTTAAGATTTCTAGCTTTGAACGAAATTGTATCTTTGAATATTTAATATATAAGCATTTGAACAAGAACTAACTGCGGTATATATACTCTATTATGTTTTGGTGACGATGTCTGCTTGACAGCTTGAATTACAACCTACTTCTGAAATCTATTTTCAATATACATTACGTATATATATATATATATATATATATATATATATATATATATATATACACTTTCGTTAACCTGATTTTTGTTTCCGCCCGAATTGCTAATTCTGACGAAGATGAAGCTTATTGCTCCACCTTGGACCTACAGATTAACGGGGAATCCGAACTACAACCCATAACGGCCGGTCAGAAATTACGAAGTCTTTGCCTGGACTCGATCTCACAACCTCCCGATCAGCAGCCCAGCGTCTTAACCACTACGCTACCCAGGGTACCCATTCATCTACCAACCTATTTTTTTCTGGAAGGATGAACAGCCGGGTAAGCTGCGCGCCGTCTGCTTTCTCCGGGAATCGAACCACCTGGAGCCGGTGGATTCATGATCAGCGCGATGCCAAGCACTACACCACCGAGGTTTAAAAAATTAATTAATATACCAGAAAAACAAAGCCAAAAATATTTTATTGTTCCTACAAATAAATATAAATATTTGCAAAAATTTAATTATTCGTTATAAAATGTCAAATATTTCGTAATTTTTCATCCGAATTTTTTATGATGAAATTCGGTATTATATTATAAATAAATTAAGATTATTATCCAGTATTTGAGGCAAAATTTAATAAAAATAATATATATATAATTTATCGATGGATTCATAGTTCAAGTGTGTGTGTGTGTAATATATATATATATACACCTTTGGTAACCTTCGGTGTATATATATATATATATATATATATATACCTTTGGTAACCTTCGGTTTGCTTGTTCATTCTGACGAAGGTCAAGCGTTTCACTCCACCTTAGACCTACAGTTTAACGTGGAATCCGAACCACGCCCCACCAGCAGCCAAGCGTTTTACCCACTAGGCTACCCAGAGTACCCATTTTTCTACCAACCACTTTCTTTATTGTGTTGAAGGATGAACAGCTGGGTTTTGCTGCGCGCAACCTGCCGTCACCGGGTCTCGATCCCGGGGCCGATGGATTCGTAGTCAGCGACGCTAACCACTACACCACTGAGGCGCATATATAAATATATATATAAAAAAATTATATATATATATATATAATATAATATATATATATATATATATATATATATATATATATTATATATATATATATATAAGGGAGATTTTTAAAAGTAGGACAAACTCATTATAATTCCGATGGATTTAAATAGAATTGGCTCCTATTCTCATGTTGGTCTTACCTGTAATATATACAAAGGATGTATAGAATGTTCTCATAAACACCTTTAAGGTCCGGATATTCTAAGAACATTGCACGAGACACCTTTCATACCCATGTAGACTTTCGTGCTCATGTTTACCATCCGATATTCGAGTCTTCTTTAAGTCCCTAAATATTCCATGACTTAAATAGAAAAGAAATTCGTTTGTGAAACAGAGATTATATGGGGCAAATGTCTTCTCTTAGAAAAAAGAAGAAAAGAAACTATAGGTCTAGTGTATAGTAAAATCAGCGGGTTCAACTTCCAGGTCAAAGTAAGACTTTATCGCAAAAGTCTGTAGGAAAAGCCTTTCAGTTTTCGAATCTATATACCGGGTAAGCGAAAAGTCCCTGTGCACCTTCCACTTCCAACACAGCGCAGATACAGGTTCACTACGCGTCTTGCAGGTGCACATAGACTCTTCGCTCACCCTGTATTATCTATCGACTATATTCTTTTGCTTTTAAGAGTCACTGGATGCAAATAAACTCTAAAATCGAATTTGCAATTTTTTGTAATTTTTGCAAATTTCTGATGCACCTTCGATAATCAGGTTATTCTCAATACATTCTTCTCTCCTGTATCAGGAATTTATGCTATGTCGTGTATGAGAATATCTTTAATGTAGCATGAATTTATGTTAGATTTGTCTCTCCAAAGTAAATGCTTAAAGTATTTTAAATACTTTTATCAGCGTTAACAAAACCTTTTACGAAAACCTATTACGGCAAACCTATTCATTGAAAGAGAAAAGACGCTGCATTTATAAAAAGGAGGCTTTTTGTTCTCATTCTTTATTGAACCATCTTCCGAATGCATATAACGGCGCGCCAGAAATCGCGCGGGAGCGATTTTGGGCGATAAATCTATGCAAATTACACTATATTGCGACGAAGGGGAAGAGACAAGAGGTCTTTGTTCATCTCGGTCCTGATGATGCCATGCATCTTTTACTTTGACATGATCACCATATAAACACGGGAAAATAGGTAAAGTTGGTAGTTAACCACTTGAATATTTATGAAGGCCAAAAGTTGGAATATAAAATAAGCTTAAAAAAATCATAAATTCTACAATTTAATTATAAGTTTAAACTGAATCGACCAAATAATAGGCACACATTTCAAAAGTATTTATGGTAATTTACAAGAAACAAACAGCTACTTACACACACACACACACACACACACACACACACACACATATATATATGTGTGTGTGTGTGTGTGTGTGTGTGTGTGTGTAAAGATTCAGAGAGAGAGAGAGAGAGAGAGAGAGAGAGAGAGAGAGAGAGAGCTACAATACGCGTAAATTGATTTTAATACCAATACTGAAGTAAAATTTGCAATACAGAAGAGGGATCGTGCCAGCGTCTTTGGGTAACTCCCCCAGTACATCTTACCACTGCACCATACATATATATATTTTTTTTTTTTGTTTCCGGCCATTTGTTCACTCTGACGAAGGTCAAGCTTGTTCCCCACCTTAGACCTACAGCTCAACGTGGAAAAAAAAATATATAGTTCTGATAAAAAAAATGAGAAAAATAAGATCTCACAAAATATAGTTCAGGTTTTTTATTGTTTCAAACCTTCGACTTTACGCAAAACAGGTATCGAATGCAATAACAAATATCAATAAACACCATTTGGAAATGCATTGTCATCATTATTATTATATAAAATGTATATAATATAAATATTGGATCACCTGAATGAAGATCAGGGCCCCCAGCCTTCTTTAGTTAGCTTATAAGGTTAGCTTATAAGGTTAGTTCGTGATATTTTCGTTAGTTAGCCTTATAAGGCTAACGAAAGAAGGCTGGGGGCCCTGATCTTCAGGTGATCCTAAATATTTACTGTCGTTATCATCATCATCATCATCATTTGCAGGGAGTGTAAAAGTTTACTGTAAAATCGAGACATAAATGGCTAATAAAAATGTAAGGAAATGAAACATAGGATAATATTAGCCAATTCATTTAATAAAATAAGTATTAAAAAAGTATATTTTACTTATTTTAATTAGATATTTTAATGAATTAAAATAAAATTTAGTATTTACTCGTTCCTTTAGTTCAGCGGAGACAGTAGATAAAATACTAAGATTGTATTTCTCAAATAGTTTGCCTTGCGATATAATATTATAAGGCAAATTGTTGTACATTTTTGTTATTATTTGTTATTCAGGGTGACAAATTGCAAAGAAACGCATATATATATATATATATATTTTTTTTTTTTAACTGCAACCACAGTATAATTAATGTAAAGAACGACGCTTGTGTAGAAGAACGTTCCGCACAAGATGGGGAGGGAGAACGAACAAATGAAAAATGAGGTAACCACCCGGAAATCGAACCCGAGATCTTCCAATTGCCGGTCAGATATGCTATCCATTACACCATGGGCCTCGATTAATCAGAAGTCGTAATTCTCCTACATACGAGCAGAAACCAATGCCATGAGGGGGCACCTTCGCATGCCGCACACATATACATTTGAACTGCAAACAACACACAGTATAATTAATGTAAAGAACGACTCTCGTATGTTGGAGAATTACGACTTCTGATTAATCGAGGCCCATGGTGTAGTGGATAGCATATCTGACCGGCAATCGGAAGATCTCGGGTTCGATTCCTGGGTGGTTACCTCATTTTTCATTTGTTCGTTGTCCCTCCTCATCTTGTGCGGAACGTTCTTCTACACAAGCGTCGTTCTTTACATTAATATATATATAACGTAAATAGAGATAGCTTTTACGAAATAGCACAATATAGTAGAACTAGAAATAACGGGTGTAAACTGACAAGTCGAAGGTTCGAGACGGCAGTCGCCAAAAACTTTTTTACGCATAGAATAGTAAATAGCTGGGGTTACCTGAAGATCAGGGCCCCCAGCCTTCTTTAATTAGCCTTATAAGTTTAACTAAATAAAATATCATGACTTCACCTAACCAATCGTTAGGTCAACTGTACGCCCTTGACGATTGGTTAGGTTAAGTCGTGATATTTTCGTTAAAACTAACGAAAATATCACGACTTCACCTAACCAATCGTCAAGGGCGTACAATTTACCTTACTGGGCATTCAATTAACCATTTTAGAGCAATTAACTCGATTTTAACTCCTTTTAACTACTCTATTTTAGAGCAATCCAAGAATAAGCACCCTCGTTCGACCCCAATCGAAGAAAAAGCACCGTAGATTGATTTGGGGTGCTTATTCTTGGATTGCTTTTATTTATATATATATATATAATATATATATATATAATGGGACCTCAGCTGCTTGTTTATATATATAAAAGAAAATTTACCTAAACTAACCTCTATATATAAATCTAACCACGCACGCAAACGCGTATAAATCCATAAAAATGGGGACTGTTTTTATGGATTTCTTCATGAACATTTGATCTCCCATACAATTTACTGAAAGCTGTTAAAAGCGATGTTGTGATTTTTACTGTCAAACAATAATAACAATAGCGTTTTTGGTTGTTTACCGTCCTTCGTAAAGACAAAGGTCATATGACAGAAGGAACCCACAACTTTACCTGTAAATCCAATCACGGTGTCGTAAAAGAAATGCCATCTTTGACCAAATTTCGATGTTAATCCTAACGTGCTGAAGAAACAAAAAATTAAAAGATGTTTCGTATATAACGCCTAAGAATGACTCGGAATGGAATCAATATTTTTTATATGGCTGAAACGTTTGGCAGAAAAATGTAGTAATTTTTAAATTAATCCTTATCAAACGACTGTCCTTGGTTTTTGCAACGCACTTACGTGACTAAACTACGGATACTGCCTTAAATGATAATATATTTTCATAAAAACGAAAGAGTCACACGAATATGAACGAAAACTGAGTTCAAAAGAAAAAAAAATGTCTTCCATTTTTGAGAAAATAATTTTGAGAGTAATTTCGAACCAACGAATTATGGAGTATTTATTTTTATTTCCGTGACAATTTGACTGTTAAAGAATTTTTGGGGGTTTAGTTCGTACTTTTATAACGCATCTTTCGGAGTTAATTCATTAAAATAAAATTGATTCATCTCATATTCAGTTATATTTTTATATAAATATATTTCTCATAATTCAGTGGTCATGGCAACTAGATTCAAACGCGAGCCATATCGTAGACCAGGCGAGTGATAGTGGGGCAAGTCCACTAGCCATTTCTCTCACAGAGAGGTACTTATGCAAATTATTGAAAAGTATGTAAGTTATTTAAAAGAAAACATACCTGAAATAAAGTTCCAAATACGATACAATATTTTTCAAGTCTTGGAAAAAAATATTTTGGAACGAGATTTGAGGATATAATCACTCTTCTCAAGACAGTGACTTCCGTTAATTATTATCCTGCATCAGAGGTAACATACAATTTATTATTAATTGTCTACAGTTTAATTAACTAAAATTATAGCGTAAAAAAATTAACATATTGTATTTTAATCTTGAAAAATATTTTCGCTGAATTTAAAGAGTATACATTTTTCATAGGGTAAGCGAGTCAAGCGCCAGGCCAGGTGGGCTTGAACACAGAACGCAGTCATAGGAGGGCCGGGTCTGGCCCGCGGGCCACCAGTTACCTATAACTAGCCTAGATTAACTAATGAACACTCAGTATCTCGCAATTTATGAATATTGCCCGTACCTGCACTGCAACTTGATGCGAATTACCTCACAAAAAGGAATAATTTTTATTAACCAGAAACTATGAACGGATATATCTAAACAGTAATATTACAGGAACTGAAGCATATTTGTATACAAATGTCATTTATCGCTAGGGATGAAAGTGCCTTAGAATTTTCAAAAGAATCGTATATCTCTTATAAATATATTTATCGTCTTTGCAACATTCCTGTAGGTCCAGTTTATGAAAATGAAAATGAAAATGAAAAGGTTTATTGGCAGACTATAGTTCATATGACAAATATTATTAATACAATAACAGTTTACATACTAAGGATAGAAATATATACAGTTGATTAAAAATAATACAGTAATGTCGGAGTTAAGTGGAGCTACAGACAGACGTTTTCGTACCAAGAATTCCATAGCTTAGAGGATAAACGGTAGGACTCATGGATAGGTTGGATAATCGGGTTGGTTGATTTTAATTCTTTGCATTAGACTGTATTGAACACGTCTTGTTACCTCCGGGAAGCTCGGAACATTGCGGGTAGCAAACATTTGCGAAGCGGAGCATCTCGGGGATAATTTATGGAAGAGTCTGAAAGACCTGCTGTACAGCAAATTTAGGGTTCTGCCAGAACCTTTTTTATAATTCACCCAGAGCTGCTGTCCGTATATATTACTGCAGAAAGTACGAAAGAGAGTGTCTTTAGCTTTACTTGTACAGAACTGAAAGTTCATTATAGTCATATTCGCTTTGCACAAAGGCTTCGAGATTGGTTTCTTATATCCGAGTCATCACTCAAGGAGCTGGTAATAGTTTGACCCAAATACTTAAACTCTTGTACTTCCTCAATTACTTCACCTTTCATTTTAAACCTAATATCAGCTGGCTGATTACAGCTTTTAGGATGAAATTGCATAACCTTAATTTTTGTAACATTGAAAAGAATATCATGTTTCTGCGAATACACTTCGCAGACTTTTAGTAGCCGATCCAGACCTTCCTTTAGCAGAGGGACTTATTAACGCCATATCATCGGCATAAACTAAGTTATTTATCCTTGTGTTATCTATACAACATCTCACTGTTGCCTCATTAAGTGAAGCAATTAATCCGTCAATATACACATTAAACAGCATTGGGGAGAGCAAGGAGCCTGGTCTCACCCCGCAAGAGGAGCTAAAACATTCGGATAGTACAGTGCCCCACCTAACGGTAAAAGATTGGTGGGTATACCAAAATTTCAATAAATTTAATATGTACATGGGAACCTTCCTGTCTTCTACTTTTTTAAATAAAATATTGTGGTTCACTTCTATCATATGCCTTACTTATACCTAGGAAACAGCTATTAATAGTTGAATTACTCTTAATGTATTTAGATATTGTTTCTTTAAGTACATAGATACACAGGTCAGTTGAGTGGGACCTTTTAAAACCAAACTGATTTGGAGATGTCCGTAGGAAATCATTTAATCGGAGTAACAAGAGTTTTTCTAGTAGTTTCGAGAAGCAGGAAGCGACAGCAATAGGCCTGTAATTATTTGCTGGACAGAATGTCTCCATACTTATATTTGACCAGGGGTAAGATATATACCCTCATGAACTCTGCAGGGAATAATTAATATAACCTTATTTTTAACACTGAACATTAAAAAAATATATATATATATATATATATATATGTCTCTTAATTGTATTACCAAACTCAGGTACAGTACTTTGTAAATCTAGTAAACAGCTAAAGTTTAAGCGCTATATAAATAATAATAAAGTATAAATACATAACGAGGTGTAAGCGTATTGTTATTATCATTATAACATTTGCGAATATTAACGATTATAAATAACTACATATCCGCTCACTATACTCTAGTAATTAATTTCTTAAACTGAATGAAGCGTGAAGGGAAATGCGAGCGTGGAAAATCATAAAGTATAGTTGGTGGATAGATAATGGGATGATAATGTTTCGGAAATAGACAATAGGCCAAAAAAATAAATAAATAAATAAAAATCAAACAGTTGAAAGCGAACTTGAACGAGAACAACGAAGGTATTCTGTCTACAATTAATAATAAAAAGAATAATAACTGTGTTAATATTAATAATAGTAATAATAATAGTAATAATAATAATAATGGTAATAATAGTAAGGACAGTAGTAATGTTTATGATAGTAATGCAGATATGTCAACTCTCACGAATTTTCCGTGAGTCTCACAGATTTTAAGTCTCAAGCTCTCTTATGTGGGATATGTTTCCAGTTATCAAAATCAGGCACAGGCAAAATCAGGCAAAATGTCACGGATTTTCATACTTCAAGGTTGACGTCTCTGGTAACGGTAATAACAAGAATAGTGGTTGAAAAACTCAATGATATTTACAGGAATAAGGACGGGAAAGCTAAACTGGATTATAAACGGGTACGGGAAGGTGGGGGCAACTCGGGACCCAGGGGCAACTCGGAACACCCGCTCTACAGCCCAAACTAGTGCTGCCATCTAGCTTTAATCTATCTCCGTCGGTGCCGACACTGATCAGTGAACTTAAGATAGTGGTACGGGGCCGATTGCGCCACGCAGCTCCGCAAAAATTAGAAAATCTCAATTTTTTTCTCCATTTGATCTATCATCAGCGAATTTGTCCTTGATTCATAATTCCAAAGTTATAAGAACTTATTCTGTTGCTTTTTGTGTATAGGCTATTTATGGATCAGTGTTTGATTTTCACGTATCGTCGTGCCTGAAATTTCATCATGGCGCCGGCAGTGACCGCGTAGTACTGAAATTTTTTAACCAAAATATTGCAACGGCTTTCTCAACTTCCAGTAACACCTAATGCAAAGCTAGAACGTTATAAAAAGTGATACAGACTGGAAGACAGGAGGTGAAGATAAATGCTTTTGTATTTAATGGGTCCAAATACTCGTCTTATATGCCTACAAAATTGTGATTTCCTTACGGGTTCCGAGTTGCCCCACCTTCCCCTATACTGGAGAAATAGTGAAATCGTAACTCCAAACCAAGAAAAAGGTAAGATATTAAAAGTTTTTCAGAATTATATTTTGAGTTTGGTTATTCTTAAGGATATTCTAAGTTATTCTACCGTTAGACGTAGTCTTCTTCAAATGCTATTCATTTTGAGTTTACAAATACAATTTTTCCGTCTTCAATATAATATATATATATATATATATATATATATATATATATATAATATATATATATATATATATATCAATATATATATATAATATATATATATATATATATATATATATATATATATATAGGGGGCAGTCGAAGTGGAAAAAGACCAAGGATGACAAGGACTACAGGGTCGAGCCCCATCATCCTTGGGTGCTAGGGCCGGGAGGGCGCACGTGAAACCTCCAGGAACAAGCACGTACAAACGAGCACAAAGAGCACTCAAGAGCACGAGCTTAGAACCCCCTTGCGGGGATATATATATATATATATATATATATATATATATATATATATATTATTATTCTAAACAAAATACAGGTCTGTAAACGGACGGTTTGCGATTGTGGGCGTGTGGGCGGAATGGTGCTCTATGTAAAAAGATGATGGTTACCTCTTCATACTTTCACTTAAACTATGAATGCATCGATAACACTGGTCAACACTCATTTTATTGCCAATCATATTAGAGTGATTTTGGGGTAACTTTGTGGTGCTGATTCCGAATATGACATCGGTTTTGCTAGATTGGCTCTAATTTATGAGATAATTGGTACCCCCATTGAAACACGTAAAAATGCAAAAAACTTAATGTTCAGGCGGAGCCTACTTACAAATCGCATTGAAATTGTCTCAAATCATACAAAAGTAAACACATGAAATACATAATAGCATTTTATTCGGTCTCACCATCTAGAATGTTCCGGTAGTTTCCCATATGCACGCGTTATGGTTACGTTTCCTATTAATTGAGGTTATTCATTATCTCAAGAACTAGAGCCAAATCGGAAAAACTACTTTCATTTTGGAATTCAGCAACCCCAAAATACCCTAAATTCGTACGAATTTCCTTGGCAACGAAAAAAAAAAAGGTTTTTTGTTGACCTGTGTAATTCATATATATATATATATATATATATATATATATATATATATAGAGAGAGAGAGAGAGAGAGAGAGAGAGAGAGAGAGAGAGAGAGAGAGAGTCGTGAAGTGGGAGAATATTTCAACTGGGTCCAATCAGTCATCTCCAGAATGGAATAAGTGAGATTCATCAAAGCTGATGAAGTCTTAATAATCTTCACATTTAATTTCTTTTCACTCTAATTGGTCTCTTTTCTTCCTTGAACTTTGCCTCAAATGAATATTCTCAAATATTCTCAAATGTAGTGCAAACGAATTTACAAATTTTACGAATATGGTGTCGTGGTTAGCGTCGTTGACTACGAATCCATCGACCCTGGAATCGAGACCCGGTGACGGCAGGCGGCGCGCAGCAAAACCCAGCTGTCCAGTGTCCATCCTTCTACACAATAAAGAAATTGGGTGGTAGATAAATGGGTGCCCTGGGTAGTCTAGTGGTTAAGGCGTTGGGCTGCTGTTGGGGCGTAGTTCGGATTTCACGTTAAATTGTAGGTCCAAGGTGGACTGACAAGCTTGACCTTCGTCAGAATGAACAATTCTGGCGCAAGCAAAACCAAGGTTACCATTCTGAGTTGTATCATTATATATATATATATATATATATATATATATATATATATATATATATATATATATATATATATATATATATTAATTAACCCCTGGTTTTCATTCCGCCCAAATTATTTGTTCTAACAAAGGTCAGGTTTGTCGCCCCACTTTAGAGTTGCAGCT
Source organism: Bathynomus jamesi (assembly GCA_023014485.1). Lineage (NCBI taxonomy): Eukaryota > Metazoa > Arthropoda > Malacostraca > Isopoda > Cirolanidae > Bathynomus > Bathynomus jamesi. The sequence goes on from JAJOZX010000236.1 coordinate 458,154, forward strand.
TAACGTGGAATCCGAGCTACGAGCCACCATTGAAGTCTGAAATTACAAAGTCCAGGCCGAGACTCAATCCCATCTAAACAACTAGGTTAACATTTGTTCTGGAAAACAACTATAAAATTGCAATAAATGTAGAAGATCGTCAAGACATGTTTACACACACACACACACACACACACATATATATATATGATGCAAATCCACAAGGAAAAAGAAAAATGACTCCAAGGTCTTTCGTGTATTCAGAAGTACACCTCGTCAGGGAATGAAGGGAGAAGACGAGATGACAAAAATATATACTTGTGTACAGCGGGACAGAAAAATAAAAAGATTAGCACATGATTAACAAGAGTTAATTAGAGGCAAAAGGTACTGTATTTTAACAGGATATTGTCAATTTTATACATTCCCGCACTGTTATTGAAATTATTTTTAAAATGGATAAATGCACATTCTAGAATATTCCTTTCAATTATTTCTGTGTTTTTAACGAGCGCTTTAGAACTATCCCACTTGATACTGTGATTACATGTGTATATATGGTTAAACAATGCATTATAATTATTTGCTGTTCTACACGCATATTTATGCTGTTTTGCCTAATGTCTAACGTTTTACCCGTTTGACCTATATATACTGAGTTACATTGTGTACATCCGATCGAATACACACAACCAACCGCATTATCAGGGCTATTCTTTATTAGGCGTGATTTAACAGTATTATTATACTTAAAGACTACATTGATACCAATTGCTTTAAGTAAAGTCGGAAGATATTGAAAATTAACAAGGTAACGTAAGCTAAGGATATTTTTACGCTCAAATTCCTTTACAGTTACATTATTATAATACCTATTCTTGGCTTTCCTAAGGCAGTTATCTAGAAATGAAATAGGATAACATAATTTAGTACCAATATGCATGATATTGCATAACTCGGAATTTAAAAATTGAGGACTAACAACACTCAATGCTCTAAGAAATATAGCAGATAAAGTGGAAGATTTAATCGAGGGATGATGGTCAGGATAAAAATGCACATAAGAGTTATTATTAGTAAGCTTACGAAAAACTTATCGATCTTCCTGGATTTTACCTCTATCTTCATCATTAATTGCCCTACCACCCAACTTCGTGGCATCAGCAAACTTTGAAACTGTACTGACTAGGCCGATATCTAAATCGTTAATATATATATATAATATATATATATATATATATAATATATATATATATATATATATATATATATATATATAATATATATATAAGAAAAAGCAAGGGGCCCAATACGGAACCCTGATTCCATGAGCCTTAGTTTTTTCAATGAGTCTTTTGTGCGGCATCGTGTCAAACGCTTTTTGAAAATCTTAATACACTACATCAACCGCCCGATGACTATCGTCAACTTCAACCACGCTTTGAAAAAATTCTAAAAGATTAGTTAAGCAAAATTTGTTTCGCCTAAAACCGTGCTGCGTATTTCTAATCAAGTTATGCAGTTCCAACTGTTCCACTATACGATCCCTAATTATTGATTCCAGTAGCTTACCTACAACGGACGGTAAACTGATTGGCCAATAATTTCCCGCCGCACCTTTATCGCCTTTCTTAAAAATAGGTGTTACATTTGCTAACTTGAAATTATCTGGTACGCACCCCTCAGAAATAAACGCATTCAAAATCTTTGTTAGCGGCACAACAATGCTTTCTTTTAATTCTTTTAGTTGTATGGGATATATGGAATCCAACCCGGGTGATTTACACATTTTCATTTTATCAACCACAATATTATCTAAATTCTAAAGTATTACCATTATCAAAAGGCATTATGTCTATGACCGTAGGGATATTCGTTACATCTTCTATTGTAAAAACTGACGCAAAAAATTCGTTTAGCAGGGTAGCCATTTGCTTGTTTTTCAGGAACTAGCTCTCCGTCAGGATTTTTCAATGGCCCCAAGACACTCTTTACTGGATTCCTATTATTGACGTATTGAAAGAATCGCTTGGAGTTTTCTTTGCCGTCACGAGCTATGGAGATTTAATCACGCTTGGACTTTTTAATTACGCTTTTCGCTTCACGTCTTACAGATATGTAGTTGTTTCGTAACCACAAATTGTCTTTATCGCACTTATGCAGCCTATAAGCAGTATCTCTACTCCTTATAATATCCCCTACTCTAGAAGTAAACCACAAGGGTTTGTTATTTACTTTCGCACGCTTAATCCTGTACGGTACACATTCCTCATTTATAGTCCTAAATACCGTTTCAAACGATTCCCACATTATTTTTGCGTTGGAGATTCCCATTACGTTTTCCCAATCGACGTGTAACAATTCATTTCTAAATTTACAAAAGTCTGCGTGCTGGAAGTTAGGAATTTTAGTCGAGTTAGCTGGTTTCGAGTGACTTACTGAGAGGACAAACTCTACCATATTGTGATCGCTATTGCTTAACGGTTCTATTACTTGAAGATCAGTGATTAGCCTATCGTCCGTAGTTATTACTAAATCTAAAATACTGTCCAACCTAGTAGGTTCCACAACCTTTTGAATAAGATAGCTATCCTCGAGAAAATTAACTAAACGATTACCTTCCGCATCTCCCTGCATTGTATCGTAATCCACGTTGGCGCAATTAAAGTTCTCTTTACAGAGTTCAATTTCACTCCCAAATGACTAAGGTGTTTTTTCTGCTCTTTCCACTTATTAATACTTTCATTAAGACATTAATACTTTACTCTTAAGTGTGAATATTTTACAGAATTATAATCGGTGTCTTTCGTAAGAATAACTGAGAATAATGTTCATGTATTCGCCCTTAACCTCTCCTTCATGCATAATATATATATATATATATATATATATATATACACGCAGTATATCACAATATTTAGCTCTACAGCGCCATAAACGAAAACTTGAGCAGTTTTCAGTATCTCCAGAACGACTGAAGTTTAAATCCATAAACAGTTATAGGTTGAATTCGATATACGAAAGTGCTTTGAATATCCATTATCTTTCGAGGGCATTTAAGGAAGGTGCAACGCAACATGTCCAAGTTTTCCAAAATAACTGTCAAATGGAAAGAATTGATTATAAAACATATTTTTATATTCTGTATATCGCGTCTCTTAACTTTAGGAGTTTCATGCATTAGTTCTGTGTGTGGAACAAATATCAAAATTATATATATATATTATATATATATATATACATTCAACTGCAAGAACACGCAGTATAAATAACGTAAAGAACGACGCTTGTATAGGAGATATTCCGCGCAAGACGAGAAAGAGAAAGGTGGTACTTCATTTTTTCATTTGTTGTTTTCTTTCTCGTCTTGCGCGGAATATCTCCTATACAAGCGTCGTTCTTTACGTATATATATATATATATATATATATATATATATATATATATATATATATATATGATGCAAACCCACAAGGAAAATTAAAAAATTATTCCAAGGCCTTTCGTGTATTCAACAGTACACCTCGTCAGGGAATTCCTTGACGAGGTGTACTGTTGAATACACGAGAGACCTTGGAATAATTTTTTCTTTTCCTTGTGAGTTTCCATCATTTATTCTTTTTACGCGTTTAAGTGTGAAATTTATTCCTATAGGACTATATATATATATATATATATATATATATATATATATATATATATAATATATATATATACCGTATATATATATATGTGTGTGTGTGTGTGTGTGTGTGTGTGTGTGTTTGTCTAAAAACCCAAGTAACACCATTTGGAAGCCACATTTTCACCCATTAACTCCAGTTTTGAAAATCGGTCAAACTTTCTTGTAGGAGACACTTTTTTGAGGTTAGATTACGTTATGTTAAGTTAACCTAACTTAATCTAACCTAACCTAAAACAAATGAGTGGGTGTGTAAAAGTCTGAGGTAGCATGAAGTAGGACTTACTAAATTTAGAGTTTTTAAATTAATATCCCAATACCGGTGAAATTCAAAAAAATAATCATTGTATATGGTGAAAAAGTCCTTTCTCTCAACTTTTTAATAGAATTCACTCCCTACCTTAACACGAGCGTAAGTGATTAAATACTTGAAAATATAACAGATATGACCCGTAGGAGCTACTGGGTAAAAAACGAGCACGGATGAAAAGTAACGCAAAAGTTGGAGTAAAAAGGGCATTTATGACTGTATTTGGAATAACAAGCATGAACAAGTGTGGTTTTTGTGTGACACAAAATTGCTCCCCCACCAGGACCCGAACACGGGGCCTCTTGAGTAGGAGTCGCGAGCGCTACCACCACACTACGACGGGCTGAAACCTAACAGAACCTGTTATATAATTTAAACCACAGAAGAAACACATAACGCTTTCGTGTCCAGAGACATTCCACGTGTTAACCCTCCGTACTGAAATAATGGCAGCATTTAATTCAAATATCTCTGGCTTAACATTGATGGGGGCAATTTTGTTTCATACTGTTAAAACAAACGAGCATGTTTATGAGTGTTATTCCATCTATCAGACCCCAATGTTAAACCATATATTTAAGTTAAATATAAATACAATATATTTGAGTTAAATGCTGCCATTACCGCGAGTGCGGGAGGGTTGTTGACTCGTAAAATATCGAAGTCGTGTGGTGGTAGGGCTAGCGGCTTCTACTCAAGAAGTCCTGTGTTTGAACACTGGTGGAGGCAACTTTATTTTAATTATATATATATATATATTTTTTTTTTTATATATATATATATTAGGGTGCATCAAAATCACCAATGACAAAGTTTCACTTTGTCCCTAAGTTAGAAATGTTCCAATGGTTAAGAAAACCTACTATGTGAATTATTTTTGGATTTGAATGCCATTTATGGGGTCCACACAGACTTCCTATATGCACACCAACCCCACAGTCATTCTGTGATTTGAGATCCAAATAGTAGAAGTTTAAAGATTTTGTTCACTACAAAAATCAGCCCAAGAACATGTAAGTGATATTTCTAAAGGTCATATATATACTTCTAAAAAGTGATAGAAACTTCTATAAAGTGATAGTACCTCTAGAAAGTGATAGAAACCTCTAGAAAGTGCTAGGAAGTGGTGGAAAGTTATAGAATATTCTAAAAGGAACTGCAATGTATAATCTGATATGCAAGTGTTTATGATAAATGTGATTTTTGTGTGTTTATGTTAAATGTTTATGTGCAAGTGTTTACGTTAATAAATTTTGTGTTCTCTTTACCTGTCGTGCATTATGGCCAGTTCAGGTAGCACAAATGATAAATATGCTGTTAAAACTCGTCAAACTGCTGCCATTTATGGTCTTGGTGCTGGAATCAGCGATGCAGATGCAGAGATAACAGGATCTAGGCTGCCAACATGTGAGCAAGTGTTGCGATGCTACATGTTTCATCAGCAAGAAGGTCTACCGTTTAACCGTACAAAATGGAACAATGCTAAATTTGTCTTGCAAAAAGTTATTCCATTTTATCAGAAAGGCAACATTTCCATGATTACCGAGAAGAAAGCTGTTGAAAAAATTATAGCACTATCTGCAAAAAATGCAAAACTTAGGGAACTTCCAGTGGATTGGCGTTCTTCGCCTGGTGCAGTTGCGAAGCTTAATGGGATCGAAAAGGAGTTACAAGAAACATTTCAGTTTTGGCCAAGGAATGCTGAGCAACTCATAAAAGATCCTGAAGATCTGGAGTTCTTGCGGTCAATGAAATCAGGCAGAGTCGCATCGTTTGGAAGCCATGACAAGAAGCTCGCATCAAAAGTCCAAAGAAAGCAGGAAAAGGAAATGATGCAAGCAGAACAACAGCTTAAAGCTCATAAAGCCCAAGCATCTACAAGCAAAGTTCAGATTGAGAACAGTGAGGAAAGCAACAGTGATATTGAGGATGAAGAGGGTGATATAGAGGATTACAAACCAAAAACACAAAAAACTCGCCAAGCAACTCGTTCAGGAACAACTGCTTTTATAAGTCATGACATACTCAAATCCCATAGGATGGTTTCCCTGTCTACACGCACGAAGATCACACTGGCCCAACAGGCAGCATTTACCAAAGCCATCATTAAGGAATTAGGAGGTGACACAAAAAATGTTTCACACTCATATTCTACCGCGACAGAGCAAGACGTAAGGTTGGTGAAGAGCTTGCATCATCGGTCAAAGAGTCCTGGGTTCCACCACAGTTCCTGTCTCTTCACTGGGATTCTAAACTGATGTCAACTCTGTCATACCAAACTAAAGCTGAAGAGAGGCTCACTGTAGCAGTTGGCAATTCCTATGACATCAAACTTCTTGGTGTGCCTTCCTACAAGCCAAATACAGATCAGCCAGCTGGTCAAAGCATTGCTAATCTCACCATGGAGCTTCTCCGATCATGGAATTGTGTTGACTCAGTAGTGAACATGACTTTTGACACAACAGCTAGTAACACTGGTCATGTGAGTGCTGCCTGTGTAGCCTGCACCAGGACATAGGTCGAGCTTTACTGTGGTCAGCTTGCCGGCATCACGTTGGCGAGGTAATCCTTACACAAGTCTTCAATGATCTGAAAATAGAACCACCAATGTCACTAGAAGTTACCATATTCTGTCAGTTCCGAAAGCATTTAGACACAGTTCAACACAACAATAATCAGGCACTTAATTTTTTGGATGGTACCTCTTATTCAGATGATGTACAAACCATAATCCATGACTATAGGGCCAGAGCGATTTCATGCGCGCAGTCTGTTGTGAAGCATCAATATCAATGTGATGACTACAAAGAATTTTCTGATCTTTGTTTGCTCTACTTGGATGGGACAAGTAGAGAGTTTTCATTTCGACGTCCTGGTGCTGTACACAAGGCTAGGTGGATGGCCAAGTTTCTCTACTCCATTAAGATGGTGCTGCTGGAGGAGCAGATCAGCTCTCTTCCCTCTGGAACCATTACCACGGAAGCACAACAACCCAAACTGCGAGAGTTTGTCAACTTTGTTTGCTTGCTGTACAGCTGGTGGTGGATCACCTGTTCAAGCGCGGTCGAGGCTCCATGGAATGATCTGTCTTTACCAAGACATCCTCAGATATGAAAAACTCAGCCCCAGCATATCATCTAGTGCGATAAAAACTCTCAAGCATCACCTATGGTACCTGACTGCTGAGATGGTACCTCTTGCGCTCTTTAATGATGCAGTCCCTGAAGCTGAACGCCGCTATCTGGCTGAGAGACTTATAGCAGTAAAGCCAGCACAAGATCAGGCATCTTTACCACAACATCGATTTGGTACGGGATTTGGGAAACCCAAATTTCCAAACTCCATTTCCAGCACGACAAAGCTTGGCGACTTAATCAACAAAGATTCATGGTACATTTTCTCTGTTCTGGAACTTGACAGTTCTTTCCTGACTCATAATATCGAAAATTGGCCAGAATTAGCTTCCTTTCAAACATCCAGAGAACACATCTCGGCAGTTAACGTCGTAAATGATTGTGCTGAGCGTGGGGAAGCTAAGTTCTAATTTCCTCATGGCTGCCAGATCAGAACAACATTACCAAAATGTCCTACAAGTTGTTGAATCCGACAGAAAGCTTCCTAATCTTCGAAAGAGAAAAACTGGAGACTAAACTAATTGTTCATGTTCATTTACAGCTCTTGAACATTTTTTATTAAAGTAGTGTTCTTTGACTTTGACTTGCTTGTATCACCAATAATGTATATAGTATCAATAATATAATGTATAACCAGACTGTAATGTCAGACGTCAGAAAGTAATGTAGAAATCAATGCAATGTATCCCTGTTTTGATTATTTAATACATTTTTACTGGTTCTGATACTTTTGCAAACACGGAAACCGGGATATAAAATGTTTAATTTTTTGGTCAATTTAACTCCAATACTAAATATTGCATCAATGATGTGGACCCCCTAGATGACCACATAAATCTTTGAAATTTGGCCATATGTGCTATTTCAGGCATTGGAACACAGTAATCATAGGGACAGATTGAAATAAAACTTTTTGAAAAATCATGGGAAATTTGATGCACCCTAATATATATATATATATACCTCTCAACGTTTAAGGTATTCTGTGCGTTGATTCTTCATCTAACGGAGATCAGACTTGCTCCCCCTCCTCTCAAATTGGCCTGGTGAAATAGATTGTTGTTTTTTATGTTCTCCATTTCACATAGCCATTTACTCCCGGCTCATCTCATCTGTTATTGTTCTAAGCTAGGGGTCCAGTCTTCTTTTGAAGATTTCCACCACTACACCGGTCGTGTTCCGTAGTTCTTTGGGCAGCTGGTTGAACAGCCTTGGCCTCCTCATAAAACTAATTTCCTTCAGGGTTGAGGATGTTCCTGTCCAGCCTTTCGTTTGTGAATGCGACACATTCTTCCTTTCCTAATTTCCACTATTGTTTGACTGGTGATCGGGTTCAAAATGAGATTAGGGACTAGTTTCTCCATTAATTTCCATGTGTAAATAATGGTGTACCTATCTTCTTCTTCTTTCCAGCAAGTAAAAATTTTACGTAACATTTCACAGGAATTTACAGTAGTTCTTTGCATCCACTGATCTTGGCTGTGAAGTTTCTCTGAATCTCTTCTCGCTGACTAAAGGCTTTTTTTTATATGGGGATGTTAAGGCTAGGTATGATCAGTATTTTCAACAAAGGAATCATTATATTACTGTCCCTCCTTCTAAAGGTTCTCAGTATATTTCAAGTTATTCTTTTTTTTTTGTTTACTGCTATCTTATTTTGTTTTTCAAAATTCGCGTCGTCAGTCATTATAACTCCTAAATCTTTGGTTTCAGAGCTTCTCTGAATTTCTTGCCCATTTGAGGCATAGTATTCCATGGGTTTTAGTTCCTCCCTTTTTCGTATCTTAATAGCTGAAATTTCTCAATGTTAAATTTCATATTGTTGCCTTCTAAACAATTGTAGATTTTCTTCATGTCTGTTTGTAGAAATTCTGTATTACCTGGATTTCACAGATGACACAAAAAATTAGTAGAAAACTACTGATTTTTTGTGTCATCAGCGAAGGATGTTACTGTGCTATCACTGATAACTTCAAAATCTATATCAATTAGCATGAGTATGAATAGTAGCGGAGCTAATACTGTTCCTTGTGGTACAGAACTATGGACCTCTGACTCTAATGAAGATATTCCTTGGACGGTAACGATTTGCTGCCACTCACTAAGGAAATTATATATCCATTTTTTTACTTTTCCTGCAATTTTCTTATATTCCAGTTCATGTGTAATAATTTCATGGTCACATTTGTCAGACACCTTGACAAAGTCTTTGTATATTACATCACTGTTTTCATTGTTTTCGACTTCATCAGTGATGATGTTATGGTGTTCCATTAGTTGTGATAGGCATGATCTCCCTAATCTGAATCCATGTTGTTTATCATTTAATTTTCCCGAGTTTCCAAAAAGTCATAGATTTTTTCTTTAAATATTCTTTCAAATATTTTGGGGAAATAAAATGTCAGCAACACTAGCCTATATAGCGTTTTGCCTCACATCGTCTCCATGTTCAATAGAGAGGCTTAGCGATTTCATTCTTCCAGTTTTTAATCAGTGTAGCTTTCCATTTCTCCGGGCCTGCTGCCAAGTGTGCTTTTAGTTTCCCTATAGCTTGTATAATATTATCTGTTGCGAAGTCAAAGTCCGTTATACTCTCCCTTTGTAATTCTTGAGTAAAGAACGCATTTCTATCGCATATTAGTTTATCAGTTTTGGGGATACTGAAAGCCGCTCATACTGAGCTCGTAATATTTCAGATACTTCTTTCAGATCATCGATAAATGCATTGTTTTCATTCTTCAGAGCTCCGATAGTCGCGTGATTTTTCGTTTTCCTTTTTTCAAAGTTATGGAATATATATATATATATATATATATATATATATATATATATATAATATATAGAGAGAGAGAGAGAGAGAGAGAGAGAGAGAGAGAGAGAGAGAGAGAGAGAGACCCTACATGACGCAGTTTGTCATTTATTATTTTTCTGATGTTTTTGTCTTTGCAGTTTTTAAATTTTTTAGTCACTCTTTCTCTTACGGAACACTGACCTTTTCTGCCTCTGAAACCTGCTTCTCTTTCCTTTTTTTTGTTGTTTGGGATATATATATATATATATATATATATATATATATATATATATATATATATATTCCTCAGTATAAATACGTACAGAGGCCTCGTAATTGGTATGCTTTGGCACTGATACTGCGTCCCACAAAATATTCTGCGCGCATCAGTGTAGTGTGAGGATATTTCGTAAGACACTTTAATTTCTTCTCCTAAATAAAATTTAGAACCTTTATACAAACATCTCAGTTGCGACATTAAAACGGGAAATTAAAGGTGGGGCTGCCCTGTATCGACTAAAATCCTCCGTCCCCGTCCCCCCACCTCATAAAGGGATCAAAACTATGACAGCAACGACGCGAATCGAAGGGGAAAATTCTGAATTACGAACGATGATCGAAACTTTTTCAATAATTTTTCGGACAATGGAATTTTTTTGATGAATAAAGAAAGATCTTGAGAAGCAGGTGGGACAATCCTTTCGCCCTATACAAACCTTTCATTTTTATATTATATTATACGAATATATCGTAACACTAAAGTAGCCGTGTGTGTATATATATTACAGAATTTACAACAAAAAAATTGTATTTTATGGATAATATCGCTAAAGAAGAAGGGATATAAAAGTTAGCAGTTTGAACGGGTATTTATAGGAAAAAAATTGGGTTAAAAAGTAAAAAAGTTGGAGAAAAATTTCCCAATTTTTGTGTGGAAGGATTCCCAAAGTAAAAAATCCTCACTTTCGCTCCCATTAAACTTATATATATAAAAAAAACCCTCTTACTGTTATCCTCTCTCCATTATAGGAATTATCGCAACTCACTACACTGAGAAAAACAATGAAATAAATAACTAAGCAAATCCCATGACCAGAAACATATTTTCATTTTATCTTTGTGATAATTGTAAGTTAAGCATAAATATTAAATATATAATATAAAGCAAATCATATGGAATGAGAGTGGTTAATACGACCTTAATCTATATAAGGGTGTCAGGAAATGATTGCCCCCCCCATGTACAGAAGAAACTGAAAGGAATAGAAAAAAACAGACAAAACCACGCGAAAGAGCGTTTAATTTTGAATAAAAAACACTTGTTTTAATATCGGGTGTTGCCCCCATTTGCAGCTCTGACGACCATTAATCGACGGGGGTATGATCCCAGAAGTGTCTCAAAGAGATCGGTATCATGACTCATTTCTTCAAGGACTTCGTTGATCTTTGCAGTCATAATTTCTGTTGAATACCGATTCTGAATGGGTTGTTCCAGCATTAAGGACTCCACCCGATCCTTCATGATGGATCCGACATGTTCACAGACATTAAGATCGGGAGAATTGCCAGGCCATTCATTATTTCCGAAAAAATCAATGTTATTGTCCTTAAGCAGTTGTTGAGTCGCAAGTGCTTTCATACAGGGGGCTTTGTCGTGAAGAAAGGTTGCCTGCTCAACATCCAAAACACACTCGGGGTCTTTCGAAAACGGAATTACATGTTGGGCTAAAATTACATTTCGAAAATAAGGCCCATCCCAACTGGTTCCTCTTGGTTTGATAACCCAGATGAGCTTCCGAATAGAGAACATAATGAAAACACCCACACATGCTGGATTTTTTTACTATTTCTCGATACTTCTGGTCGTCTGGGACTTCATCAGGAGTTGTTGCCCAAACCCGATCATTCTGAAAATTTGGTTTTCTGGAGACAAAAACGAAGAATTCATCGC